>PVHX01000861.1:51946-90168 GCA_004024805.1 Geosciurus inauris | reverse complement strand
TATAAGGTCTATAAACAGGAGAATAGGGCTTGTTGGCTACCCACTGTCTCCTGGGATCAAAGGCACTGGCAGGGAAAATGTGCTTTGCCCTCTGACAGGGAGATTTGTGGAGCAATTTATCTCTGCTTGAGGCCACAGGATAGAGAGTGGGAAGCCCAGGGATTAGCTGGAAGAGAAGCCTGCCCAAGGGAAATTGAGCACATTTTCTCTTTTATGACCAAGCATCTGCTTGTTCATGGGCTCTGTCATTTTATATACTTCCTGGAAATAGGTCCCAGCTCTTCTAACTAGTAGGTGGATAATTTTAGGCAGATTACTTCATCTCTCTGAGCTGTGTTTTTCATCTATAAAATGGGCATAATATGGTGAGTGCCATGCCACATGCTTGTAATTCCAGCTATTCAGGAGGCTGTGTCTGGAGGATCACAAATTTGAGGCCAGCCTCAGCAGATCAGAGAGACTGCTCAAAATTTAAAAACAAATAAGTAGCAGGGTGTGGTGGTGCACGCCTATAATCTCAGGAGGCAAAAGCAGGAGATCCCGAGTTCAAAGCCAGCCTCAGCAATTTAGAAACGCACTAAGCAACTCAGTGAGACCTTGTTTCTAAATAAAAGACAAAACAGGGATGGGGCTGCGGCTCAGAGGTTGAGTGCCCCTGAGTTCAATCCCTGATACCTAAATAAACAAACAAATAAATAAAAAGGGCTAGGAATGTAACTCAGTGGTACTAGGTTCAATCCTTGTACCACAAATATATGCACATGTATGATAATAATAGTAGCTATCTCATAAGGTTAATAGGGGGGATCAGAGAAGATCAGGTGTCACCAGAGGAGGTCCGAGGAGTTCCCAGAGAAGGGGACCTCAACTCAGGACAAGAAATTTTTTAAAATTTATTTATTCTAATTAGGTATACATGACAGCAGAATGCATTTTGATTCATTGTACACAAATGGAGCACAACTTTTCATTTCTTTGGTTGTAGACAATGTGAGTTGCACCTATGTGCAGTCATACATGTACCTAGGGCAACGATGTCCATTTCATTCCACCATCTTTCCTGTCCCCATGTCCCTTCCTTTGACCAAAGTTCCTTCATTCTTCCCATGCCCCACCCCCACCCCCAAATTATGGATCAGCATCCACTTATCAGAGAGAGCATTTGGCATTTGGTTTTGGGGGATTGTCTTACTTTGCTTAGCATGATATTCTCCAACTCCATCCATTTACCTGCAAATTCCATAATTTTATTCTCTTTTAATGCTGAGTAATATTCCATTGTGTATATATAGCACAGTTTCTTTATCTGTTCAACGACTGAAGGGCATCTAGGTTGGCTCTACAGTTTAGCTATTGTGAATCATGCGGCTATAACTATAAAGTGGCTGTGTCATTATAGTATGCTGTTTTTAAGTCCTTTGAGTATAGACCAAGGACAAGGAAGTTCCTGACAAATATCACAGAAATGAATTTAAGGACATCAGTTTAAGACCTAGACAGAGATTTATTTAGGAAAGCAGAGACAGTCAAAGAAGAATCTGGGCTATATCAAGAGTGAGATGTGCTTTGGGAATCCCTGGCTCTTCTTTGAAAGAAAACTTGGCAGGGGTGGGTATAAGAAGGTATGTGAGGATAAAATCTGTCTGGTGATCACACAGTTTCTGGTGGTCTGTCAAGTCTCAGGATCCTCAGGTAGATGTTTTCTCCATTATCTGATCAATAGACAACATTGGAAAGTACCCTAGATTATAGGCTTTTAAAAATATTACATATCTTTGATTAATTTGTTTTATTATGTGGCTTAGTTAATCATGTACTAGGTAATTTTCATAAGTGAGTGAATTTATGGTAACTGTAAGATTTACAGATTTCCCAGAATCTGGGAGCGACAGGCCTGGGAGGAAAGGTATGTGGAACTATATATTACAATTATATTTTCTTGTTCTTCCTTTTTGTCTCCTTTCTACCTACCTTTTTATTTCTTCTATCCTGCTTCAGAGAGATAAAATGCTTGCACTAGGTGTCTGAAAGTAAGTAATCAATAAATAGGCCACTACCACCACCATCACCACCACCATTACTGCCATCATCACCGGGTCACTACCACCACCACCATCATTGATAGTAGATAGTTTAGTCATGAGCAGGTGAGTGGGGGAGGATGATGAAGGGCAGAAACTTACAGGGAGGACAGCAGACATATACATCAAAGAGAATCCATAAGTCACAGGGTGGGAATAACAGAAAACTTTATCCAAGCAGACAGACATCAGGAAAATGGGAACTGATATGTCAAGCCTCCCACAGCAATAGTTGATTTCATAACCCCTTAAGGAAACTATTGTTTCAAGGCCTTATCTCTTGAATTAGGGATGTAGCTGGGTAGAGTGCTTCCCTAGCATGTGTGAGGCCCTGGGTTCCATCCCCAGTAGGCAAACACAAAACAAAAGAAACACACACACACACACCTTATCTTGTTACCAAGTCATTATGACCTTCCCATTGTGACCAGGTCATAACTGAGACCATGTCACACCCTCCCCTTATAACAGGGTCATCAAGACCTTTTCAAAGAAATTTGCTGAGGGCTATTTCTATAATAGCAATAAGCCACTTAAAAGGATATCAGAAACTGAGGCTCTAAGAACAAAGGGACCCAAATCCCTTAAGAACTCAGACCCTAAGAGTTAAATCATTCTCTCCAGACACAATCTGCCCAGTGCCTATACTGTACGTCTTTATCTCACTTTCTCTAATAAACTCCTGCTGTGGCTCTGAGCCACTTGTTTGAAATCCTTCCTGCAGGACTACAAGAACTGGTTGCTCTGGATGCTTTGGACCCTGCGGTTGCTTCAGCTCTGCGGGTCTCCTCTACAACCATCACCATCACCATCACCGCCTTCATTTCCCGGCTCAATAGGGAGCCGCACCGAGATCAGGGTCAGGAAGGCATTATTTAGTACTTCTTTGAAACGTTTATCAGCATTTTGCAGAACTTGGCATTGGAGATTCAGCTTAAAGGCTGTCTAGACAGATTTGTAATCTTCAAGGCAGGAAAGGCATTATAGAAAAACTCTGTGCTCCAATAAGCAGGTAGAGGATCAGGATTTTCAGGAATGGTGTTGATTTGCAAATGGGCTTCCCTGGCACCAGAGAAGGGAAAGAGGGAGGAGGAAATGGGGTCCTTTTAGTGCTATCAAAGGCACCTGTGAGACAGGATGCTGAGCTGCCCTGACCAAGAAGCTGCTTGATGTAAATGTCTGTGAAATGATAAAGAAGCCTGCGGTGAGAACCACCCAGGGGACAAATCACCTCACGTGGCTTCCTTCTGTGTCTCTTTAGTCTTAGTTGCTTTCAGTTGCATGGAAACAACCAAAGCTGACAACCAAAGCTTTCAGCTACAAATCGAGCTCATAGCTTCCAGAGAGCGAAACATATAAATCTAACGTTCAGATGTCTCTAACAAGAACATGTAACATTTCTCTTCTGTTGGGGTACTCTGTACAACAGTTCAAAATGCTAGCTAGTCAGGTCAAACTGATCTGCGTTTGATGGGGGCTCTGTTGTACTAGTTATAACTCGGGACCAGTTACATAGCTTCTGGGGGTCTCAGTATTCTCACTGGTGTGGTGGAGATTGTAATTGTATCTGAACAGGGTGACTGTGAAGATTAAATGGGATAATGCATATAAAACACATAACAGTATCCAGTACAGACGAAGTAGATATTAGTTATTATGATTAATATATATATATATGGGTAATATGGGTAAATGAGGAAGGGGGAGTATAAATGTAGACAAAGAGAAGGGGAACAAGAGGTAAGTAAGAGAAGGGCAGGTTGTAAAACCTGATCTTGGAAGCCAGGTATTGACTATTAAAAGAGAGAGAGAGAGAGAGAGAGAGAGAGAGGAGGGTAAAAATGGCAAGGAATCAAAGGCAAAAGCTTCGTTTTGCTTTTTGCCAAGGGTTCACCCATCTGGCCTTGGCTTCTACACTGACTTTTTCTTCCAAATAGCATCTGAGAATCCCGGTGGTGAAACCCAGGCCAGAGAGAGAGATCATTTCAATTTCCCCAAATTTCTGCCCTGAGTGAAGGCATTTAAGAAATACACATATTTTTCTTTTGCAGCACAGAATTCTTCCGAGACTAATAGAGGGAGCAGGCCTGTCAGGTGAGTTGCAGTGACCACAGGCAGACATAATCCTATTGCTTTTTGGCTGGCAGCTCATGCAGAGAAAAATCTTCTCTGATCCAGATGATGGTAAATTTAGTTTAAATCCCAACACAAAATTCTAAGCCTCCCAAATCAGCTTCTATTCTCAGTTGATGATGATCCTAGACATCAGAAAGAGCAGAAATACCACTATTACTGTTGGGGTTGTAATAATTCAATCATTGCAAGAGGTAGAATGCTTAAAGGGTAGACTAGCTCATTTTTAGGGTCTAAGGAAAAAAATGAAGGGATGGGTGTCTTTCCTTGAATCTGTTTAATAGCTGATGTTCTGGCAAACCATTTAGTATGGGTGAACACACCCATAATGGATATATCCCTGCCCAAGGGGTGAGCTATCTAGAAAAATAGAACACACGACTAAGCACATCATTTGTTTTCTTTTATGTGAAGAACGGCTGGCTGGTCTGAATCCATTCCTATAGCATTATGAATTCTAATCAACTACAAAAGCAGAGCAAAATAGCAGTTCTAAGATGGATTTTTAGTATGATCTCTTCTGATGTGCTTTTACAAACGCGGTAATTTAAGAAACCGAGTTGAAGCCTGGATCTGAACATTAGTATGTTGAACATGCTTAAGGGGAAGATCAAAGGCCATTTTTTACATTATATGAAGAACTAGCTTGACCCTGTAGAATAATTGCTTTTATAAAATTAAACACCTTTTGAAGTTATGTATTATGATCAATCCCATCTGCTCAGTGCATGCACACACACCACACACACATTTTTTTTTCCTTTTTAGGAAAGAAGAGATACAGTGCTTATTTTGCTTTGTAAATTGCTTCCCCGAGATGTTATAATCAGACCTCTGGGATGACTATGACTGGGATCTGCCTTCATTTCTCTCGTAAGCGTAGCATGGCCAGCCGTGGAGAATGTGACTTTCCACATATACCAGCCCCCTAGGCTGCTGATTTCTACAAAGCACAAGGAAACGTTCCCACTCCTTCCTCTATCCTGGATTCTGCACGTTCCTTCATCCCCTCCATTCTCTGTTGGTGCTTCCCCATCCATAGGAGTTCTGCCGCCGATATGCTCCCAGGTACCCTGTTCCTGGTTCCCTCGTGGATGTAGATGAGGCTGTTGGCACATCCTTGCTCACTCCCACCAAGGCCTCCTCAATCCCACTATTCATTTAACTATAAGTGGGTCCGGTGCAGCCCAGTGGAGACCCACAGGGAACAGAGACTTCTGTTCCCAGAAATGTGAGAAATAGAAAGTTCAGTAGTCCATTTTCAAGAATTGAGCATTCAGCCTTAATTGGATCCAGTTGCAGCCATTATAATTCTAGCCCTTCCCTTTGCCCGCCACAATTTAAAAATTAGCCAATCACATAGATTGTAACCACAAACTCCTCCAGAGTGAAAGGCAGAGCTGGGAGAGGTTAAGTGATATAAATGGGCGGATTACCCGTCCACCTAGGTGCCCTGGCTACCCAGGTTCTGGAGCAGAAGTAGTTTTGCCTTGCCCACCCACTTCCGAACATGTGTTTGATTTTTTTTGTGTCACCTTGGTATTTCTAACAGAGAGATGGAATATTTAAGTTTAGGCCCCTGCCTTAAGATTTGAGACTCAATTTTGTCCTTTAGATGTGTACATAATCAATACCCCAAAGCAATTTTTCCTGAATGCATTTTACTTTGAATTTGAAATACGCTTTGGATGCCTTTTTATTTAATAAGGCACAAGCCCAGGACTACATTCATTATTTAGACTAGAACTTATTTTGCACTTGATGTAAGAAAAAAATCTGGCATGCTTGTTGAAGGTAATTGCATACAGTGCAATGAACCCAATTTATGTGAAGGATTATTGAAGGAACACAAAACTTCCAAGGTAAGCCTGCTAAATCATTCATTCAGTAACTGACTGACAAATGCTCAAATCTGGATCCTATGCTCTGCCAGCTTTTAAAGCAAAGCAAAGAAGCAATTATTTAAACGTGATGGTGAAAACTAACATTGAAAGAGAGAAATCCTGGAGGGTAGATATATGTTAAGTGATTATTTTCTCTTAGTGTAATTCATAGACCATGGACCTCAGCCCTTGCAACCGCTGACATGATATCATTAAAACATAAATGCATTGTCGGTAATGCCAACCACTTCTTTTTAATAATTATCTTGCTTCTTCTTTTAAAGATTTCTACTCTTTTAATTTTGTTGTGCACTAAATGGGTGCAATTAGGCTTGAAGTCTAAGTCTTGGAATCTAGTTCCTATGGAAATATTTCTCTTTTATATTTCCAGTTAATGTCTAAATTCATCTTATGCTAAAAAAATCTGTTGTGAAAAATTGTAAATCAAAATTATTTCCTTTGTTTTTGGGCTGGGGTTGTGGCTCAATGGTAGAGCACTTGCTTCATATGCGTGAAGCACTGGGTTAGATCCTCAGCACCACATAAAAATAAATAAATAAAATAAAGATATTGTGTCTATCTACAACTAAAATTTTAAAAAATTACTTCCTTTGTTGTATACATGAAAAGTCTGAAATTTATAAAGAGGTGAATGTAACATTTTTATCGGTTAATCACCTCTAGACTTAACCACAAAAACATTTCAGGCAATCAGAAAAGGAGAAAAGAAATCTTTAACTGATTCCTCAGAGAATTTTATTTTTCCAGGTCGCAAATAAATTGTTCTTATGTTTGCTATTTAGCTGTTTCAGGAGATACACAAATGAAATACAGGACGTAGACCAATGAAATGCTACTGAGAAGTAGGATGACGTGAAAATCTCTCTGTTTGATCTGTTGGGAACAAAGGCAGTTGACTATCCAGGGGATAAAAGTAAATGTGAATAAGACATCTTTACCCTTGCAAAGCCACAAGCTTCATTTGCCTTGGAGAGAGAGCCACTGGGCAGGACCTTTTTTTTTGCAACTGCTGGTAGGAGTGTCAGTGGGGTTCTGAAATCGGTGTATCACACAGAATCCCCACCTGTAAGGCATGCGAGGTGCTCAGGAGAAGTGCCCATTATTGATGCTCCTTCTAGCAGCAAGGTCTTCAGCGAAGCCCCTCAGGGATCAACAGAGCAGTCAAAACATGCATGGGCTTTCTCTGTCCTTTGCCACCGGTGAGTACAGAGTATAGTAGATTTTTAAAATGCTGTCCTGGGATTTCACTGTGTTAAACCACTTTAACTTTTCTATTTGAACACTTGCAAGCTTTGCAATTATGCCATCAGGGGCTTATGATCATATGAAGTCAATTTTAAAGTATTCTTGCCATGCGTGGTGGTGCACACCTGTCATCTCAGCTACTTGGGAGGCTGAGGCAGGAGGATCACAAGTTTGAAGCCAGCCTGGGCAACTTTAATTTGGTCTCAAATTAAAAAATAAAAAGGGCTGAGGCAGTAACTCAGTGGTAGAGTACCCCTGGGTTCAATCCCTGGTGTTTCTCTCTTCTCTCTCTCAGACACACACACACACACACACACACACACACACACACACACACACAGAGTTAAACTATTCTTAATTTTTTTTAAAAAAATTATTTTTTTAGTTGTAGATGGACACATACCTTTATTTATTTTATGTGGTGCTGAAGATTGAACCCAGTGCCTCATACATGCCAGGCAAGCGCACTACCACTGAGCCCTAGCCCCAGCCCTAAACTATTCTTTTTTTTAAAATATTTTTTTAGTTGTAGATGGACACAATGTCTTTATTTTATTGCTTTGTATGTGGTGCTGAGGATGGAACCCAGGGCCTCATGCATGAAAGGCAAGCGCTCTACCGCTGAGCTACAATCCCAGCCCCTAAACTATTATTTAATACTCCTTTTCATAAATATTTCCACCCCATATATAAAGTTGGGGATAAAAATAAGTTTAAGGAAGGCAGGAAAATATAACAAACTGACAGAACATGGAAAACACTATAAATTTACCTTGTTCTTCAAATGTTTTAAGGATTAGAAAAACTTCTAGTGTTTTAAAGTATTTATTTTAAGAATTACTATAATCCCTCTTTCTGAATATTTGTTTCTGTGGGTGCGAGTTCATGTTTTTATTCTGAGTACACAGTATGTACTCAACAAATGCTTGTTGCAAGAGTGAATGACTATAAAGAGATACTTATGTTTCTTTTTTATCATCCTGAGAAAAATCTGTAAGTAGTATTATTTTTTGCCCACAACATTTATGGAATAAGACAAAGTTCAATACAAGAACTGATTTAAAAGTAATACTTATAAGAATGTGACATTTAAAGGTAGAAATTTGAAAGATTGCTTCTGAATTTCTGAATATAGCATGCTTGACTAGGAAGACGGACATGAATGAATACTTGTGAATGAATTTCATAAAGGAAAATTTCAGTATGAGCTGTGTAACTTTAAATTAACACAAAGAAGACACAATTATTTGTAAAAATGGCCCTATACATTAAGAGAAATGACAACTGTCTTTAAACTTGCATTCTCAATACTGTCTGTGCAAAATTGCTTTGTAGTGTCCTCAAATGGGTGTCCGTGGCCAGTTGTGCTGAAAACATCCCCTTGCATGGTACTCAAGGAAGCCGTGTAACCGGGCCTTTCCTTTAACTGGCTGGAGTCTGGCAGCTGGTCTGGATATGTGACACCTGCAGGACAGGCAGCAGCAGCTGGAAGGCGTCCTGAATGTAGGTCGTGCTGTTGCAGCCCTGAGAGGGAAAGAACGCAGCTGAAGGGTTACTCCTGCAGTCAGTCTTGACCTTGACAACCCTCCCAATCTGGTCATGTTCCCTTCCATTTGAGAACACTGAATTGATTATAATGTTAGTGCTTACAACAAACGTAAACACATTCTTTTAGATGGAGTATTCCTAGCTCTTCATTGTCTATCCTAACAGAGAGAAGAATTCACTCAAAAAGAGGCGAACTGCTTAAAAGCCATGGGGACTTTTAAAGCACATCAGTGTGCATATATCAGTGACCTGATATGTCCAGTCTTATCCACCGCTTTCCCAGGCCAACCTACTGCTCTGAAGTCTCAAGAAGGCACGGTGTGAAGGAGGTCATGTTCCAACCCACAGCTGGATAAACCAAATGGTCTGCATAAAGCTAACTGGAAAATATTATCATGGAATTATTCATGGCAAATCCTTGAACAATGTCATCTGCCCATGAGCCTTGGTGCCTTCTGCTTGATTTGGACATCTGATATGGCCTTTAAACTTTATGATATAAACTTTAAACGGCCTCTCTGTTTAATACTGTTGAGTAGCATACCAATTATGCTTTGTCGTATGCTACCTTTTAAAGTTTAGGGTGGGGCTGGGGTATTAACTCAGTGCTGGTGTTTGTCTAGTATGTGTGAGGCCCTGGGTTTGATCTCAGCTCCACTAAACAAAAAATAAGTAGTAAATAAATAAAATTTAGTGAAACTATAGCATATGAGAACTTCTATACTGGGGGTCGAGTAAACATTTGACCTTATATTTGTGATGAATCACAAGGTCAATCAATCAAATGCTCTCTGGGTGACCAGGGAGAGATTTTCTTGTCCCCGATTCTGCCTTTGCTGCCAATGCTTGCTGTTAGCTGTGTCTGCCCACTGGACCTGCCTATCCCTACTGCTCCTGTCCCTTCCGGTTGACTTTATTCCACTGTGTGGCTGCGTCCTAAACAGTAGCACTCAGCATTCCCATTTGGTTATTTTTGTGCCTTGGCAGTTTTTTGAGGATATAAGTCCTCACAATGCTACTAAAATTTAGGTAGCCCTTCTCAAGTTTGGTAATTTCCAAAGTTTGCCATTGACATGAACTTCAGAAAGGAAAACACTACCAAATATGTCTTGCTGGTGTTCCACCTTGGCTTGTGAACATCTTGTGGCCTCAGGTGGGATTCCTGTGGCCAGAGGTGTGCCAGTTTCCTACAGTCTGGCCCCTAATGGAAGATTTTCCTCCACCATCCACAGGTAGAGCACAGAGCCTGTACTCCAATAACGAGAAGGCTCCCTGAGCCTCTTTTCTTTTTCTTTTTTAAATTTATATATATATATATATATATTTTTTTTTTTAGTTGTCAATGGACTTTATTTATTTATATGTGGTGCTAAAAATCAAACCCAGTGCCTCACACATGCTAGGCAAGTGCTCTACCGCTGAGCCACAACACCAACCCCTGAGCCTCTTTTCTTTTCCATACGTTGCTGTTTTTGGCAAAGTCAGAGCAGTGTTGGGGCAGTTTTGTATCAGTACAGCCCCTGGTGAGCAGACAGATCATGGAATGAACAGCCACAGGGGATGGTGGCCCGGTCACTGAATGTGCAGAGGGGAAACAGTCTACTTGTTACTTTTTGCCAGCCTGGAGCTTAGGCCCAGCTAAACCAAAGGTTATTGTGAATGGAGGGAAGTGTCCACTGTTACAAAAATCACCACTGAGCAAGGATTCCTCATTGCAGCCAATAATCATAGTGTTAAATCTAGTGTCAAACTTGACAGCAAAATTCCTCCTCTGCCAGAGGAAACAGTGATAGAAATAACGTGCAAGCTTAGCATTTCTTTTTATAATCAGGAATTCTTGAAAAGTAGGTATTGTTGCTTCACCAGAGGATTTACAGCTGGTTGAGCTACACAAATGTACTCAAAGGAGACTGTTGATGATAAGATTTTGAACTGCAATACAACTTGGTGCCTGGGAGAAAGACAAAGAAGGAAAAGAATGCAGCTTCCATCTTGGCTGTGATCAGAAGCACCTTCTCTCTTGTGGCTACTTACCTCTAACAACACGCTATTGATCATGGGGTTAAGAACCTCAGCCTTCTTCTTGCTCTGTGAGATCAAAAGAATGAAATTGACAGATTAGGGGCTCAGACTGCAAGGCTTGCCATGTAAAATGTAAGACACTGGTTTCTGTTGAAGGATCTCCTAGGAAGAGGAGGCATGGAGTGCTTGCTGTAGACCAGGCTTCATATTTGGTGCTTCCCTGACACCATCTCATTTAATTCTGACATTTAATTTCTCACTTAACTCCTGGGAGGTAGGTAGGTACTGTAATAATCCCAATTTCAAGAGGAGAACTAGGGATCAGGAAGGTTGAGTAACTAGTGTAAGGTCACATAGCTAGAAATGTAAACTCAGACCTTTTTAACTATTTAAACTATAGCAAGTCTGGGAGCAGGGTGAGGTGAATTGTACAAGTACATGGTTGGATACTATATTTAAAATTCTGATAATTTGTTCATCATTTTTGTACTTTTTATTGTAAAAAATATGGCATTAAGATATCTATATAGCTCACTTTTTTTTTTCCTCCTAATTTTTTCCCTGGGTACCCTCAAATTTTGCAGGAGGGTTAAGTCCTCCATTTACCTACCCTAGTCTCAGCTCTATTCTAGTCCCCCTGCCCTTTCTTCTTTTAGATGCAAACACGAGTACTTGGCTATAGTGCATGTTCTAGAAGAGCGGCAAAATTATGGCATCCTTAAATATAGTTTGCAAACAAGTCTGAAGATCTGAGTTTGAAAAACACGCATATATGTAAGGTATGGGCTGCAAAGTCTTGTTAAAAGCAGGTGCTCAAAAAGTGAGAGCGAGGGGCTGGGGTTGTAGCTCAGTGGTAGAGCATTTGCCTCGCATGTGTGAAGTTCTGGGTTCGATCCTCAGCACCACATAAAAATAAATAAAGATATTGTGTACAACTAAAAAACATTTAAAAAAAAAAAAGTGAGAGCGAGTGGTAAGTATCCTTACCCTTAGTTATGCCCTTGTTCTACCAAAGTCTCCACTATCTAAAATGTTAAACCTACTTTTAGATGATAAATTATTAAAGGGACTGGAGAGAGAGTATAATCTTAATATGTTGGTTTCCCTGACTGTAACTGCAGGAGTTTATGGCAAACAAAAGCATATAAATTAAATATCTCTTCCCAGAGCAGACCACTTCCATCGACATTACTGAGGGTAAAGTAATGCCTTACAGGGGAAACTGTAATGGAGTCTTGGGAAAAACCTCTTTAAAAACCCAGTCATTTTAGTAAGTAACCAGAGAATCTATTGTGGTATTGGCTTTCAGGTTTATTTGATTATCAATAAACCTCTAAAATATAATCAAAATGAGGGCAATAAAATGACACTGGTTTTCAGAATCAATGAGATGTGCAAGCAATTTAAATAGAGTCTGGAGAGCGATATACACTCATTAACATCGAGTTATGAATAATGGCTGTTTTAGAGAATAGAAACAATAATGATGCAAATGATTCATCATAGCACAAGATTAGGGGCATTATTATGGTGAGATGGCATTTCAGTAAACTCTATTTTAGATTCAGGTTTTTCTTTCTCCAGAATTATCATGTGTGTGGTCCTGGTTTTATGCATGCAAACATTTGTACACATATGTACATATGCATACCTATACAAGTTCAAGTACACACCCATCTGCTAGAGCCTTGCTACATAAAATGTGGACTGTGGGTCAGGAACATTCGAATCATCTGAGAGCTTATTAGCAATGAAGCCGCTCAGTGTTCATCCCAGGTGTATTGAATTAGAATGTGCATTTTAACAAGGTCTCCAGATGATTCATGTGCCCGTTAAGGTTGGAGAAATACTGTGCTGGAATATAATATGTGAAAAGGAAGGAAAAACAATAATATGAAAATTACTCACTAATGTAGATAAATTAACATGAATCATATAAAATATATAACATACATACACATACACACCCTCATCCCTAGATAATCATAGAACACCAAACAATTGGCTCTCTGGTGCATCTGATGGACAGCTTAGTGGGAGTTGAAAGATCAGTTGAGAAGCCTGGGTGACCTCTGGGTCACCCCTCTGGGCCTCAGTTTCCTCATCTAGTGAACTGTGTGAAAGAGCAAGGGTAGAGAACAGTAGAGTCCTGGGAAACTGCCAAATCTATCCCATCCTGATTCAGCCCTCACACCTCTCTGTAAACCTAGCATTTCCATCAAAGCCAGGTGGGTCTTCATGATGTGACCTTGTCCCCAGTCACTGCTGAGTGATATCAGGGTGGACCTTTGACCTATGCTGATCAGCGTTGGAAACCTTCTCACCCAGGAAACAGGAATCTGAATGGAGAGACACAGGGACTGGTAACTGCTGTTGTTGAGTCACATTAATAGCAGTGCTTTCTGAGTGTTTGTATGAGCTCTGGTGCTGGGTGCCCCAGCTGCTCATGGTGCTCCACTGCCTTTCATAAGGCCCCTTTTTATCTAAAACATTTAGATAAATGTTTCTGTTGCTTTTTGTTATGTGTTGAAATGTGTCCTCCTGAAAAGGAAATATACATTGAAGTTCTAATCCCCCCAGGACCTCAGACTGTGATCTTATTTGGAGAAAGGATTGCTGCAGATGTAATAAGGTAAGGTGAAGTCACATCAATCGTACCCTAATCCAATACGAATGGTGTCCTTACAAGAAGAGGAAAATTTGGACACAGACACGCATGGAGCAAGACAATGTGAAGACACACAGGGAGAAAATGGTCACATGAAGACAGAGATACTGGAGTTTTTAGTCTCAAACCAAGGAAAGCTTTGGGCTGCCAGAAGCTGGAAGAAGCTGAGAAGGATCCACCTCTAGAGTCTTCAGAGGGAGCATGGCCCTGCTGATACCCAGGTTTCAGACTTCCAGCCTCCAGATCTATGAGAGTAATTTCAGTTGTTTACGCTACCCAGTTTGTGGCATTTTGTTATAGTAGCCCTGGAAAACTAATATATTTGCAATCAAAAAACACCATAACTAAAATAGGAATTAAACCCGGCTATTAATTTTTTTGGTTAAAGCTGCAGTGTGGCAATACTTATGAAACAAACCGTGCGTGGCTTATAAAATAGACTGGGGGCACAGTGGATGAGAAAGCCCAAGATTAATTATTTTAATAGAGATTCTTGAATTACATATACATCACAAATATTAAGTAATGGAAGGAATTTTCATTTTGACACTTTACTTCACAGTGCTGGGGATTGAACCCACAGCCTTGTGAATGCTGCACAAGTGCTCTAACGCTGAGCTATACCCTCTGGCCTTGATACTATTTATTTATTGGCAAATTAAGAATATGAGGCTCACAGAGGTCAGAAAACTCACTGAACATCTCAGATGTCTGAGACAACTGATGTGGGACTAGAACCTATTAGGAGGAGAGCGCTATGCTGTCTGATGTTAAAGAAGGTGCTTTTGGCCTGATTTTAGCAAACATCACAGCATGGCTTCTGTTTGTGGAGCTCTCCAAGAAGGTACTGAACACAATGGACTATTACTCAGCCATAAAGAAGAATGAAATAATGGCATTTTCCAGTCAATGGATGGAACTGGAGAATATCATGCTAATACAAGCCTGTTTCAAAAAAACCAAAGGCCGAATATTCTCTCTGATAAGGGCATGCTAAGCCACAACAAGGGAGGGGAAGAATAGAAGTTCATGGGATTAGACAGAGGGGAATGAAGGGAAGAGAGGGATGATGGGAATAAGAAAGACAGTAACTTTCCCATGTTCATATATGAATACACCAGCAAGGTAACTCCACATCATGTACAACCACAAGAATGGGATCCTAGTTGGAACAAGTTATACTTATTCTATGTATATATAATGTGTCAAAATACACTCTACTGTCATGTATATCTAGGAAGAAGAAGAAGAACAATGAAAAGGTACTGCACATCCCGCTCTTTCTTGCAGGCCCACTTCCCTTGAAAATGGGTAAAGTTTTTGAAAAAATGCTTAATATTATAATCTCACCCCAACAGCGGTTAAAAAATTTGTAAATTTCTTTGATAAGGAAGCCACTTCATTGCACATTGCTGTAGTTAACCTGAAATAAGAAAAAAGAGGTTGGAAGGTTTTCAATAAAGTAAAATAATTTAATTGTCACGACAATTATTGATACGAATGAGTGTTACGTCTAAAAGGATGGCACACAAGTTTGAAGTCGCTCAATAGAAATGGGCAGTTGCGTTTTCCTCAACAATCTTCCATGATTTATAATTACAGCTTAATCAAATTCTGGTTTTCTCTCCATGCTTAATTAAAGAATAATCATCTAGTTCATTTGACCTCTTTTTAGAATCAACACTGTACTCAGGAAAATACTAAGCATGAGCTCCACATCTAAAGGGGTATAAACTCTTGCCAGCTAGCTTTTTCTAGCTTTTTGGTCATTTTAAAATAATAATGAATATTCACTGAGGCACTCTGTTAAGTACTTATATTCCTAATCATATTTAACCCTCATAGTGTCCTTAGGGGTTATGTTATTATTCCTATTTTACGAAGAAACTGACCATTATGAAGGGTAAGTGGCCTGTCTAGGGCATATGGTAGTAAGTAGTAGAGGGGGTGAGATTCAAACTCAGGTGTCTCTTTACATTTTGATTATGTTTTTACCAGATGCCTCAAACTAAAGATCCTATAGAATGTTTTTAAGACTTATATCCAAATTCCTTTGGCCATTCCATTTCTAGGACTTTACCCCAAGAAAATGAAGTAAGGTCAAACTATTTAACCAAAACAACATTTATCCTGACATTATAGAGATGACAAAACCAGAAACAATCTAATTACCTAACAGTGTGAGTTCTGATTTTCTCCTAACAATTAGTGTGTATGACTTTTATGAATAGTGATTAAAATCCTACTGGAAAAAACATAACCCCAAGTTAAGAATCTTATATGTTACAAGATCTAATGAAGTCAGTAGAGAGATATTTCTGACAAATAGGAGCCTTTTCTAACTTATGCATTCATATTTGATGAGCTATCCATCCATCCATCCACCCACCCACCCAGTGTCCATCCATTCAAAACTTATCTGCAAAGAGTATCAAGAATAAGGTCAATAGATAGCTCCAAGCATTCTATGTTCTTGGCCAGGAGGGTATAGAAGCGCTCATCCTATAGAAAAGTCAGGGGCTCAGTAGGGTTGGGAAAATCAGGGTTGGGAATCAGAAAGGAGCTAAGAGCAAGGTCCTGCTATCTACATGCAGGGGCTTGTGAACTTTTGCCCTCCTCTTTCAAATCAATACTATGAAAATAAAATAGTACATAGATATTATCCTTGATAGTTTAAGCTTTTCCTGTTTTGTCTTTTCCTCTTTCTTCTATATTGCTGAAGTAGTACACAACCTTTCTGGGAATATTACAGGGGTGGATTATGTGGTTCTTATAACATCGTTGATTTCTATATGCTTAGAAATGAAAGTCTAGACTAGATGACAAATATTATAATTGAGAAAAAATGGCATCAGGACAATGACACTAATAGTGACTTTTTGCAAGGTCCTTCAACTAAAACTTACTCCCTAGCTTACATTGTTAAATGCAGTAAGCTGTAAGCAAAGGTTAGTTAGCTGAGCTGGGTGCAGTGGTGCACACCTGTAATCCTAGCACTTTGGGAGGCTGAGACAGGAGAATCGTGAGTTCAAAGCCAGCCTCAGCACAAGCGAGATGCTAAGTAACTCAGTGAGACCCTGTCTCTACATAAAACACAAAATAGGGCTGGGGATGTGGCTTAGTGGTTGAGTACCCCTGAGTTCAATCCCCAGTACCAAAAAAAAAAAAAAAAAAGATTAGTTAGCTGGCAAAGGTAATGAGAGTACTGGGACATGTATGTATGTGTATGTGTCTCCATTTTTTTCAGGAGGCTTCTATTTCTGTTCCTGTATCTTAATAATAATAAGAAAGTATTTGGACATGTGTTGATTTTCTGTATCATAATACATAGTCAAGTGCATAACAGTTAATGATTTATTTTTCATCTCCATACCAATTCTTTTCATGAACACTCCATGCCCAAGTATTTTCATGTGTATGTGTATATATGTGTCTCTATATACATAGATGTATATGTAGCTATTTTTACATATATACATATTTTAAATTTTACCAGATAAACTAATAATAGTTATTTATTGAAGAACATACACTAGGACCACACTGCATGCATACACAAACACACACACACACACACACACAATCCACAGTGAACTGGCGTGTTACATTAGTGCCCATCATCACCAGAGCTCAGGACATGCAGAGCTGGTCTGAGTCTCTGGGAATGGTGAAGTGTGTCTCTCTATTTTTGTGAAACTAGCTGAGAAGTCACATTAAAGTGTCCTTTTTTTATTCGTGTGTGGTATGTTGAAACAATAATTTCCCCAAAGATCTGTACTTCTAAGACTTGGATCTATTAAAATAAACACTTCCATAGCTCTGAATGATTTAGTGTGTCTTCCCTTAAAACTTTCCATCAATAATTCCTTGACTGCTCATCTTCTTCTTGCTAATACAATGTTTTTCTTCCTTCCTTCCTTCCTTCCTTCCTTCCTTCCTTCCTTCCTTCCTTCCTTCCTTCCTTCCTTCCTTCCTTCCTTCCTTTCTTTCTTCCTTCCCTCCCTCCCTCCCTCCCCTCCTTCCTCCCTTCCTTCCTTCCTTGTCTTTCTTTCATTCTTTCTTCCTTCCTTCCTTCCCTCTCTCCCTCCCTTCCTTCCTTCCTTCCTTTTTTGTACTGTGGATTGAATTCAGGGATAGTCAACCACTGAGCCACATCCCCAGCCCTATTTTGTGTTTTATGTAGAGACAGGGTCTCACTGAGTTGCTTAGCACCTTGCCATAGCTGAGGTTGGCTTTGAACTCGCGATTCTCCTGTCTCAGTCTCCCTAAGTGCTGGGATTACAGGTGTGCCTAGCTAACACAATGCTTTTCTTAAGGGCGTCCTCATTTTTTAAGATGACCATAGAACAATGGAATTAGTTGAGATGAAACTCAAACCTTTAGTTGTTTAGGAAGTGTACATATGTGTGCGTGTACCTGAGTGGCACATATATATACGTATGCTTGAAAAAATACAAATTAAAAGTTGCATTTACTTTATCAGCACTTTTGCTTGGTCCTGAGCTGGTTTCTCCTCTTCTTGTCCATGAAGAATTAATTCTGCCACTTTGTGAAGCTGCTCAATACAGCGCGCAGTTACTTCTGCCAGACTTTCAATGGACAACATGTACACTTCCTGGAATGAAAAAAGGCAAGAAAATTATCTGCTGAGCAGATGCTTTTTAAAAGGGCCTGTGACATTAAAACTTAATAATAATGATTATTAGTTTTTGGTCCTGGGGATTGAACCCAGGGCCCTGTACATGTCAAGCACATGCTCTGCCACTGAGCTATACTTCTAGTCCCTAAACAGAATTCTTAATTAACAAAACAGCAAGTAAAACATGAAAAAGTTGTACATCTAAAATTTTTCTAAGTGAAATGCTACCATAAAATGGCAATGCTGCCAGGTCCCCAGGGATGTGGCAAGCCTATTCACAACTGTGTCCCCAGCAGTTAAGAGCAATATTGGGACACAGCAGACAGGTACTAAAAAGGTGTGTGGAAGGGAGGCTAGATGGACAGACCTCAGCTGCCATTTTTCCTTAGAGAGATCTAGTTTAAAAAGCTACTTTCTTTAAAATTAAAATTCCACATAAGGTGCAGTTATTGCAAACTCCTTTTCGAACATAAGCAGGATAAGTATGCACACATAAATTTATTAAAGACAGAACAAAGGCTACGGCAATGAAAGTTTCTGAAAAACAGCTTCAGTTACCTCATTAGTTATGGAGCATAAAGACATTTTATAGTAACAAATTTGCATAAGATGGAAATTTACTCTAAAGATAAATCAATTATGTTCTTAAAGGTCTTTTCCCCTTTAAATTATAATTGCAAAGTTATGGAGAAAAGCTACAAAATCTATGCTAAGCTACAAATTATCTTGGCATAGAGAATTTTTTTGTGTTTATTATATTCCTACTCATATTTCTATAATGTTGAACAAGATACAAATGATAAGGCAATGGCCCCCCTCACTTAAAATTAGACTGCTAAACCAGGCACAGTAGCAAATGCCTATAATCCCAGCTGTGCAGGAAGCTGAGAGAGAAGAATCTCACAAGTTTGAAGCCAGTCTTAGCAATTTAGTGAGAACCTGTTTCAAAACAAAGCAATAAAAAGGGATGGGGGGTGTGGCTTAGTGATAGAGAGCCCCTGGGTTTGATTGCCAGCAAACCACCCCTGATCAAAAAAACAAAAAACCTCAAACACGAAAACCAAAAAAGCTGCTAATAAAATTAACACACTACTATTGCCCTGCTGGTGGACAATCTAGAATAAATTTACCTCTATAGTCTTAATTCCTTTTTCTTCCTTTTTGCTTTCTTGAGAGTCTTCAGCTTCCTCTTCTTTTTCTTCCTTCCTAGTTTTCTCCTCTGACTCTTTGGCCACGTCCACTGACACCGTGGTCTGGTCCTCTTCTACCCAGTCGTGAGCTTTCTTCATGGCCTGCAAACCCCCAACCAGAGACTACATCTAGTGTGCGACAATGAAAACGAAACCATTCCCACCCCACGTTTCTAATCAAATCACTCTAAACCTCAAGGGGGGAATCTTCGGATGTTTTAAAAGTGATAGGTCCATTCCTTAACCTCTTTAAAAGACACTATCGATGTTGGTAAAAATATAAAATGTTTTGGAAAAGGGGATAGAATAGAAAGTATGGAGAGAATACTGTAAGACCTGAGGACTCTTTAGAAACTGTAATTATTAGCATTTTTTTTCTTGGTACTGGGAATTGAATCCGGGGCACTTAACTACTGAGCCTCCTTCCTTCCTTCCTCCCTTCCTCCCTTCCTTCTTTCCTATTAACTACTGAGCCATCTTCCTTCCTTCCTTCCTTCCTTCCTTCCTTCCTTCCTTCCTTCCTTCCTTCCTTCCTTCCTATTTATTTATTTATTTTGAGACAAGTTCTCCCTAAGTTGCTTAGGTCCTTGATAAGTTTCTGAGGCTAGCCTTGAACTTGCTATCCTCTTGTTTCAGCTTCCTGAGCTGCTGGGATTAAAGGCATGCACCACCGCGCCTGGCTATTAGCACATATTAATGGTACAAAATAACAGGTTTCCAAGTGATATTTTCATACAGGCATATAATTCACTTTGATTGTATCCACCCAGCATTTTAAAATGAAGTACAGATAAGAATAAAAATAACAGTTCCATTGACAAATCTTTAGACTTTTTCCACTTTTCATGACAACTGTAAAAGAGTATCAGTACTTTTTCATCTATGGGGTAGAAATTTAGCCAGAGCCAGGTCTAAAGCAAATTTCCTGATCTGGTATGTTTCATGAAGCTCTTAATGTTTCATGAACCTAATAATGTGTCATGCTGGGAAGATGAAAGATGGCTTTGCTCTTCTTGATTCATGGCAGATCTTTCCACCTCTAAGGGAGAAGGGGAGCTGATGGAAAGACCTGGTGCATGTCTGTGACCAGCTGAATTTCCTACACTCGTGGTTCAAGCCATCTGTGGCCATAAAAATCATGGCTACATTGAAGGTACAGATATCATCTCCCCTGTTACTTCCTGAACTTAGGCAGGACAGACTCACCCAGATTTTTTATCATTGTTGAAGCTGTTTGCTTAAGTGAAGGTTGTTTCCCGGCTTGTGCTAAAATGACTTATTTTCAAGGTTGTATGTCAAAATTTAATAGGTCGAAGTATTGAATGGCAAGTTAGTCAACACAACTGTCCTTGCTGTGTCCTCTTAGGGATTAAAGCTGACCCTGTTATGTAAATAAACCAGAGCAACCTTGCAGCCACCACTGGTCCCCTCCAAGCAGAGGCAGGTGCTATAGGGAGATGGATGAGGCAATTTCCCACTGTGTTCAAGTCACTGACCTGCCAGAAGCAGTGACCCCTATCTGAGATAAAGAAATAACTCATCTCGCCACCACCTCACTACCTCATTCTGCCCTTTCCTCACCCACCTTAATGAATGAGTGCCTATATAAACCAGTGCTCACTAAGAAAAAAGAATGAGAGAGAGCAAATATCACATAGCTTTTAGTAATTAATAATCAGTATCCTCTTAAGAAATTCTATGGCAAAACCTTGTACTAACCTGCGAAGTGTTATTAGAGGAACCCAGACTATTCAAGTTGGACTGTACTTAGATGTGAGATGGCAGTGTAAGAAACTGTCAAAGAAGCCTCCAATTGCTTTTTTCTAGTCCCAGCCATTGTCCTGCTCACCTGTTCTTTAAGCTGCTTTCTCTACCTAGCTACCCACAGGTAATCATCTTGGGCTGAGAGTAGAAGATGAAATTGCCTCGCCCTCAGTATCAGGAGAACCAGATTGCAACTGATCCCTCAGCTGCATCTACATAGGCATATTTGTAGGCTTTTGCTTCCCATGCTAGGTGGATCCCACCTATGAACTGTAACACTTGTGTAAGATGGGGAAAGCAGATTAGCTGTCTTCCCAGTTCTGGCCAAAATGCAATTAAATTTATTTTCCCTTTGTATATCATCTTTCTCTTATTCCTGATGCAGGCAGGAGGGTGGGTGTGACTTCAGATGCAAGCTGGCCTGGGTCCCAGTACCAGCAGCAAAATCCCTGCTGGAGGAGCCCTGTGTTCTACCTGGTTGAGGGCATCTCTCTGCCTAATTCTGGAGAGTCTCTTTAAGAGGCTGGGTTTGAGGAGTAGAATTTGAAAAAGTCCCTGGGTGATTCTATTTCCCTCTTCCCTTCTATATCATGAAGATAAACGCTGCTCTAATAGAACATTCTATTTTACCAAGAGAGGGTCAACGACTTGTTCAAGGTTACAAGGTGATTACTAATAAAACTGCAACTACAACGCAGTCTCCTGATTGTCTGGAATGTTCTCTATCATTACACTTCATTACGTTGCCTCCCCAGTTGAAATTACAGACCTCAAACTCCCTTCCCCCCACTGTGTCCTGTGGGGTTTGGGGTTTCCCATTTCATGTGGATCTCTGGAATTTTACAACTGACCCCCACCCCCACACCCCTTTCTAAACCCCAGACTCAGAATCAGAAGGTCTGACCTTATTGAGTTTGTCAGGAGTGGCAGCGACATGTAATTCAAAGAGAAGCTCTGTAAGCATGCTAGCAAATTCTTCTCCCTTTTCTTCTAAGCCTAGAAATAGAACGTGACAGAAGTTAAGAAGCGTGATTTATTTTTCTTCCTTCAGAATGTGGCAGCTCCCCTGACTTTCCAGGCTGCACTCAGAGTAGACCAAGTGGAGGCTGTGGCAGTGTGCCCTCCGGCTGCTGCAGACACACATGGATGGGGTCCTTTGGCAGCAGCAGCGAGGCAGCTGCAGAGGCCTTGCTGCTGGCAGTGCACTGGGACACCCCCTGGGCTGGCCTGAAGACAAAAGGGCAGGGAGGGGCCTTGTCTGCCTTGTTCCCAGCTGTAAGTGATCAATAGCTATTTGCTGAAAGAATGACTGAATGAACAAATAATTGACCTCCATCAGGCCTGAGAGACCTGGTACAACACTGTTGACGTACAGTCTGGTTATGCTTTGCATTGGAACCCTAGTGATCCCCAGGGTGCCCTTCTATGTCCACAGAGCCACCATGCTAGGAGGCAAGATTAGTCTCCATGGGACGTGTACTACCTGATGTAGCAACATCGTCTCTCTGGAGAAATTTCCCAAGGTTTCCTAGGATGCCTGCCTACAATACTTCTTCAAGATCTGTCTTCTCTGCAGACTGGAAATAATCAAAGAACAGAGCCAGGATTTGTTTGGCTCACTCCTAAACCCACAGCATCTAACACTGTGTCTGGAACATAGTAGGTGCTAATATAAATATTTATTGAATCAATAATTTATTAATGAATTACATAGTATATAAAATATTAACATATCACATATAAAATAAAAATAAATGGGTGGAAATAGAAAGCTTTAAAAGCTACAGTCTCATTTCATTTGTATCTATGAGGTAATGCCATTTTTAACATTTCTGGTAGGTGTGAATGGATTGATTACATAATGGGTTTACTTCCTATCTGAGGGAAAAATAGCCTCATGAATGTGGCCTCACTAAATGATCTGAAAACCCACTGAGAAGCCTCTCCACTAGTGCCAGTGGGTGAAGACAGTACCTTAAGGGAGAACTCAGCCGTGTGACAGATACTGTACCCAGCACCTGTCTGGATGTGCTATTTTTAGTTTTATAGACAAATGGTTAGTCTGCAGCTCATGAAGATAGCCAGGATAGCTCGTGGGTCTTTGTTCCAAACATTTGACTTAGCTTAGTTGCTATTACTTATAAGTCATATAGTCTCAGGAGGCAGACAGGTTAATAAACAAAACATAAGCAAAACATATATGTCAAGTGATAAGTTTTATGAAGAAACATAAATCAAAGGCAAGGAATAGGGGTAGCTGGGGCTTGGAATTTTAAATAGGAGGTTTATGGTCTGAAGGTTTATGTCCCCACAAATTCATAGGTTGACACCAAATCACCAAAATGATGATACTGAGGTGGGGCTTTGGGAAGGTGATCAAGTTGTCAACAGGGAACACTCATGAATGAGATTAGTGCCCTTGTGAAACAGACTCCCAGGGCCAGGCTGGCCTCTTCCACCAAGTGAGGCTGCAGCTAGAGGGCACTGTCTGTGAACCAGAGGCTGGGTCTTTATAGACTCCCTGTCTTGGACTTTATAGTTTCCTGAACCAGGAGAAATGATTCCATGAGATTTGATCCCATCAAAAGCTGAGATTCTCTCTGCTGGACAGAGGTCTTGGACTCATCCTCTGCAGGTAGACAAATAAGAGGGTGGGGTGGAGTAGGCGCAACAGGGCAGCAAGGACATGGTGCCATCTCCAACCTGCCTGGTCCTTCTGGTTCTGTGTAAGGCAGTGCTGCAGGGCAGAAAGAGCCCTGGACTGAGACTCACCAAGTGTGGGTTCCACTCCAGCTCCTATACTTAGGGGCTGTGTGGCCTGGGACCACACAATGCTTTCTAACCCTCCATTTCCTTTTGTGTAACTGGAGGATAATAAAAACCACCCATCTCCTCTTTAGACCCAATATTACAATGAATGTGGAAGTGATTTGCAAGCATGAAAATTCTATGTGAATAAACAGTTATGTGATACCTAGATGATATACACATGGGAAGACTGAGTGTATTTGGGAGGAATTGGCACTAAATTAGAACACAAATACTTTGGGTAGCTCCAGCTTTTAAGTTTGCATTAATTTTATAAAATATACAACAATAAACTTAGCAAGAATTTTAGGAAAAAAATCAGAGAAAACTGGAAGTAGATAAAAAGAGATGATAATATATGTTGCAACAAAGACTCTATTATTGCAAACTATCGGTCCCCACAAATGGCCGACAAGATCTTTCCTAACTCAATAAACATAGAAAACAGTCGTTTAGAATCTCCTCACAGCCAAGGTAAACTAAATTAGAGACCCATGGCAGCATGATAAAATTACATCTGCTGGAAAGACAAACATGCAGATCATTAGCTAACATTATTAAATGCACAGGAGCCTGATATTAATCTAAAAATGATACTTTGTTACACTTTCTGAGACTCCTAAATAAATTATTTAGTTGTTAAGAGGCTTTTAGGAATACGTATGTTTACAAGAAAAAAAATGAGGAAAATGTTGTGGTTGCTTCCAGAATTTTGCTCCCTGATTTTCTGCTCCCCCTCCCACCAACTGATAAAATTCCTCTCTGTAGCTTTTGGGTAATTCCACAGTCTTTCTTGGAGTTGTGACACTCTGTCATAATTGGGCTGATTTAACAATAATGCCTCTGTTCTTTTCTTCCAGTGCTTCATTAAATGTTTGAGTGGCATTTATTTATTAAATTAAGTTAATTAAAATTAATAGTGTTTTCATAATCTGGAGATGTCCTTTGGGAAAAATAGATATATTACAAGAGATAATAGGGTTTTATCCCTTTAGGAGAGACAAATCTACCATGTTTGAAAGTGTGCTGTTTAGCACTTGTGTGTGTGTGTGTTATTAAAAAAATCTCGGCCAGACGTGGTGGCGCATGCCTATAATCCCAGCGGCTAGGGAGGCTGAGACTCGAGGATAGCGAGTTCAATGCCAGCCTCAGCAATAGCGAGAACTGTCTCTGAATAAAATACAAAATAGGGCTGGGGATGTGGCTCAGTGGTTGAGTGCCCCCGAGTTCAATCCCTGGTAGAAAAAAACTCAATTTATTAAAGCTCTACACTAAAAAGGGAACACATCACTCATAGTAACATTTTTCCTCCCTTTGGTATGGAGGATT
Organism: Geosciurus inauris; assembly: GCA_004024805.1. Classification (NCBI taxonomy): domain Eukaryota; kingdom Metazoa; phylum Chordata; class Mammalia; order Rodentia; family Sciuridae; genus Geosciurus; species Geosciurus inauris. The sequence goes on along the minus strand of PVHX01000861.1, from coordinate 64,837 downwards.
GAACCCAGAGGCACTTAACCCCTGAGCCACATCCCCTGCCCCCGCTTTTTGCATTTTATTTAGAGACAGGGTCTCACTGATTTGCTTAGGGCCTTGCTAAGTTGCTAAGGCTGGCTTTGAACTTGTGATCCTCCTGCCTCAGCCTTTCGAGCTGCTGGGATTACAGGCGTGTGCCACGGTGCCCGGCAACATTTTCTATTAAACAGTATGCAAACGTCTTCTCCAAGGGGTGGTGCCAGTTAGGGAGGCAATACTACCTTCATTTGCATTGGCAACAATATCTCTTTGATGTTGGGGGGAACTTGGGTCCTTTTTGATCTTTTCTGAATGACACCTCCAGTAGGACCAAGGCTGTGAAACCTGAAGAGGAATATACTGATGGTTATGGTGACTGGTAAGCTGGGAAGGGGCATCTATTGGCTTATCTAGGGTACACAGTTAGAACTAGTGTTTTGGTTTCTTCATGTAGAAAAACAAAGACAAACCTGCCATATTTGAAGACTTTTTTTTTTTTTTTTTTTTGTACTGGGGATTGAAACCAGGGACAATTTACCACTGAGCCACATCTCTTTTTATTTTTTATTTTTCAGATAGGGTCTCACTAAGTTGCTTAGGGCCTCACTAATCTGCGGAGGCTGGCTTTAACTTGTGATCCTCCTGCCTCAGCCTCTTGAATCGCTGAGATTACAGGTGTGTACCACTGTGCCTAGCTCATTTGATGACTTTTGTAGAAATATACAGATGCTCAAAAATATTATTCGCCAACCATCTCATTTTTATATATGGTATCTAATTTGATCCTTACCACAACCCTGGAAATATGCATCATTGTTTCCATAGTACCAGTGAAGAGACTGAGCTTCAGAAAGGTTATATCACTTGTCTAAGACCATAGACAAGAAAATTTTAAAGGTGTGCCCAGTTGGGCCTTTCAGATAGTCCCAGGAGAAGCACCTTATGTTTGTGTTTACTCTGCTTTCCAGCATAAGTAACAACATGGAAAGGAATCACTCTCCAGGTATAAAGCAAATGTTTTACTCTATTCTCCTTCCAAATAGACAATCAAAGTATTCATTAGGCATGTCCAACTTTTTTTTTTTTAAGCTACTGAAGATTGAACTCATTCTAGGCAAGCACTCAACTGCTTAGCTACAACCCCAACCCAAGCACGTCCAACTTGGGGAAATCTCTTTTCCCCTCTTAAGTAAGCCTTGCTTCTCATAAGATAGGTTCTAGTCACCTTGGGGGTGAAGTTACTATCTGACTGGAAGATGATCAGGAAGTGCACTGTGGAGAAATGGTACAGCCTTTGTCAGAAATGTTCCCCGTCCCCCACCCCACACCAGTGCTGGTGATTGAACCCAGGGCCTTACACACGCTAGGCAAGTGCTGTACCACTGAGCTACAACCCCCAACCCAGAACTATACTTTTTAGGTGGAGTGTAGAACACTAAAAATACGCACTAATTCCTACACATATAAATTAAAAGGAATAAGAAAAATATGCAAAGAAATCCACAGCAAGGCTTCCTGCCACCAGCATTGATCACATCTAACAACCTGCATGTGCAGATGGAATTAGAAGGTGGTACATGAACTCTAGTTATCGGGGCCCAGGACATCACACTCTGGTTCATTCAACCACATGCACTTCCTGTATGCCTGTGATGTGTCAGGGACTGTGCAGGACACCTGAGAAAGAACAGGAGTTCCTATTACAAATCAATGTGACCAGCTCCCATAGCCAGAGCAGATGCACAGTGAATTCCAGAAGCACAGAGGAGGAGCACTTGAATTGAATAATTCACCCTGTTCAAAGGGCTGTGTGTATGAACAGAAGTCTCCTAAGGATTATACTGATAGTTTGTTTTGCAGTTTAACTTATTTTCCTTTACCTTGTTCTTCTTGATTCTCTTCACTCTCTAATTCTTTGGCTGCAAAGATATCTTTAATGGAAATTAGGTCATTTTTTAAGAGTTCCAGCTTCTCTCCATCCAGTGATGCTAAAAATGACTGAACCTGAAAAAAAAAGAAATAGGTCAATATAACTGTCATCTTTCTTTCTCCTTAATAACATTTACATACAGCTGTTCCCAGTTTTCTCAAGGTGATCTGTGGTATGGGCAGTAACCCCGGGTAGAATGTTGGCTTTACTGCTTTTACCTGCAACTTTGGACATGTTACAAAATTCCCTCCCTGAACCTCATTTTCCATAAAACAAGATTCACGCTATATTGTGATCCTTTTTTTTTTTTTTTAAATATTTTTAGTGGTAGATGGACACAATATCTTTATTTTTTTATGTGGTGCTGAGAATTGAACCCAGTGTTTCACCCATGCTAGGCAAGCGCTCTACCACTGAGCTACAATCCCAGCCCTCACTGTGATCCTTTGTGTAGTAAGAAGGATAATGAATATAAAGCACTTAGCACAAGTGCACACAGTAGGTGCTAAATGGTTAAATGAAATAATGCACTTAAAATACAGTGGCGCTCAATAAATTATGTAGACATGCACATATGTATACATATGCAAACAAATGAGTGTTATAAATATCCACACACACACTTGTTGGATATGAGCTATTATGCTGAGTTTACAAAAGCGCACCAGACCCATTTTTCTTCCCTGAGATCTGGCAGTATACAGGAGGCGGCCCACTCCCTCCACCAGCGGTGGCCATGGCAGATGTGATGAAGGGCACAGTGGGGGCCAAGGAGAGAGCAGTCGTTATGTCTTTAGGAGGTAAGAGGTGGCACAGGACGTGCATAGTGGACGTGGTACAGCACTGAGGCCACTTTTGTCACTGCCTTCAGAACCCCCTTCTAAAATCGTCCTTTGTATACGCTTAAACGCTATATGTACAGATCGTCAGCCATCCTCCAATTGATTTTAATTTCCAAAAGGGTCAAAGGACATGAGCATCATATTAAAACTGAAGTATGACTGTAAAGTAGGGAGGTTTTTATTTTGTCATTCTGCAGGTCCAATTCTTGCTCTGGAGGAAGTGCCAGCAGAAGAGCTATGATCCTCTTAGGAAAATGTTTTAATATTCATCATGGAATTAGATCAACACATCAGGATAAGAGAGAGCATTAGGATCTCCAGGATGCCAAGAGTTCATTTTACTAAAAGGTAAAGTACATCTTTTTTTTTTTTTTGGTATCAGGGATTGAACCCAGGGGCACTTAACCACTGTGCCACATCCCCAGCCCTTTTTATGTTTTGTTTTGCTTAGGGTCTCCCTAAGTTGCTGAGGCTAGCTTTGAACTTGCAATCCTCCTGTCTCTTGAGTCACGGGGATTATAGGTATGTGCCACCACACCTGGCTAACGCATACCTTTTTTTTTTTTTTATAAATATTTTTTAGTTGTAGAAGGACACAGTATCTTTATTTTATTTATTTATTTTTATGTGGGGCTGAGGATGGAACCCAGTGCCTCACACATGCAAGGCAAGCGCTCTACTGCTGAGCCACAACCTCAGCCCCTAATGCATATCTTTATGAGTGATGCCACCTGCCTAGGGCTTTGGCAGGAAGCGCTGCAAAAAGTCATCAACCCCAAACCCATGAGAGTTCAGCAGGGAGAAGCAAATGCGCCCTGCTTGACAGCTTCTGGCCACTCTTTCTTGTTCTGACATCCTCGGAGCCTTCGTTTCATTTCCCATATTCATGCTTTTCCCTCCTGGGGCATTCCATCATGCCATGGTGATACGCATTGAGTCTCTGGGCCGGTCCAACAATAATAAACAACCAGGTGCTCCTCAATAGATACCCATGGAATACTGACTGTATGCTTGGCCCTGTGTTAAGTTCTGTCCAGGATATGAGAGTAGACGGTATGTCTTATAAATCCTTTCCTTGAGAACAAATGTGTAGTGTGATTTTGAAGGTTTTTTTGTTTACTATCTTTAACAGTGAGCATAATGACAACAAAAATTATTTGTTTTTAACATTTGGCACACATCACATGGCCATGCTTGTGGCTGTCCTAGAATCATTCTAGTCAAATATTAATGAGAATAATTCCTTCTATTTCCATATAAGGGGCAGGCTGGAAGGTGGTATATGAATTCAAGGAGTCTGAGTATTCTTTTTTTTTTTTTAAATATTTTTTTAGTTGTAGATGGACACAATATCTTTATTTTATTGCTTTGTAATGTGGTGCTGAGGATCAAACCCAGGGCCTCACACATGCGAGGCAAGCGCTCTACCACTGAGCTACAATTCCAGTCCCAGAGTCTAAGTATTCTAAATGGGAACCCAGCCTTTCAGGTCATGGTGTCAAGGGAGGAGGACAGAATTTATTTTTTTTAACAGTTTGTTTCAAAAGTTCCTTAATTTTGAAATCTTTGGCATGTATAAGATTGCCAGATAAAACAGGATGCTTACTCACATTCAAATTTCAGGTAGATAATGAATATTTTCTTAAGTGTAAGTGTGTCCCAAATAGTTCACAGGACATATTTATAATAAAAAATTCATTGTTTATCAAAAGTAAAAAATGTGTGCAGGAAAGTTGCCTTTTTTTCCTATTTATTTGGTATTTTAAAATTTTTGTAGTGCTGGGAATCCAACCCAGGGCCTCGTACATGCTGAGGAAGCACTCTACCAATGAGCTATGCCCTTAGCCACTTTCCTATTTATTTTTAAAATTTAATTTAATTTGGTTTTTATTTAAAAAAATTTTTTTTTTAGTTGTAGATGGGCACGTCTCTATTTTAATGGTTTGTATGTGGTGCTGAGGATTGAACCCAGGGCCCCACGCATGCGAGGCAAGCGCTCCACCACTGAGCCACAATCCAAGCCCCTAATTTGGTTTTTAAATAACAAACTATTGCATGTTTATGGGAACAATGTTTTGATGTTTCGATATATGGATATACTGTGGAATAATTCTATCAGGTTAATGTACATATCCATCACCTTAGATACTTAGCATTTTTGTGCTGAGCACATTCAAAGTCTACTCTCTTAGCAATCTTGAAACACACACATTATTATTCACCAGAGTCACCATGCTATAAAACAGATCTCTGGAAAATAGTCATCCTGTATTTTCATTTGCTGCGTTCTTGCTGGAGGCCTGTGGACTTCAGGCTGGGTCTAGCCAAGCCACAAGATGAACTGAGCCTGAGCCCTGAATTCCTAAGTGCAGAAAAGCTGCTTGCTGACCAGGTATCCCTATCCTGACTGACATAGGAGTGAAAAGTAACTTCAACTGCTTTTTACTCGTATATTTTTAGGACCATTTATTATAGTGTCCAATAACTATTATGACTAAGCAAGAGAATAAATAAGTAAAAACCAAAAATTCCACATTCCTTACTATTAATACCCTTCCCCCACACAAAAATTTCCAAACTGGGGAAAGAGAGCAGAGCTTGTGAAAGAAGTGTGCAAACAGAGGAAATGTACACCTCTGCTACAGTTCCCATCTGAAATGTCCCCCAAAAGCCCATGTGTTAAAGCCCTGGTCCCATCTTGGGCTACTGGGTGGTGGTGGAGCCATTAAGAGGTGGGGCCTAGCAGGAGGTCTTTAGGTCATTGGAAACCTGCCCTTGAAGGGGATTGAGAGATTCTGGCCTCTTCCTCTTTGTCTCTTTTGCTTGCTGGTCCCGAGGTAGGTGGTTCTGCTCCACCACCTACTCTTGCCGCAATGTGCTGCCTCACCACAGGTTTAAGAGCAACGGGGCCAATCATCATGAGCTGCAGCCTCGGAACCTTGAGCCAAAATAAGCCTTTCTCTGTAAGCTGATTATCTCAGGAGTTTGTTCTAGTAATGGAAAGCTGGCTAACGCCCTCCACAGCTTGAACCTCCTTTCCAGCAATGTAAGTCCTTTAGGGCTCTTTTCCAGGGGCCAGGGCTATTCACAGCTGAGACCTGCAATGGAAGCAGCCAGAATGCAATCTCTCTACCACCATGAGAGCTTGTTTTTACAGTGGGGCTATGCCCCTCTGGAATATTTGTTAATAATAACAGTTATATGCAACATAAGAATGCGTATAAAATAACACGTCATTAACATTATACATACACATATACAGATAGCATTTTTCAAGTGTTTACTATGTAATAAGTGTGCTGCTACCAGCTTTATATGGATTATCTCATTAAATTTTTTTTTTTTTTTTGGTACTGGGGAATGAACTCAGGGGCACTCAAACATTGAGCCACATCCCCAGACCTATTTTGTGCTTGATTTAGAGACAGGGTCTCACTGAGTTTCTTCGTGCCTCACTGTTGCTGAGCCTGGCTTTGAACTTGTGATCCTCCTGTCTCAGCCTCCTGAGCCACTGGGATTACAGACATGTGCCACCAAGCCCAGCTCATTAAATTCTTTTAGTAATCCTATGAGGTAGGTTTTATCACTATTTCCATTTCAAGGACAAGGAGATTGAGGCAAAGGGGGTCTAAATCCATTCAGCTGTAGAGTAATTTATAATAACATGAAGTCTGACTCTAGACGTTGCTCTTTCAGGGAAAATTTTTGTGCTTCCATGAATAATTGCATTTTTTAAAATCACATTTGATTGGATTATGAGATTCTGAATCTATGGGAGCGATTTTACAACTGTAAATTGTGGATAGCTGATGGCAATGCGAATCAACTCTTTTCTACAGACATGTTAATGAATTCTGTCAGTGGAGGGACAATGTCCCCTGCTGTGGAGAAACCAGGTTTGTGTCTATCTGCACATTCATTGCCACATTCCTTTACTCTATGTAAATGTGGGCTTCTCTGGCTTTTCCCTTGAAGGGGTGATAACATCTGCCCTGTGTCCTCATTTAATTAATGAACTAAAAAATGCTTTAATATGTGTTCATTTTACGTCAGCATGAGAGTGATGATTTTACCTTTTTTTGGAAAATAATCCTTGAACAGATTTAACAAAAGACTTTCACTGAAGCTCATAGATAACAAAAAAGGAAATAAACACAGACAGTAAGGTGCAGCCTTATAATCTAGGGCAGGGGAGGGTGTCCTCATCCTGTTTGGTTCTTGGTTGTTCATTGTGTGGCAGAAGTGGTCTTTCCCTGATTAGCCAGCCATCAAGAATGGCTCAAGGGCAGGGAATGTAGCTCACTAGCAGAGTTCTTGCCTAGTATGCCTGAGGTCCTGGTCCCACCCCCAGCACAGGGGTCAGCGGTGGGGTAGGGGGATGGGCAAGAACGTGTCATTAAAAAATATTTCAGACTAGCAAAATGTAAAGACAGGAGGACAAGACCTAGAGAGTCAAAATTATCTTTCCATTCTGAGCCTCATTTCCAAGTTCAGCCTCCTGTCTGGGGAACCTGCTTCTCCCCAGTGAATGTCACATGGCCCACAACCCCTCCCTCACAGGAGGGCCAGAGGGTACTGCTTCCTGCCTCCACTGGAAAACCACTAGAGTGTAGTCAGGTTGATGTCTCCACCAAAGAGTCACATGGACAAGTGAATGAACAGCTTTCTAGTATTTAGGATGGTGACTTTGCAAGTGCCATGTAAAAGCTTGCTAAATAAAGACACAAACACATACACCACTTTAAGAAGAGTCTCCAAACCCTGTTGACTTCTGCTGTTTGTGTTTTGTTTTCCTGGGCCACAATGGGGGAGTCAGCATGTGTAGGAACCTCAGGCAGGCTGCGTTTCCCAGGGTTTTGTGTTTCCCAAATAGGTCTTTAATTCTTGGTCGGATAACTCTGCCCTTGATGGCCCAGATAGTCTAACAAAATGCCTAAATCAATAAAATGCAGTGCAATAAAACAAAATATATTAAAACCCTACAATCTACAACAAACATCAGCTGCTTTGTTTTTACTGGGGAGGAATGAAATCCTGGGCTGAAGGGATCACTGATCCAGGCATGATGTCACCAAAGGGAGGCGCAGGCCAGGTGGCTGACAGCCAAGTTCTAGGACAGTCCTGCACGCCACAAGGAGGGGTAGTGCTGACTTGCTGTGCTGGCTGTCTTGGGGCTGGGGTAGGTGAATAGCTTGGCACAGGACAGAGAAGAAATTCTATGGAGTTTGTGGGGCTCATCAGGCTGTATATAGCATTTGTAACCTTGGTACTGCGATAATGAGGCTCTAATTAGATATTTTCATGGCTTTTCCCATTTCTTCATGTTTAAGAAACACACTAGAAAACATGCTATTTCAAATGACCAGTGGGGATGTACCTTGCTTTCACTTTCATTGGACAGAATTTCCAGGGCTTCCAGGTGTGACAGACCTTGATACTCATCAAACAGCATCCCATAATGTGCAGTTCTCTCCACCGTGAGCTGCTGTGCCAGTCTCTGCTTCTCCTTCTCCTTGGCTTCCCTTAACATCTGCAGAAACACACAATGCTCATACCCCGGATGTATGCTTAAAAGCCCCACTTCCTGTGTAAGGCATGTGGTGGGAGTAGGTGGGGGAGGGCGGACTTTTGCGTCTGGGAAGGGTAGATTTTGATCACTTTGGAATTTCTAAAAAATTATTTTTTGATGGATGCTATTGATAATTTTTACATCATATTCAATTTTGAACTTTATGTGTTCATTATGTGCAAAGCAAAGCAAAGCAAAGCAAAAGTTCTATGCCTGGAAATAAGATGGAAAAAAGCTCACCAAAAACTTCACAGTGGTGTCCAGAAGTGTTTCCCACATGTGTGGTTAACTTTTCTATTTTCTATATTGTCCAAATTGTCTATATTGAGCAAGTTTTTTTTTTGGTACTGGAGATTGAACTCAGGGGCACTTGACCACTGAGCCACATCCCCAGCCCTATTTTTTGTTTTATGTAGAGACAGGATCTCATTGAGTTGCTTAACGCCTTGCCTTTGCTGAGGCTGGCTTTGAACTCATGATTCTCCTGTCTCAGCCTCCCTAAGTACTGGGATTTCAGGTATATTGAGCAAGTTTTAATCTCTTGTGACAAGATTAATTGTGAATTCTGCATCTAGGCAGACTTCAAAGCAGAAATGGGCTGATCTGATTTTCTCTCTTATATTACTTTGAATCTTTTGTGTATGAAGTTATTTGACATCTTCAATGAAAAGAATTGATAACTATAAACTCATAATGTGTTCATCACCAGATACTAAATATAAATAAGCTTATAGATGCTTCAGGTGGTCTTGAGGAGACTGTGAACTGCATTTCTGTCCACATCAATAATTTTTCTCTAGTTATTTGTTTGTTTTTAAATAAAAAGACAGCAAAATGAACACAAGTCTATCAGTCACTCCCAATTTTCTGCACTTGCCTTCTTTGATTCTAAGCATCTTTGGATTTCTCATTAAGTTTACTGGGGCATTAAGTTTATAGGGTCCTTTAATATCTGTGGAGAGTACCATCGATATACTAGTCAACACCAGAAGGGCACAGGGAGCAGTTCATCCAAGAACAGAGCCTGGTGTTTACTGTGTGCCAATAAAACAGTCAGCCTCATTTTCCTTTTGGGTTCCTGAGGTTGTTAGCCAAGAAAGAATTCTGCAGAAAGAATTCTCTCTCCTGCCTATTTTTAAGACTAAATTAGTACAGGCTCTGAATTTTAAAGTTTTTAAAACAACCCAATGAAACCATCACTGGAAAGTTTTAATATTTGCAATAAAACTCAACGACCCCCACTGATCTCAGGGCTTGATGGTGGTAACATAAAATAGCAGAGTGACTCTGAGATTGCTTCCTTTCTCTACCAACTACCATTTCTAAATAGGTGCTTTGGGATAGAGGGAGGGAGACACGAAATGGAAAGTAAAGGGAAAACATCACCGTGGAGTGATCAGAATTCACTCAAAGTGGGGAGTGGAATTAAAGCTGCCTAAAGGATAATTCCCTTGATGAGGGCTGCTGGTTCTGCTTTTCCCTCTGGGGAAAAAAGTGGAGAAGGGTCTAAATAGCAGAGGGTGAAAGTGTTACCGTGACCTGACTGGAGTAGTCATACAAATTGCAGGTGCAATGCTCAGGTGTGCTCCAGAATGTTCTGAACCAAACCTGCCACAATGATTCAGCTATGTAATAACAACAAGCCCTGCAGATGGCTAATGTGGTTCTTGGGTGACCCAGTTCTATGAGCAGTGCTACTTTTTAACAGTAGACTGCATGAGGATATGATCAAAACTGTGATGGTGGTACAAAAACTATGGTTATTCTGGGAAACTAACCTGGTCCAGTTTTAATTCCACAGCCAAGGAAGCCAGGGTTAGCCAGTTTCTGGACTCAGTCTCAGTTCCTCCTACATCATCATTGTCTTAATTGAGAAAAAAATTTATACATATAGGTGCACAGACACACATACACATCCATGTATGTTGGTATCAGTTCTACTCTAATTCAACCCTCACAAAAATGTCATCTGTAAGTACTGATGCTATCCCCAGAGTACAAATGAGTAAAATGAGGCACAGAGGGGCTAAGTAATGCAATCCAGATCATGCAACCAACTGGTAGATCTGGGATACATACAGTGGCATAAATGGGATAAGCTTCAAGAAATTATTAATTAAATAAAATACAAAAGAGTGTGATTAGTATTTACCATTTTGTTGAGAAAGTATGTGCGTATGTATGTGCATGTGTCTATCTATCCATATATGTATTTATGTATCTATACAATTATGAATAGCTGCATCTGTATATATCTGTACCTATATGATAACTGATAGCTGATAGCGTGCATAAAAACTGTGAATGGTGGTTGCCTCCCTGGAGGAATTTAGCAACTGGGAAATAAGTGTATCAGAAACTCAATTTTCATTCCACTGTTTTTGTGCCATTTGAATTTGAATGTGCGCTTCAGATGATCTGTTAAAAAAGATTTTAAAATGCATTTACTTTATTTACTGGAAGAAAAAAAATTGCAAAAGTATATAATCCAACCTGGGACAAGGAAACGGTTCTCTCCATGAGTGTCTTGGTCCGCTTGAATCCCGGGTCACTTTCTGCAAGGACATTCATGGTTTTCTTGCCAATGAATTCCAAAGCATCAAGACCTCCGGTTAAGACACTTTTGCCCTGCAGATGAAATAACTGCATGAGATTAGATTTTTTTACATTTTGCTGTTCTGCAGCAGTCAGCAACTCCTAGGTAACTAGCACTATCTTCAAATATTAAAATCAACATAAAGCCACATTTTTTCTCACCAGGATATTTATCATCCATTTAATCCTATTTTCTTTTCTTCAAAAAACCATATGTTATATAATGCATAGGGCATGCAGTGTTATTAAAAAGTGATGCTTAGAAAAAAACCAAAGCACATTGGGGATTAATTTTATTTGCTCTGTGCGTATGAATAGACACGTATCTAAGACATAAAATTAACAGGTGACCTAATTGCTGTTTTTGTTTGAAAAATAAATTAACCCAAGTAATAGAGTTTTTGGAGCAGTTTATTAAAATGTCAAATACTCCTGACTTTTTAGGGAATTCTTTAGTCTGGGGCCCTGGAGTATAAGACCCTTGGGCTGTGTCAGATGGCTTTTGCATACTTTCAGGAACTAGCATGATTCCGCTATCATTAGTAGATTCATGAAATAAGACAGGTTGATTTGCATGTGCTTTTGGCTTTAGAAACTGTTCTATTATACAGTTATCACCCTGAAAATCCCTTTGTCAGCTACTCTTTTCCTTTAAAAAAAATTAAAACAGTCAAGACTTACATAGTAACTGTTTAAGTGCACAGAACTGTATACATTTTTTGACACATCTTCTCTGCATACGTTTCAACTGTATAACTCTAATTATAGGTGCATATCTGTATTTTTCCCACTTGACATGAAAATGATATATTTTAATATTATTATAAATGTACCTTGTCCAATCTTCATAATTATTTAAATAGCATTGTTCAACTTTGCTAAATTAATATACCTTATTATTCATTTCCATCTTGGACATTTAGACTTTCTTTTCAGATATGGGGGCCAATCAGAAATCATGCTGTAAAACAGATTTAAAAATGCCCACACTTTGGAGGATGATGGGATGTTGGCAATTCTTAGGCACACTGAGTAAGTATAAGCTGGAGATGTCTAGAGCTTGGGGAAAAGGGTCAAGAAAGTTAGAGAATGAGAGCTGGGGATTCTGGAAGCACACTCAGAGTACCCTGTACGGTAGCTCAGAGAGGCCATGAATTCCTTTCTTTTTTTAATATTTTTTTAGTTGTTCATGGATCTTTATTTTATTCATTTAGTATCTATATGTGGTGCTGAGGATCGAACCCAGTGCCTCACGCATGCTAGGCAAGCGCTCTACCACTGAGCTACCGCCCCAGCCCCATGAATTCCTTTCTGATACCAGATGCTGCAAGAGCTCCACCAGCCCCAGTCCCACAAAGTTTCCCATGGGGTACTTGACTTGCATTGCTGTGTGACTCCTAAAACATACTTGCTGCTCCTCTTTCATCCTGCCCAGTCTAAAGATCAAACAGCAAGGACAGGAGGAGTGATTTTCTGTATTTCTGGTACGCCCTGACCCCAAAGGCTGGGTAAGATACCCTCCTATATTCGTCTGTAGCCCCCTCTTCTTCCTGCAGTATACTGTATTTGTCTGTTGAGCTACACTCTGCAAGAGATGGCACCTTCTTGTTTGCCAGCTTATGGAGGGGGCTCCAGGTACACAGTGACAGACGTCCATCCCTTTTTCAAAATGAATGAGTGAATAAATGAATGAATGGGACATGAGCCATCTTTCTAGAAAAACTAGCTAGCTGGTTCTAGATTGTTGCAAATAGCTCTTTCTCCCTGACCCTCAGGACAGCTAGCTGCCTCCAGTCAGGTGGGATGGCCCTCCCCTTTACTACTTATCAGGGTTTTGGTGCCAACAACAAGCTTCCTTTAATAAGAGGGAAAAAGATTTGTCTGGAAACCTTTCAGAAATATATCTGGGCTATCACTGCCGATTCGTTACTGGTCCTTTT
>PVHX01000861.1:0-51846 GCA_004024805.1 Geosciurus inauris | reverse complement strand
CCTTGAAGCAACTGGAAAGGACACTGTTCAGATTGAAAAAGGTACCTTCTAAACAGCTCCTTTCTTTCAAACATAAACCTGTATTTCATTTGCCCTTATTATTGGGATCCAAGGTTATACCTGCTCTGTAGCAGAAAGCATGACAAAATCATAATCCAAAGTCACGAGCACGGCCATCTTTCCTCTGATGTATCTAGGTCACTGGTGAATGGAAATATCAAAAGAAGGGAGACACAGGGAGAAGAGGAAGCTGCTGAGGACTCACAGTGCTTTGAACCGCGTTGGTGAGGGCTGACAGCATACCCCGGGAACCTGATGAAGGGGAGGTGGGGGGGCTGCCTGCTGGGTCCTGATCTGCGGCCACTTCTGCAACTAAAGAGAAAATACAAATCCTGTTAGAGTTCATCTTGCTGATCTGAAGTTAGGGAGCTTCTAGTCATGCACACGCTATAACACACACCCCTGCCCCTCCCACATGCCCAAAGTCAACAGGTCACTCACCTTCAGGGACTCCATTCTCTGTCTCAGATTGAGCCCCTTCAGAAGATCCAGAATTGACACTATGAATCCGCAGGGTGGCCCCTGCTTTTTCTTTGACTGCTGTCAAGCCATGACCTGTCAGGAAATATAAATATGGGTTGTGGACACATTAGATGCCCCTGGTCAGAAAATCTTCTGGTTGATTTTACAGAGCTGTTTGAAGCTGTGTAGGTGCCCATCGTGGTTGCAACCAAGTGGTCAACAGTAGAGGCTTTGGAATCCCTCCAATGTGGGTTCCAAGAGGAGCTCGGCTTCCTCACTGCCTATTTGAGCGACCTCGGAGAAGCTCTCTGTGACTTGGTTTCCTCGGTGAGTTATTGTGAGAAGCTAATGAGGTAGTGTATGTTAAGTGCTCTCAGCTGCTGCACTACTGACTTTGCTTCTCACCCTGGGATTTCAAGCTCAAGATAACACCAATGAACAGCGGGCTCATCTCATCCTTACGGTAGACAGATGTCATTCATTTTTTGATTCCTAGCAGACCTAACACACTGAAGGTGTTCAATATTGGTTGAACTGAAATCAGCTGAACCTGAACATGCTTTTACAAGGTGTCACTGCAAAGGGTCTTGAACTGACATCCCCAAATAGAAAAACCACATAGGCCACCCAAGGGCTCTGACAGTTTGTCTTAGGTAGCAATAATCCAAACCAGGCTGAAAGGCATGGGTTTCACTCTATCTGAGCAGGGACAATACCTATATTTCTGAGATTCCGGTACAGCAAGGATTCAATAACTCACTGGTGAATACAGAGCTGGCTTTCCCATCCACACTGAACAAATTCCAACCCTTCACTTGATAGACAGTCCTGTCTCCATTTTATTTTGGAGTGATTTCCCCCCCTTGAGTTCCCAAGCCTGAGGAAGGAATGAATAGCCTACTGATGGTCCTAAAAGGACAAACAGCATGGCTGTCCCCATCCAGCAATCACATCACCCTTGTCATGCTGGGAGAAAAATGAAGGATTTCTCCAGGGACCTCAGCTTGTTCAAACACAAGGCAGCAGTGATGTTAATAAGCAGGAAAGGAGTCTCAAGTCACAGCAGGATTCGAGAGCAAAACAGAACCACCTAGAATTAGAAAGCACTTCAAATGCCCAGCTGTCCATCTCCTGGATAAGAGGATGACATGGATGAGTTCCAAACCCAAGGAGTAGTTTTCATCAACTGTACCCTTAACACAAAGACACTGATATTTACCAAGTATATCCAGTGGAAATCACCTGTCATTATATATTACCTAGAAATCCCTCAAATTGAAGAAACTTTGTAACTTTAATTACAAATAGAAAAAATGTGTCTAGACTCATAAGCAGATCATTAGACACAGTTCCAACTCATTATTGAATGACTTGAAAAAATAAACTGCTAACTCTGACCTGAATTAATTCTAAGCTTCCTATCTATGAATTCCAAGCATTTCAATGGCAACTTTTTACTGAAGTTTCAGTAACACATTTAAGTTATAGGATATTACTTAATCTAATGCATTTATATACCGAGTCCATATTCCTTAACATTTAGAAAAAATACATATATTTTCCAAAAAGGAGAATGTACATCCAAATCTCAACCCACAATTCTCATCTAGATTTCTGAGAATCACAGTCAAGGAATAAACAGGTTGGAGGAGGCTGGCCATCTGCTCCATCTTCTCTGCTTAAGCCAAGCAAGAAAGGTGATACCACATCCTTCCCCGAGACCATTTCGGTTGAATGAACCTCATATTCCTTATCTACTCTTTGACCTTCTCCACCCCTTGCATGTTAGGGTCATGTCTGGTTCTTTTTCCAGAGAAGGGTAGCTTCTCGCCGTCTCTGAACACACATGATCCCAGATATGTTTGCATAAGCTGCCTCTAGAAAAATCACTGTTTCTGGAAGGAAATACCGTTTACATGTGCATACAAGTTGAGTGTGTCCAAAAACATACATGACAATAGGCTGCTACTCTTTTTTTCTGATTAGCAATTATTTTTCTAAATTTCGTTAATAAAAGTATATCTTCGCTGCATTCTACTAGAAATACAAAAAGTTAAGCTTTATTTTTATAGAAAAGCTGTAATTTTTCAGAGGTAGGTTTAGACATCCTACTTTGAAGAGTGACTTCTAAAACTTTACTTAGTGTGACATCTAGTGCCCAGATCAAGGAAATAATAATAAGGAGTCACTGTCTCCTTGTTTTTTTTTTTTTTTTGATTAGGAATAAATAATTTCCAGAGATGTTCACTGGGTTCCACCAGTAAAAGAAAAACAACAGCTCCCTCTATTAACACAGGGTGTAGTTCATGGGTTAATTTCTTTATGTCATCATGAACCCTAAATATTCTTAAAAAAAAAAAAAAGGAAGACATCCTTCTAAATTCCATGGCCTAAAGGGTGGATATCCTCTATCCCTTTTCTTATTGCAGTAAAAGGTGAGTATTGCAAAGAATGTTGTATAAATTATTTTAAAGTAAATGTTACATGATTGGCTGCTGTTTAGTTTATCCCTCTACCCACGTAGAAAATAACCCGACTTAAGAATCAAAAGTCCTGTGGAGGAATTCTGGTTCTGTAGTTCACTAGCTGTTTGATGTAGTTGAGCCAGTTAATTGGAGTGTTCTGTATCTTCTTTGAAAGGAGGCTTGGCACACCTACTTCCCAGGGGTTGAGGTCATAAGGGAGAGACAGGCAACACCTCTGCGATGGAAGTTTATTGAGCACTTACTATGTTCCAGGCACTGCGCTCAATATTTTCAGTATAGTAATTATCTCATTTAATCTTCTCAACAACTTTGTGAGGTGAGGGATATTATCAAGCCCATTCTACAACCAAGAAAACTGAGACCTGGTCGAGGTGAAATTATTTGCAAAAGATCCTAGAGCCAGTCAGTGACAAGGGAAGGATTCCAACTTGGTCCTTCAGAGTCTAGACCCACATATGTACTCACTATTTCATATTGAGAAAGTTTTCTATGTCATTTATGTTGATTAAATGTCGTTTTAGTCTCATTTCTGCACCTCCTTGGAAATCAGATCCTTGGTCAGGAGTTTCTTCCTTTTTAAAAGTGTTTTATGTTAAAACGAGCTAGACTTACCATAGCTTGGCAACAGAGCAAGGTGAATGTCACCTCCACAGGTGTTAACCTTACTCTAACTCTGCCCGTCCCAACCACACCTTGGGGTGCACAGCTTGATGATTTAGGATCATTCCTGTGCTGTGTAGGTGGAGTTCTCAGACACTGTAGTGCAATCTTATGTATCAGTACAATTTTCTTCTCCAAAAGCATTTTGATCTCACAAGCCTTCTTGTAAGTTCTACCGAGATCAAAACCCATCAAAGGGAAAGATGACAAGTTGAAATAATTGGCTTGTGGTGGGAGGTCCTTTCTGACTATGTGGGTGACGCTGAAGAGCAAGAGCAGGTCTTCACAGTGGCCTCATGACTGCTGTCCACTGGGTACTTTCCACTGTCTCACATGCTGAAGGATCCCAGGAAGGGCACAGCTAACTCATTAGGAGGATTCTTCTTTTAGATGATTTTTAACACAAAATTCCTTCTTTTTCTTTCCTCTCTTTTTAAAACAATGAACATTTAAAAAAAAAAAAAGTCCCATGTAATTTCCTGGGTATAACTGGTTGAATCTCATCCCTGAATTTTTTTGTGTGGTAAAGTGTACATAACATAAAATTTGCCTCTGAAACTGCTCCTAAGTGTACAGTACGGTGGTCACAAATATATTCATAATGTTGTACAACTGCCACCACCATCCATGTCCAGAACTTGTGTATCTTGTGAAACTGAAACTCTACACCCATCAGACAGTGATGCCCATTTCCTTCCTAACATCCCTGGAAACCAGCATTCTACTTTGTGTCTCTGATTTTGACTCCTCTAAGTACCTCACATAAGTGGAATCATACAGAATTTGTCTTTTTTGTGGCTGGTTTACTTCACTTAGCATACTCTCTGCAAGGTTCATTCTTTGTTCCTGTTGTAGCATTTGCCAGAATTTTCTTCCCTTTTTCAGGCTAAATAATATTCCAATTGTATGGGTAGACCACATTTTGCTTATATATTCAAACTGTCAATGGACACTTGGGTTGCTTCCATGTTTTACCTACTGTGAATAATGCTGCTATGATCATGAGTGTACAAATGTCTCTTTGAGACACTGATTTTGATTTTCTTGAGTATATAACTGGAAGTGGAATTGCTCGACTATATAGTAATTCTGTTTTTAATTTGTTGAGGAATGACCATACTGTTTCCCATAGCAGCCGTGCCATTTTACATTCTTACAAACAGAACACATGGGTTCCAGTTATTCCACATTCTCACCAGCACTTATTTTTTTATTTTTTATTTTGGTATGGAAACTCACAGCTGCTTTATCTGGTTTTTTTGATAGTAGTCATTGTAACAGGCATGAGGTGGTATCCTATCGCAGTTTTGATTTGCATTTCCCTGAGAATTAGTGATGAGTATCTTTTCATGTGCTTATTTTTAGAATAAAAACATTCATAAATTCTCAAATGCAAAAATTATAGATACATGGACACAGAGGGTGGACCAATCTCTTTCTGTGTAGACAGCTTCCAGTGACATAAGAGGCAACAGGGTCTATAAGCTTATGTGAGACTACAGAAATAATTAAGACCTGAAAAAAAATTGTTCTATTGAAAAAAAAAACTCAGGGAGATCCTGTCTCTAAATAAAATAGAAAAATAGGGCTGGGGATGTGGCTCTGTGGGTGAGTGCCCCTGGGTTCAATCCTCAGTACAAAAAAAAAAAAAAGGATAAAATAAAGTTGTAAATTATAAATAAATCAATATTTACTTAAATGTCTTCAAAACACAATGTTAGGTCAACTGATCAACTATCATTCAAATACATTTGACTCAGTTAAATGTATATGTAATATCTGATGGGGTATAGGTGCACTTTATTACACCTGCTATGATGTAGGAGGGACTTCCAAAGTGAGGAGTGCTTGAAGCTTTTAAGAGACTTAAAGTCAACTCCCTCTTCCTTCTAAAGGATAACAACTCTTACTTATTTCTTGTGACCTCTTTCAAGAAAAAAATAAAAAATAAAAAGGCTGTACCACCATAGATGTTGGGGCCTGGCACTGTGTCACAGGAGTGAACACTGCAGAGAGCCATGGCTGCTGTCAGCTGCCTGAGCTCCCCTGCTCAGCCTCCCCATGCTGTGAGCCTTCAGTGGATTGCCTCCCTGGGGATTGCCCTTGGCCAGGGAGTTGGTTCCCCCAAGACTGTATCACAATGACTGGTCAGTGGGGTGGTTGGTGATGCAAAGACCCAGCCCTGAGCTCTAGTGGGGGATATTGCTGAAGAGTCATCCCAAACCCAAAGCTCCTCCTAGGACAGGTTGAGGCCTCTGCTTCAAACTGCACTGCAGTTTCGCTTCTCTCTCTGTCCAGTTCCGCTTCCCAAGCCTTTGTCAGGAGCAAGGCTTGCTCCGACAGCACTTCACAGTGAGTGAAGCACACACAATCTCTGCCTCAATCTGTCTTCTGGGCATCCAACATAAAACTCTGATCTTCCCCAGTCTTTTGAATGGTTGCATAGTATTCCAATGAATGAACATATCACCTCCTAACAGTTCTTTATGGATGAATACTTTGGTTGCTTCAAGTTTTTCATGGATGGTGAACTCCCTCACCTCTTCCAAGTCTTTGTTCAAATACCACCAAACCAACATCTACCCTCACCACCTGCACTCCTAACCCCTCTGATCCTGCTCTGCTTTTTAAATATTTCCACATACGTATAGACTTAGCACCTTCTGGAACTGTACATTAACTTCCTATTCATTTTGTGCATTGTTTATTGTTAATCTCCTTCCATTAGCATGTACGCTCTACTAGGGGAAGGGGCCTTTGTCTCATTTTCTCACTACTTTATCTCAAGTGGCTCCAATAGTGTCTGGCACAGTAAATACTCACTGAGTAGATTCCATTTTGAACATCTTTGTAGGTAAGTTAATGAACTTTGCAAAAGATCAACAGTGGGAACGGCTGAGCATCCAAAACTTCATAAGTAGTGCTAAGTGTCCTCCTGAAAGTTGTACCAACTACACCCCTTTGGGTGAATTTTAAAAATTGAGCAATTTAAAAACACCGACTGCATTTCAGGCTCCTCTGTCCATGAATTCAAAGTATTATAAAAAGTTGTGAAGAGCAGTTGTTAAGCACAGAGTTGATGCTGCCATGCTCAACTAAAGCAATCAATGGTACAGCAAGAAGAGAAGTCAATCAACCTTCTTTTGGAAAAGTCTTCCCTCTTCATTATGATGGTGGGGGTTCACTCTGTAATCAGCTGCTCATAGCTTTTTAGGTTCAAGGTTGACAAGAAGTATAACTGGACTGATAATGCTTGCCTAGCATCCGACAGAAACTCATCCACCCCTGCGCCTTATTTATGGATTGCAAAGGGTCATGGACAAACTCCAAGCATCCACCTGATTACCTTTTCTAGCAATCCTTGAGAATTTCCGCATCCTCAGCAATGTCACCTTCAGAAATGAATCTATGTGCTACTGATAGTGATTTACACTGGGAAGTGTTCTCACTGCAGTACCATTTTGACAAGTTTGCCATTCTCTGTAATAAACACTGTCATTATTTTTGACAGGGCTGGTAGAAGGGTTTCATTAAAATGTGCAGCAGGAAAAAATTGTGCACCTTGGGAGAGGATGGGAAAAGGGAATCATGGTAATTTTGTAAAAAGTAAATATACAGATCAGATATATTCCATATATACCACCCTGCCAACCCCAGGTACTCTGGCATAAGGTGTTTGGACTCATAAAACTGTCAAAACTAGAATTTCAATAAATATTTAGGCCTTTGGTTGCATCTGGAACTAAACCACTCTGTTGTGCTATGGAAGCTTTCCTTTAGCATCTTTGTCAAGTTTCATTTTCATTACTGGTCTATTACTCTTAGCTTAGTGATAAATTTTAAGAATAAGTTGAGTCTGTAAAGATGCTTGTGGGAAATCATAGCTAGTGGTTGTCACAACATCATCTTGGAATTACCATCACAATATATTCTTTTTACATTTTTCTATACTTTTGACACTTCCTACTCTTGTTTCTGACTGGAATAATAAATATTTTTGTTGTACTTTACAAACTGGTCCAAAGGCATAGGAGACACATGATCAAGTCTTCTTAGAATGGGATGATAGCACAGCTGCAGAGAAACCAAATGCTAGAGTTAAGGCCTCTGAAAAGAAGTTGGCTGAGAAATGTTTAATTTCATAAATACTTTGGGAAAGCCACTTTTTCTCATTTTCCCTTAATCTAGGGTCAACATGTGAAGTAAAAGATAAGATATACAAATATGGATTAGAAAGCTGGGTGCTGTGGTGCACTCCTGTGATCCCAAGGACCACAGAGGCTGAGGCAGGAGAATGAAAGTTGGAGGCCAGCCTCAGCAACCTAGCAAGACCTTGTCTCACAAATAAAACATAATAAGAGCTGGGGAAATAGCTTAGTGGAGAGTGCTTGCATAGCATGTGAGAGGCCCTGGCTTCAATCCCCAGCCACACACATACACACACAGGCCCTGGGTTCAATCCTAGCCACACACACACACACACACACACAAAGCAGGTGGCCAATCAATTTTCTGTATTTTTCCACTTGGTGAAGTAGTTACAGATGGCTGCTTCTCTTACACACAGCTGCAGAATATGGAATCATCATCATTTTCTACAAGTTGGAATGGACTTTAGAATTTCTCAAGTTCTCTGACTCACACTTTTCCAAATAAAGAACTTGAGTCTCCCAGAGGTTAAGTGCATGGTGTAGCCAGGCAGTGGCAGTCTCTTGTGATGACAAGTTAATAGCACTTAGGACCAGGTCTCTGGTCTTAAACTCAGGTGCTGTGCTTGTGGCAAGGCAGTGCCACCTTCCAAATCACTCTCTCGCCAACTCTAAAGAGTTCCAACTATTTTGACTCCAGTTTTTCAACAATTATAAGAAGTTCTGTCTTCTATTTCTAGTGCTCAATTGACAGCTCTGTGTTTTGTTAAGGACTCTGTGTTTTGCACTCCTGTCTGCAACTGGAATTACCCTGGGGGTAACATGAGGTTTCTGAGTGGAAATCAATTGCAATTGAACACGTGGTTATTTTCTTTCTTTACTTTCCACAGGCAATTTACAAACCTTCAAGCCCTTGTCTGCTGCTGTGAGTGCTCTGTTTTCCGATAAGTTTCTTTGCCCTGTGATAATAAACTGTTAGTGCTATAAAGCCCTGGGATTGATATGATGTCTGTATGTAATGGAAACTATTTCTCTCTCAATCCCAAGGTAGCTGCTCAGTACACACACAGTCAGGAAGTCACACAGAATTTTTTTTTTTTAATAGTGCTGGGGATTGAACCCAGAGCCCCACACATGATAGGCAAGTGCTCTCCCATTCAGCTACATTTCTGGTCCTTTTTTTTTTTTGGTACTGGAGATTGAACTCAGGGGTACTCGACCACTGAGCCACATCCCCAGCCCTATTTTGTGTTTTATATAGAGACAGGGTCTCACTGAGTTGCTTAGTGCCTTGCCATTGCTGAGGCTGGCTTTGAACTCACAATTCTCCTGTCTCAGCCTCCCTAAATGCTGGGATTACAGGCTTGTGCCATCACGCCCGGCTCCTGGTCCTTTTTAAATTTTATTTTGAGATAGGATCTGTCTAAATTGCTGGCCTTGAACTGTGATCCTCCTGCCTCAGCCTCCTGTGTACCTGGGATTATAGGCATGCACCACTGTGCCCACTGTGCCCACTGTGTTTGTTTGTTTTGTTTGTTTGTTTGTTTTGGTGGTACTGGGGATTGAACCTAGGGGTGCTCTTTTCATGGAGCTACATTCTCAGCCTGCTTTTTTAAGCAGTAAAGTCAGTACCATCTACTGGTTGTATTTGGAACCAGGTAACAAAACCCAGAGGCCTTAGAGCACAGCCTACTGGAACCAAGGCTGATGTTCCAAAGTTACTTTACAATAATACACCTAAGAAGATGCTGGATAGTAAATTCAACTGGGAAATTATCAGTTGGCAGGTGAAAAAACCTCTCTCTCTCTCTTTCTCCAGTGCTGTGGACTGAACCCAGGGCCTTTGCACACTAGCAAGTGCTTTACCACTCCACTACATTTTCAGCCTAGATAGCAAACTTTATAAAGTTCAGAAAAGCCCATAGTCAAATGGTTAGGGATGAGAAGCAATGGCAGGCAATTGGTCTGGCCAACCAGGAGTGAGGCAGTTACCGGCAGGTGCACCTTTAACTGAGCACAAAAAGCACCTTGTATTATAAAAGTTCAAATCTTACATTTTTAGAGATATGTAAGAGTGGTTAAAAGCCACACTACGTGGTTTTCAAATCCAAACCCACACATTCTTGCCTTTGGTCTTAATTTGCTTTGTGACTCAGTTTCTTATTTGTAAAATGGAGAAAATAAGGATACCTCCATATAGTTATTTTGAGTGACGTGTGTGTATGTGTGTGTGTGTATCACCTAGAACTAAAAATGGTTTGCTCATGGGCTAATATTAAACTCTATCAATACATGGTACAATCAAAATGTCATATCCTATAAAGCTTCTGAACTTTATTCCAAAGCAACATGTATTGCTCACCTACTGTGGCAGATGCTGATGAGAGCAGAGACTTGCCCCAGGAGCCCCAGCCTGCCCATCCTCTTCCCTGTGGAGGGGAATCCACAGCCTGTAGAGAAAAGGATTAGCAGCAGGTCAGCAATTCAGTTTATCCCTAAATGGAAAAACACCCATTTGTATAAAACAAAGGGAAGATTTTAAGAAAAACCACCAACTGCCCTATCACACTAGATTATAGTTTATATGGGTCGTAAAAGAATATCTCCACCCATGTTACAGTGTGTACTTTGAAACCAAATTGATTAGTGGAGGTGTTGGCTTCTGAGGCCTTAGTCTGAAGTGACAAGGAAGCCATCCTTTGGAGTAAGAAGTTCTCCCATTATTTGGAAGTCAGGGAAAAGAGCTGTGTCTGGAAAAAAGATACAATACAGTAGAGCCTCAAAGTGAGTTGAAAACATTCAAAACAACCTTGACCCAGGCGATTCTTACAGAGATAAACAAATGTGGTCTTCAAGGTAGAATGAACCTTCAAACCTTTGGGGTGGCAAGTGGGAGTCTTGGCATAGACGATGGGCAAAGTGTTTAGAAGGTACTAAGAGGCCTGGAGAGGGGCAGCAGCAACAGCAAGCTTTGTGAGGGAGACACCTTTCTATTTGGCCCTGTAAGTGCATCTCTCATGCACAGGGGAAGACGGTCTCTGGCCTCAGTGGATTCAAATTCTTCTGCCTCAGTTTTTGGAGTTGGGACTGGAGACTGTGGTTCAGCATGAGCTGTTTGCATGAACAGAAGATAAATGCTCCGGCTGTGCAGGGTGACCGTCTTCTACTTGCTGTGCATACTAAGAGCTAGGTGAAAACAGACTAAGCAGAATGATGGAGATATGCTCAGATTGCTGCTTGTATTTCTGGTAGCTTCTCAGCTCCTTGTTTCCAACCCTCTTGAGACCTGCTCTATTTCTGTCTTTGGGTTCTATGAGCTTCCCTTTTAAAATTTTTTGCTTTTTTAAAAAATGTTTTTGTTCACTAATATATCCCCAGGGCCTAGGAGAGTACCCAGAATATAATAAGTGTTCAGTAAATACTTATTGGATAAATAACTGAGGTTTCTGCTACTTGCAACCTGACTCAGTAGAGCCACAACTTTCTCTTACCATCTGGGAATATATTCTAGGAAACAAGGCAAGAATAAACACATTAGGAGTTAACCAGATAGAGAATCACAGCCTTTCACTTGAAAAAGAAGATGAAAAAAGCTGAGGATGTGAAAAATACCTGCACAGCTCGTAGATTCTACAACTGTGACCCAAGGCGGGTTATGAGTCATCCCAATGCCCTTCTCCCGGGCTGTCTGCCACCCCTGTGGATAGGAGTGGTCCCGTGAAACAGTTTTTAACCAATGAAATGTACATGAAAATGTTTCTGCCTTTGTGATAAATCATACAGCTATGGCTGGTGCTGACTCTTTCCCTCTCGCTTTTTCTTGCCCTGGATGGGGACAAGACGATGGAAACCAAGCAGTCATTTTTTGCTGCCTTTAGAGAAAGGCCAAGGAACCAGAGTCACTGGTCCTGGCCCTGCTAAAGTACTAACCTGACATGAGCAGCTGCCTAGCTCCATTCTTCCTATTAAGTGAGAAAAAATAAATTGCTATTTAGTAAACCAATATATTTTGGATTTTAATTACTTGCACCCAAAGGTATTAGAAAATATCAAACACCATCCATCAGTGTAAAGCACTGGTCAAGAGAAAAGGTCACCGAATTAAACTGCCTGGGTTTGGGTACAGACTCTGCAATTTCGGGCAACAAATTATTCAAGTTTCTTTTAGCCCTTCATTTCCTTATTATAAAAGGAGAGTTATGGTAGTATTATAACTACAAGAACCAATAATCTCACAAGCATTGTGATGATTAAAAGAAATAATTCACATGAAGTTGTGAGCACAGTGTCTGGTATATAATAAATATTCCACAAATGTGAGCTGGTAATAGTAATAAGAAACTGCATTTTTTTTTTTTTTTTTTTTTGATGCTGGGGATTGAACTCAGGGGCACTCGACCACTGAGCCACATCCTCAGCCCTATTTTGTGTTTTATGTAGAGACAGAGTCTCACTGAGTTGCTTAGAGCCTCGCCATTGCTGAGGCTGGCTTTGAACTTGCAATTCTCCTGTCTTAGCCTCCCAAAGTGCTGGGATTACAGGCGTGCACCACCATGCCCAGCTAAGAAACTGCATTTTTAAGACTATGAAGTAAAAATATTTGAAAGTTGGCTGTCATTTTTTTTTGTTCAGTCTACAAACAAAAAGCAGCCTGTTAACATGAATGGAAATACTCCTGACTATCTGCTTTCATTTTTGGTGTCTACTTTGATTTACTTCACTTCAGCAATGGAACCCAGTGACAATTTTATACCATCATGAAGACAGATGTAAGTTGATGATTAATATCACTCTTTCATAGGACAAATCACTACTAATGATTAGGAAGAGTTAATACACTTGGGGTGACAGCTTCTGACTCAAATTTACAATATTTAATAAGCTCTGACAGCTGGTAATTGACTAGCAAATGGAAATAAATGTTAAATGAGTCTAGAATTTTTTGCTGTATATTAAGTGACTACTTCAATTGCCTTATTAATAAAGTCCTTTGACATTGAGTTGGGACTTTTTTTTTTTTTAAAGACAGGGTTTTCCTAAGTTATCCAGACTGGCCTGAAACTCATGGTCTTCCTGCCTCAGCCACCCAAGTAGCTGGGATTACAGACATGTGCCACTGCACTGGCTTGAGCCAGTGGGACTTCTTTCTTGATCAGCCACAAAGAATATTTGTTATCAACGGCAAATACTCAAATGACTAAATGTACATATTTAATATAAGAAATATATATACCAAATGTTAAACTTACATTATAAATGTATCTAATCCTGAATATTGTCTCCATTCCCAATGGCCTTGATGTCACACACATGAGGCTATGAAGTAGGGAGCACAGATTCACTGAGATCTTCATTATCAAATAGAATTATTTTAAAGCTTTTTTTCTCACCCTCCCCCCATGCAACTCTTACCTTTTTTAACAGACAACTTCATGTCCTAAGTCACAGGGAAAACAAACCATCAGATGAGAAGTCTCTCAACTTCCTACCCCCTCCCCATGAACTTTCAGAATGACCTCATATTATAATAGCATGTCTGACAGGGATTGATGGAGGATATCCAATACTCAACTAGAGATCATTTAAACATCTATGACCATTGTGTGGTCCCAAGAACATGAAAAAATGCAGGATTCCTTCAAGTTCAAATTGCTTTAAATAGAAAATAACACATATCTAGTATTCCATTTAAAAGTTTCTATCATACATTCACTGGGGCTAGGAGTGTAGCTCAGTGGTAGAATGCTTGGTTAGCATTCATGAGGTCCTGGATTTGATCCCCAAGAAAAATAATATTTATTTATTTTAGGCCATCAAGTTCAAATTTAAAAAAATTATAAATCTCTGAATGCCATCAAATTTAAAGGTCTTTAACATTTACATGGGAAATATATGTGATAAAGATCAAAGATCAACATGGTTACCCTGTTTCCTTGAGAAGATGAGGAATTAGACACCGAGGCTGTCTTACATACAGAGATGGAGGCAATACGACCTATTAGACCAAACTCTTTTTAGGTTTTGTAATTCACAACATAGCTACTCTCAAGGGGGGCTTGGTATGACAGTAGGAGGATGTAAATTGCTCAGGATATCTGCAGCTTTGTCAAAATATCTGCTGAAAATGAACTCAGTTATTTCCAAGTCATTTTCTTCCTTGGTAAGTATTCATCATTCAACTCTGGGAAGATTTAAAAATTAAATATAGAAAGATTTAAAGCATCAAAGCCAAGCTATTAATATTTGTGTGCACATTTGGTCTTTTCTGTCCTACTAATATTTATGGAATTTGACCCATCGGACTGCCACTTTTTGAAATCCAATTTAAAAGGAATAAATTATTAGACCTTGGATTTTAAGATGAAATCTTCCTCGGTTTATGCATACTATTATAACATTTGAGAGGTCTTTAAAATCCACTCTATAAATTGAATAGCTTTATAGAAATTATTAAGTACTCAGCAAGGCTTTGTATCAGTAGATAAATGAGGTACTTAAAAAGGAAATAAAATACATTACACTTTTAAATGCTGTTTAAAATATTGGAACATGTTTAAGTTGGTAAAAAGGACCAAGCAATTCAGAAACCCCTTGAAAGTGACTGTTCAATTTTGCTAGGCTAAATGGAATAAGATTTGTGAGACAAACATAAAGCCTAAGGAAGAATTGAGCTTTTTGAATTTACAGTCTTTGTTTTTGGGTACTGGGGACTGAACTCAGGGGCACTCAACCACTGAGCCACATCCCTAGCCCTATTTTGTATTTTATTTGGAGACAGGGTCTCGCTGAGTTGCTTACACCTTGCTATTGCTGAGACTGGCTTTGAACTCATGATCCTCCTGTCTCAGCCTCCTGGGCCGCTGGGATTACAGGTATGCACCACCACACATGGCTTGAATATGCAATCTTTTTTTTTTTTTTTTTTTTCAGTATTGGGGATTGAACTCAGGGGTATTCGACCACTGAGCCACATCCCCAGCCCTATTTTGTGTTTTATGTAGAGACAGGGTCTCACTGAGTTGCTTAGCGCCTCGCCTTTGCTGAGGCTGGCTTTGAACTCGCGATTCTCCTGTCTCAGCCTAAGTGCTGGGATTACAGGCTTGCGCCACCACGCCCGGCTTGAATGTTCAATCTTAATAATAATTAATAGTACTAATTGTTTAAACCAAATTAAACATCTAAGTAGTTATTTTTCTACACAATACACACACTGGCCTAAATCCCCCAATCCCTGTCTAAACATACATGAACAGTTTTACACCTGATTCACAATTCTTTCTTCCCTTCTGTTATTGGAGAATGACGCTTTCCTCTTAGGTACCACTATCATCTCACCTCAGTTTCCCTGGGCGTGATGAGTTGGTCACCCCTTCTTCTGGCTTTTAGCCTTTCTTTCTACTAACTACTTCCAACGTTTAATCATGCACATGATTTCTCTGCCTCAACACCAACAAATGAAAATCACAAGGAGAAGTGATTCTTTCAAATTTATCTGGGTTTTGCTCTACATCTTTCTTCTTCACCTCTTTTTTTTTTTAAAGTGTCTGCTTTCTGTATCCACTCCCCTCTTCATTCTACACAGTATGACTCTCACTGCCACTATTTTATGCGGCTATTCTCATCAAGCTCACAAAGACTTCCTTATTGTCAAAGCCATTTCAGTCTTTTTATTACTTGACCTCTCAATAGCATCTGAAGCTTAGCCACTTTCATACCCTTAAAGTATTCTATTGTCATGGCATCTATATTAGTCCATTTTCCATTACTAAAATACCAGAGGCAGGCTATTTTATCAGGAAAACATGTTCATTTAGCTCATAGTCCTGGAGATTCAAGGCCAAGGTGCAGCTTTGGCATGGCTCTTGTGTGGACCTCATGGCAAATGGAGTCCCAGTGTTGGAAGTGCATGTGGAAGAGAGTACATCTCAAAACAGGAAGCAGAGAGCAATTCAGGGATCATCCTTGTGCCTTAACAGCTCACTCTCATGAGAGCTCAGGGTCCTAGAGCTATCTTCCTAGGGCAGCTCTCCCAATGACCTAAGGACTTCTCACCAGGCTCCATCTCCCAAAAGGCCTACCTCCAAACATCACCACACTGAAAACCAGTGGATTCTCTGTTATTTACTTTAGAATTCTTCTACATGCATACTGTGATATGATGGGTGCTTCTTAGATTAAGCTGCAGTCCAAGGGCTGATAACACTCCAGTAAACTATGCACAGTCC
Source organism: Geosciurus inauris (assembly GCA_004024805.1). Taxonomy (NCBI): domain Eukaryota; kingdom Metazoa; phylum Chordata; class Mammalia; order Rodentia; family Sciuridae; genus Geosciurus; species Geosciurus inauris. Next base: position 35,805 of record PVHX01000861.1, on the reverse strand, counting down.
AGGGAGGTCAGCTGGCATTCTAATCAGGAATGCTACACTCCAGAGGCAGCTATAATGAGCAATTCTATTATCTGTGCCTCTGTTAACACCTGATGCTTTGCTAATTAGCATACTGATTTGCAGAAATGGACTTTAATTGGTAAACATGTGAATGTTTTAACTAACATTCTGAATATCTGAAAGGGGTCTGGATGGTAAATTGAAAGGTATTTAGGATTTGTAGATGGTTATATATATATTTAAAAGATTCTTCGTATCTTTACAAGAACACAGTATAAAAGGGGATTTTGCCCTGTATAAATGGTCCTCCATACAATTTTGAACTCTGAAGAATTTTCTTCACTTAATGTCAGGTTTCTTCTCAGGACAGAAACCTGAAATCCAGAGTAAGCCTTTCCCTTAAGGTAATAGCACCAAAAAGGGCAGAACAAGGGGGTGTTCTCAAACCCACATAGAAAACAGGGCTCATGAACTATTTTTAACCCTCTTGTTAGATAATGTTTTATTTAAAAGCAACAGAGTGGTATAATGTGATTTGAGACTTGATTTCATTTATAGAGCATGATGTGAGATTGTAGAAGGAACAGGTAACTCACCATTTCAACTCGTTCATTGGCTACCACAAAATCACCATCATCACCATCACCACCACTATCCTCATCCTCATCTATGAGCCGTGCATGACCAAATTAGCTCAGAGACAGGAGCTTTCCAGGCTTCAGTCCTTGACCTTTGTTCTTCATTTATATATAACACATGGGTAATCTCACCCATTTTCATTACTTAAATAACCATCCAGGTACCGAAAGCCTGCAAGGCACCTATCTCTCCAGACCATTATAATCAACTGTCTACAAATATCTTCACTTGGCTGTTCCCTGGTGTGTTCAATACTAAACTCAATCATCTTTTCAATTCCTCCACATCCTCCAGACAGCTCTTCCTGTGTCCTAGTATTTGTAATTCCCAAACACTGGTCCACAGACTAACTGCAAGAGTATCATCTGGGACAACTTATTAAAAATAGACTCTCATCTTCCACTGGGATCTTTTGAATAAGACTGTCTTAGGCTAAAGCCCAGAATTTGAATTTTTTAAAAAAATATTGTTTTAGTTGTTGATGGACCTTTATTTTATTCATTTATTTATATGCAGTGCTGAGAATGGAACCCAGTGCCTCACACACGAGGCAAGCGCTCTACCACTGAGCCACAACCTCAGCTCCAGAATTTGAATTTTTAACAAGTATCTCAGATGATTCTAATACACTACCAGATTTGGGAAGCACTGCTGTTAATGGCCAAGTGGCACCATCAGGTTATTGAAGCCAAAAACTGGGTCTCATCCTATACAGCAGGTCTAAAAGGGGAAATAATCAAAGAGAAGTGGAACAGACTCTACTCATCCAGTTTAGGATGGAAAAATCTGCCATCAGCCTGTCTAGGCCTGTGTCCTCTCCCCTTCATCTCCTTTGATAGCAATTTTACGGCTCTAAAATGTTCTGCTCTTCCTTTTCTAGTGAGAGAACCATTTGGGGGTACTCCATGGTCTCAAATTTTCCTTTGAGAGTACTTGTAGTGGTAATGTTGGAATTTTTGATCTTCTCCATAATTGGTCTATGCATTGGTATGGGATGGCAAGGATGACTTTTTAAAAAAAATTCTATATATCTTGATATTAAGAATTTAGAGAAATTTGATCTAGGTTGAGACTATTAAGGGTTCATTCACAGGCCATTATGTAATAAAGTCCCACAAGATCCCTGGGAAGAAATATCACTACCAACCAGTCCCCAAAATGAACCTCTCCGTACAGGGTAAAGCCCTCTCTGACTTTTGAAGACTAATTTAAGTGCTCCATTAAGGGTTTCCCTCATGCCATAGGACATGATATAATTGCTTTTATACAAAACTCCTATTCTTCTAGACTTTAGGTCCCCTGAACTTAACTGCACCAGCCAGTTCCTGGATGTAAAGCATAGTGCCACAGAGCTGGTAGATCTTAGGGAATCTGTTTTGACTTCCAATTTTCAGGCCAGGATGGGGACTCTTTCTCAGGAATGTTTTTGAGTGGATTCTTGCAGAAAGGCTCAACTCCAGGGCTTCTGAGTCTGTATATCAGAAAGGAGTAGGAAGAAAAGGAGTCCTCCAGACAGGGATGGTTTCATTGCATAGTATGATTCTTCAGGGCAGGGATTCAGCCTCCTCTGGTAGGCTGCTGACCTTGCCCTCTTCTCTGACCTCACCCTGGTGGCACTACCTTATGAGCCAAGAGATGGTCTCCATCCTGTGACAGCCAAAGGGTAAGCCTGATGGCAAGGATATTAAAGGGACCCAGACCCAAAGTCTATGTCGACACAAATCAGTTATAGAAATACACATTTATGCAAATATTATCACAAAATCTAAAGTATTCAAGAAGATAATGGTACATACTTCCTCAAAGGCTATTTAGCCAGTGTTTTTTTTTTTTTTTCAAACCCAGTAGGCATTTCCCCATTGAAACTTTTGAAAAGGGGTGATGAGATTTTTATCAGGTTGAATTACACCTGGGATCGAATAAGCTTTTGAGCTGGATTGTTTTTCTGTAGAATCTGCCATTTCTTGGGGACCCATGTTCAAGATCCAAGTAACCAACTTGTAAGCAAACTTCTGAGTCAAGGACTTTTTTCATTTTTTGATGTAAAATGCATTCTCCTCTGGATATTTTCATCATTGTAAAAAGATTTCTTATAAATGTTCAACAAAAGGCAAATAGCATAAATGACTAATACTTGAAGACTAGGCACAAAATTGACTTCTAACAATTTTAAGATAAGTAACTCAGGATAAGAATATATTTTTCTGGTAATTTTATAAAAGAGACTAAATTTGCATCTACATAGAAGGGCTTAAGTAGGACCTGGGTAAAAAGGATACCCTCTCCCCTTGAGGCCCTTGAGTTCAGCAAGATCAGCTTTCTGCCCTTCTTATAAGGGACATGCTCTTGGGTATTTCCCCAGGTGTCTCTCCTATGCCTTCGGGCTATCTGGGCTCCTGATGCAATGCCACACACATACATCCAGACCCCCAGCAACTTAGACCTCTGTGGCCAGTGTTTATATTTCCATCCAGATACTTTGTGATGCTTCATAATGAAGAAATGTTCACCTTCCCAAAGTCCTTGAAGGGCTAGGATGCAGCTCAGCAGTGGAGCACTTGCCTAGCAGGCATGAGGCCCTGTGTTCAATCCCTAGTCCCAGGGGGAAAAAAAATCTGTCCAAAGTCCTTGAAATGCTATCAGGGTGGTGCAGGGGCAGGGGAGCTATCTGTTGCCAAGAGGCTCTATTCCTGTAGCTTCAAGGAGGTTTATGGTATTTTCAAAGTAGCATTCATTTGCTCAAACAATTTAAGAAGGCAGATGTGGCAGGAGTATACTGAATTTTCATTGTGCTCTCTTCATTTACAATCCTATTATAATTATTGGAAATGTGAAATTGGAATGTATAACTCATCCATCAGCAGCATATGGGTTTTGAATTAGTGGACCTTGTGTGGTTTCTTTAAGTCATCTCAGATCAGAATGGTGTGGCTCAGTTATATTTTTATTACTGTACCACTATATTTATTAGCAATAATACTTACAATAAAAATCAGGAGCTATAATTCCCTATAATAGAAAGACAGTTCAGAGACAAAAAAAGTTCCTAGAATTGAGAAGACCCAACTCAAATCCCCACTCTTCCCACCTCTCCTCTATTCTGGGCAGATGAGCATAATCCCCTGGTCCAACTTTCTACAGCATTCAAATCACAAAGCCTGAAGCTTAGGAATGTCCTACTCTTATTTCCCTTGGGTTTTGTGGCTGTTGTTGCTGGGTTTTTTTTTTCCCAAAATTAATATATCAAAGTTGAGCATGGTGGCACATGGTTGTGATTCCAGTAACTTAAGAGGCTGAGACAGGAGGATTGCAAATTCGAGGTTAGCCCCAGCAACTTAGTGAGACCCTAGCAACTTAGTGAGACCCTATCTCAAAAATTAAAAAGGGCTGGGGATGGAGCTCAATGGTAGAGTATCCCTGGGTTCAATACCCAGTACTGCATAAGAAGAAAAAGAAAAAAAGAAAGAAAGAAAGAGAAAAACAAAAAATAACCTAATAGCCAAAAGAATAAATACAATGCTGGGGCTTGAACTAAAGTCTTGTCTAAACAAGGCAAGCCTTGATCTACACAGCCCTCTCCAAATGCTAATTTTTTTTTGGTGGGGTGGGGGTACTGGGGATTGAACTCAGGGGTACTCGACTACTGAGCCACATCCCCAGCCCTATTTTGTATTTCATTTAGACAGGGTCTCACTGAGTTGCTTAGTGCCTTGCTGTTGCTGAGGGTGGCTTTGAACTCGTGATTCTCCTGCCTCAGCCTCCTGAGCCACTAGGATTATAGGCATGTGCCACCATGCCCGGCTTCCAGGTGCTTTTGAAGTATTTAACACCACAGCATTTTAGAGCTGGCATGACACTGAGAGATCACCTACTTGAAGAATCATAAAAAGGACCTTGAAGATTCTTTGGCCTGGAGCAATTATTCTCAGTCCCAGGTGGAACATTAGAACCACCTGAGGCTCTTTTAAAAAATACATTATGTCCAAGCCTCATCCCTGAATCATATTCCTTGGAGTTGGGGACTCTGGCATCAAATCAGGAGTTTTTAAGCTCCCCCAGTGGTTGGAATGCTCAGCTACCCTTGAGAACCTCTGGTCTAGGGGTTCTCAATTCTTTAGGTGGACTTCAAATGGTCTATGCACTCTAGGATTTCATAAACATCTGTGGACATTTGTCATATCTGATCCAAACTCCCAGGTGGTCCCCAAATCTCCTCCATAAGAGGAGAAATATCCCCAGAAAATGACTGTTTGACTTTGGTTTAAACACTTCCAGGGACACAAAACTCCACCTCCCTGAGGAAGGTCTTCGTATCTTAGAGCAGTTCAAAGAGTCAAACCCCTTGAGGAAAGTAAGGTAAACCCCATTTTGCATAAACATCATGAAACATTAGTCAGAAGGATACATCAAGGTCTCCATGTGAGAATTCTTCAGTATATAAAGTAAAAAACTGAAGCACAGAGAAATGATCTCTCACTCAGAGTCAATGACAAATTGGAAAATGAATGCCCAGCCACTCTCCTTCCCCATTTTGTTACTGTCCCCTATGACATGCCACAGAGTCACTTTAGGGGATGACGTAAGGTGCACACTTCAGGGTAAGCAGGGCTGGTGGAGAACAGATCCTGACCTTCTCCTGCACCATCATCTAGAAGGCCATTTGTCTGGACAGGATGGAAGACCCGCAGCTCATCTCCTCCTTCCAGGCTGAGCACCTGCTGCCCCATCCTTCCCCATGTGCCTGGAGGGGAGGCACCAGGAAAACCCATCTTGTGAGGTCGTGCTGATATAGCACAGGGTGCCAACAAGGAGACGCTGGCCGATCTTATCCTCCAGAGGGACAGATGCAGGTACTGAGGGGAATGGGTGAGAGGTGGCTCTGTGGCTGGTCCTCGGAAGGTGGTATGTGATGATAAACAGTGATCTGAATATGACAATCTCCACAGTGGATGTATAACTATGCAGAATTTAAATGGTCTTACGGAAACACTGACTTGTTTATGGTAGAATATGGCTCCTTACTCGCTTGGAGTCATTAAGTGTGATATTATGATATTCTCTGTTTACTTCAGAGCATCCCAGGACAAGCTGCTCAACACCTCTGAGCCTGAGTGCCTCATCTGCAAATTGGAGTTCATAATACCTGCTCTAAATTATTGTATGGAGTGAGTTACATAACATATAGGTGGCCGGCCAGTGGAGTGCTGGCACACAGTCTGTGTTCAATAATTGATGGCTACTATTATTAACAACAGAAGTATCAAAATGCAAACATGATAGCAACAAAATATCCTTGTGTGTCTTATCTCACCACACAGCACATTTTTGATGTTAGAGGTGATGTCATAGCATATTCTGAGCTCTCAGTTGCTACCTGCAGAGCTTGGCACAGAGTTCTGCACATGGTAGGGGCTGTGGATTGAATATGGTTTGTTCCCTCTGAAACTCTTGTTTAAATTGAATCTTTTTTAAAAAATATTTTTTAGTTGTAGATGGACACAATATCTTTATTTTGTTTATTTTTATGTGGTGCTGAGGATTGAACCCCGTACCTCAAACATGCGAGGCAAGTGCTCTACCACTGAGCTACAGCCCCAGCCCCAGCAATTGAATCTTCAATAAGACATATTAAGAGTTGGACTAGGAAGGACCTTTAAGAGGTGATTAGGTCTTTGCCTTCATGAACAGATTAACCCATTCTTGTGATTAATGGACTCAGGTTAATGGAGGATCTTGAGAGTAGGTCTGTTATCACAGCCCCTTTGGATAGGTCTCCTTCACTCTCTTTCTCTAGCCATGTGCTCCTCTGAGCTACCTTGGGATCCTGCCAGCAAGAAGGCCATCACCAGATGCAGCCCCTTGATCTTGGACCAGAACTTTGAGTCAAAATAAACCTTCTTTCTATATAACTTAACCAGTCTGTGATATGGATTTGGTAGCAACAGAAAATGGTCTAAGATAGAAGGTGCTGGGAAGAACTTAAGTTGAAATAACCTGAATGACCACTCTTACCAGATCGTTCTGCTCTCCCAGGGGTATTTCAGATCCAGGTTCTCCCTTGAGGCTAACAGAATCGATGCACTCTGCTAACGTGGCCTCGGTCACTTCTCCATTGAGGGGGGTCTCCGTGGTACCCACATCTTTGGGCTGTTGTGGGTGCCCAGCGGCAGCAGTCTCTGTACCCGGACCAGCTGCATCCTCAGGCACATCTCGTCTGGGCTCCGCTGGTGCCGGCTCGTTTGAGGCTGTAGCTGAATCACTGTGTGCGCCTGCATCCTCAGGTAAAGAATCGCTACTGGAAATCTTAGTGATTTCTTCTCTGTCTGCAGTAGCTATGGTATCACTGGCATCATCAGACATTTTAATATCTGTCAACACAATTACCAACAAACATTTTATGCTTTGATCTGAATTGTTAAGCTTTCCTTTGAAGCCCTGAAGAACCCAAGTAAGTCTGGGGTAAACTTTTTTCTACTGATAAATAGTTTTATGTAATCTTGTAGCAAGTCAATACCCATCTCCTAACCTCTGAACCTGTGAATGTTGCCTTACGTGGTAAAAGGAACTCTGCAGATGGGATTCGTTAAGGATCATGAGATGGTGAGATTATCTTGGTTTACCAGAATGGGCCTTAAATGTGGCCACAAGTGTCCTCATCAAAGGGAGACTTGGCTACAAAGAGAAGGTGCAATGACAGGAGGAGAGATTCAAGTGATGCCTTGAATCAAGGGCAACAAGGACAGCCACTAGAAGCTGCAGAAGACAAGAAACCAATTCTTCCTCTTCCCTAACTCCATGAAACCAGCCCTGCCCGCAGCTTGACTTGAGCCAGAAGGAACCCATGTCAGACTTCTGACCTCTACAACAGCAAGAGAATAAATCTGTGTTGGTATAAGGCCACTACATTTGTTGCAATTTCATACAGCAGCGATAGAAAACTAATATACGCCTATAGCCCGATCTTGAGACTTTTAAGAATTTCTTACTGGGCATGAAGAGATAAGCATATGGAAACTAAGCATATTATTCATAAAGTTATTTGTTTAATCTGACTTTATCTTGGTAGAAAACAATAGCACAGCACAGAAAATATTTGGGAGCTGATAAAAATATATTTGTCATGTAGCTTTGCAGTGTCATCAGAGAGTAGCAAGAAAGAGACATACATACACACAAATGTGCATTGCTGGGGCCGGCCATCGTTGGGGCAGGTGTGGACTCTCATTGGACAGTAGTTCATTCAGGGAAACATAAGGATGAAAGGGAAAGGAAAGAAGTGAGCTCTAAAGTCAAATAAGGAATGCAGGCTATCATGTGGAGAGCTCTGTTAGAAAGTTTGAATTTGTGTAGGGTGGTGAAACTCTCCTCTTATCCCTCTAAGTTCATGTAGAACTTCCCATGTCAATGTGATTGCTCTGTGCATGCACTGTCTGATGTGGCAATTAACAAGAGGCTACTGAGCACTTGAAATGTGGCTAGTGCAGTGGAGGAACTAAAATTTTAATTTTATTTATCTTTTCAATCATTAAACTTTAAATTTACATAAGCACAAACAGCTACTTTCCTACTTGAGAAGGATGATCATTTGCTTGGGCAAGAATGAAGACGTTATTTTCACTGCATCAGAAACCATATCTCAGGCAAATCAGTAGGCTTTTTTGTTGACCTCAGTGTTTACCAAGTGGTCAGATCTCAAGTGGTTACTAAAACCACCACCTGTGAGAAGCCATCTAACGCACTGGCCACATCACGTACGGGTTTACTCACAGGGCTCTGCTACCCTCCTATCCCTCAAATAGCCACCCCACAAGACTGTCGCATCCTTTCTATTGCTGCCTTCTTCCTTGATGGGTCACATTCCTCTCTGACAGTTTTCGAGCACCATTTCTACGTGGTGGCCCTCAAATATCTTCCTCCTCCATTTCATAGAGATGGAAAGATTTGTGAAGGAGATGAATGGAGAGGGATGAGGAGTGACTATAACAGGTATGAGGTCTTGGGGTTGATGAAAATGTTCTAAAATCAGATTATAGTAATGGCTGTATAATTCTGTACATATACTAAAAACCACTGAGCTATATACTTTTATATGAGTGAACTTTAATGTATATGAATTATATTTCAATAATGGTGTTATTTAAAAAAAATTCTACCTCCAGACAAGTATTTCTAATGGCCAGCTGGACATCTCTTTCTGTGCCCAAGGAAACCTACTATTCTATTCTTAATTCTAGATCTTTTTGTCTTTTGTGTTTCTCTTAACAACACCTAGATTTCCCCAACAATCCAGGCTTAAAAATCTCAGCACTGGCACTGACTAAACCTTCACCTTCTAAAGAATATATGATATCAATAACTGTCATTTACTAAGTACCTACTATATCCAGGCCATTTATATGTATTATCTCCTGTGAGTTAGATATGATGAGCTCCATTTTATAGATGAAGAAACTGAGGCTCAGAGGCCACATTTTTAGTATAAGGCAGATTGGAAGTTTAAACTCACATCTGATTTTCAGAGGGAACCCATCAGGGCCCTGTCTGCAATGCTACCTGACTCTTCCCTGACTTTCAACAAGTGGCTAAATCCTAGAGGCTCTGTATTCAGAATTTACATCTGTTCTTCTACTTGTTTTCACTGATAGGTTTTCATTAAGGCTCATGTTACCTATTTCAGTATTGGGTTCACCCCCTCCTCCACTGCGGCTCTCCCCCCAATCCCATCCTTCACCTCCAGCTCTAATTATATCACTTTCCTGCCGATACATCCTCTTATCCCTACTAAGATGAAGTCTCATGCACTCTAGCTGGCATATGGGGACCTTTGTGCTCTGACCCCACAAAGCTTACCTCTCACTATTGCCTTCTGAGATTTTAAGAGACAATGCAAGTGTATGGACACATTCCCAGGCTCTGTGGTGTGTGTGTATGTTTGTGTTTACCCATTTAAGGCCCAGATAAAATAACTGCCTCTTCCATTCTTTGTTCCTCCCAATTGGATTTTTCTTTTTCCAAACCCCTAGCATGCTTTGTGTCTTCCCCACCTCGGACAGGTAGAATCCTGTTTGATTAAAGCTGCTTGAGGTGTTCTTTTTCCCTATTACATTGTAACTTCTATGAAGTCAGGGTCTTCCTTGTTTTGTTTGCATATTTTACATAGCACTTAAACCCTTTTTATTTGCACATAGTGGGAAGCTCAACAAATTTGACTGTTGAGTTATATTAATATTCGTGTAGCGATACTCAGAGGTTGGCTCTTTTACATCTGGTGGCTCCAAATGATTCTACAATTCCATGTTGTCTTACTTTTGTTCTTCACCTCACAGTTAACTGAGAGTGTTCTCGGGCTTTTTTGTCACTTGATCAAATTCCTGAGATAATCAACTTACAAAAAGAAAAGGTTTATTTTGGTTCATAGTTTTCAGTCCATGATTTTTTGGTCCTGTTGCCCTTGGGCTTGTGGTGAGGTCCTGCATAACAACAGGAGCATGTGGTAGAGCAAAACCACTCACCTCACGGCCAGGAAGTGAAAAAGAGAAGGAAGAAGAGCCTGGGGTCCCACAGTTCCCATCCAGGGCACACTCCCACTGACCAGAAAAACCTTCCACTAGGCTCTACCTCTTAAAGTTTCTATTGTCTCCCAATAACACCAAGCCGGGGGCCTTTGGGAACACTCCAGATCTAAACTACAACACTGAATTAGAATGTCTTTTGTTAAACAGAAATACCTGCCAGGTCCTGAATTCAGTGATAAGACTCCTGTATATAAATCTACAAGTAGGAAAGGCAAAAAGGATGCTTACTCCCTGTAGCTGAAATAACATGTCTAGGGTATGCAAGGATGGCCATGAACTATCAAGGAATCTACTCCAAGTCTACTTGAAATAGTGGAGTGATACTCACTGTGCAGAAAAGGGGTGCTAATGAGGTTTCTGGAGTAGATGGAACTAATGGAAGCTGGTGGCGGCGGGAGGGAGGGGTATTTGAAAAGTTGTCATTTGGAACTGATAACATGTTTGTGAAAACCTCTGAGTGAGGAATTGCCTAGGACAGGGGGTTGGAAATTTGGAACCTAATTGCTAAATCTTGCCCTCTGCCTGCTTTAGAAATAAAGTTTTATTGGACAGAGATGTGCCCTTTTGTTCACATAGTTAGGGCTTCTCCAGCACTACAGCAGCAGAGTGGGAAGTTCCAACAGAGACCCTAAGGCCCGTGAAGCCACAAAGCCTAAAATATTTACTCTCTGGCCTGTTGTAGAACATGTTTGCTGGCCCCTGGCCTAGGGCAATACTTGATTGATGGCAGAGTAAAGATTTCTCTGTCTTAATCTATCCTAACCTCACCTAGTCTAGGGCCATAACTTTGAGAATCCCATGAATAAATGGCTCATTGACATTGATCACTTCATTCCCTTTCCATGTGTAACTGGTTATAGACACTATGTGATATTTTAATTTTTATTTCTTTGTAAAATAGTATTTATTTACTTATCTTATTGGGGATTGAACCCAGAAGCATTCTACCACTTTGAGACAGGGTCTTGACAAATTGCTCAGGCTGGCCTTTAACTTGTGATCCTCCTGCCTCAGCCTCTTGAGCTGCTGGGATTACAGGAGTGGGCCATCTTGCACACTGTAGTAATATGAACTATTAAGAAACTCCAATCTCTTTCATTTTTCTATGAGAATAAACCTGGCTATGATAAACATTCATGGGCAAATAAAACCATAATGGCACTTTGATGTATATGTTTTGTCCTAATGCATTCTTATACTGTTCCTAATGTATTCTAAAATATTTCAGCATATACCATTTGACATAGTGCAAGTTAATTAGTTCTAATTTACACCCTAAGGGTGGCTGGTTAATATGTAAAGTGCCCTATTCAGGAATATACTCTCCAGGGGTCTTTAGTGAGCATTTCAAAGTCTATAATTGGGTGTCTACCCCCAGAGAGGGTTCAATACTGGTCCTCTCTGATTGGTGCTCCAGGGTATGCTAATTAGCATAACTGTCTGAGAAATCTTTTTTTTTCTTTCCACTTGTGAAATGGAAAGTGCTTAAGATATGTGGATCAGTGGGAAACTATGTACTGGTCCCTCTGTCCTTCTGTGACCAGGGCATACAATTATATTAAGTCCAGTAGCCTATTGTTTTTTGGAGTAGGGTTTTTCGGGTGCTTCTAGCTGATTACAGAACTCTAGAGCCTGAAACTGATTAAAACATCAGAGTCCTTCCTCTAAAGCAGAGGCCTAAAGGACAGTGAGCTAGGACTTCAAGCTAACAAGAACAGGCTGTATAAATAAGTCTGGTTGCTAATATACACAGGAATACATAGCCTCTTGGTTAGGAAGTGGGAGCCATGTCCCTGGTGTTAATACTAGGAGGACTCAACTCACAATTTTGATAGCCCTCGCCTACCTCTGATGGCCAACATGTGCCATTTCTGAAAGACCAGATTTTTACACGTGTTTAATAGAAATGGTTGCCATGGGCTCAGCCCTATTTGGATTTCTAACTGCATGTATTTCTTTCTTTCTTTCTTTTTTTTTTTTTTTGGTACTGGAGATTGAACTCAGGGACACTTGACCACTGAGCCACATCCCCAGCCCTATTTTGTGTTTTATGTAGAGACAGGGTCTCACTGAGTTGCTTAGCACCTCACTGTTGCTGAGGCTGGCTTTGAACTCACAATTCTCCTGTCTGCATGTATTTCTAATTTGTATTTGTTTCTACCTGTATGGATGTCATTTTCCCTAAACTAAAACCAGAAAGAAAAAAAAAAGTGAGAAAGAAGCAAATGCTCTTTTAAAATTTATTTGTTCTGAGAGAACATTATTGACTCTGGATGCTGCTATGATGGGGAAAATGTAATCATTTTTAACATTGTGCCCTTTTGTCTGACACCACTAGAAGTTGTGCACTATAAATGCACCGCTGTTTCTGAGCAGGGCCTGGGAGAGTCCATCAGGACTTCATTGGTGATACACACAACATTTTCGGGGATGACCCTCATCTCTGGCCTTGGTGCCCTATAAGTACAGTCAAAATCTTTCCTGATTTCTGGTTTGGAACACTCACCACTGCAGCCACGTCTGTGGCTTTGATGCTAGGGAGACTGAACCCATAGAAACAAGGAGGCTGCTTCAGGGAACTCCAAGGAGAGGAAGGGTGGTGTATAAAGAAGCCTTTGTGTGCTGGCAGTAAGTTAGTTTTTCATGAGCAAATTCATTCATCACCTAAAATGCTCCTAGAACTATCCAAAGTATTGGAGCAACAACATCACGGCTCCCCCAAAACAGGAGACTGTCATTCAGAAATGAATAATCTGTTTGAGGAGCTAAAAGAAAACAGCTAAAAAGTCATGCAAAATAGCACATCAAATGAAGGAAAAGAAGGTGCCTGAACTAGACTGACCTCATGCAATGGAGAATCTTGAAAGTGGCTTTGATAAGAGTATTTGAGAGTGGGAGGGTAGGAGCACGTGGAAATGCCCAGCATCAGGAATGAGCTCTGGACAATCAGGATAGATATCTGTGGAGCCGTGACAAGATGCTGCACGGAGGAATAGGTAGGGGTGGGAGGGAAGGGATTCGGACATGAAAAGAACAAGGCCCTGTGGGAGTCACAAGTTGTGGCCTCTGGTCACAAAGTTCCTTTATGGGCAAACAACTCACTCATTCTCACTGGGCTTCCTCCCAGATACTCTGTCCCCAACCCTGACTGCAGGACTGGCCCCTGATGACAGAGAAAAATGAGGACAAGATTTTGAGTTTTTAATAAATCTAAATTTATTAAACATAAAGCTCTGGCTTCATCCTGCAAGTTTAGCTTTTGTGCTTTTATTGGTATTAAAATGTCTCTCCTTTTATGAAAAAGTGATGACAGTAAATGGACTTTTTTTTTAAAGTCCTTGTTTGGAAAAATATAGATGTGGTAACATGATATTCTGTATGAGGTCACCTCTCCCAGTTTAAAAAAAAAAAGTATTAGTTAGTAAAGGACCAGGAATAAAGCCTCTGGATGAGTCTTCCAGTCACTGTGCAGCTTGGACCCTAGACCAGTCTCCATGTGTCTGCCAGACATTTTTCTGAAAGATAGGCAAGACCTACTTGCCCCTTTGCTTAAAAACTATTAGGTGTGAGCACCTTCGCACAGCACCTCTGGCCTTCATGATCTAGCTCCGCTCTGTCTCCTGCAGCTCTCAACACAACCTCCATCCCTGCAGCACCTGTCTTCATTGCCCATCACTGGTCATGAACCTTGCCTTTGCTCGTGCTGTTCCTCTGCCTGGGCTGCCCTGCCTCCACCTGCTTGTGCCCGGCAAACTCCTATGCCCATAGATACCAAACATCTCACATCACATTTTACTTTGAAATTTTCCTTAATCTGCCCCCACTCCTCCCAAATTATTAATTTCTTCTACTTCTATGTTTTCATGATACTTTGCACAGACTTCTACTCTTGCCTTTAGAAGTATTTGTTTCTACATCATTCTCGTCTCCAGGACTGTGACCAATAGCAACTAGTTATTTCTGACCCATAAATATTTACCAAACTGAAATATATTGTGCTTGATACTATTTTAAAAGAAGTAATGTTTGATATAAACCTGGCATTATAAATAAATGGCTACTTATCTGGTCTGAGTCCTGAAGATTCAGGAAATTCCCCTCCCACCTTCAAATTCCTTCTGCACTGGTTCCTTGTGCCTCAAATTCCCTAAAGTCTAACTCCTTTGCTTAAAGTTTACAATATAAGAAGTCAGTAAGAAAGGAGAAGGGAGCCTAGATGTATGAGTGGGGTAGGAAAGGGCCCCTAGGAGGAAGCAAGGGCAGACAGAGCCTCTGGGGATAGAGCCTGGTTCATTCTCAGTTACTACAGGTTGGTTAAGTTCTTACGGAGTTCAAGATTACTGATTTTAAAAGCCACTTGCCGGTACCCTTCAAGATGTTCAAGATGGGAACTGATGGGATCAGCAGGGCATAGGTACTGTTCTCACCCTCCACAGAGAGTTGTCTTCCCACACCAGGAAAAGACACTGAAATTCAGGCGCCTGATGGGAGCTGGCTGGAAATACTCACCAGATTCCAGGGATGGAGGGAGTTGGATTGGGAAGTAGGACCCAAGCCTGGGGCTGTGAAGCTCAGAGGTTTGACGGGGGCCGCTGAGCTAGCAGGGCGCGGGTATGCAGGGGAGGGGTGATGGGCTTGGGTGGGAGGTCAAGGCCTGGGCTCTCGGAGGCCAAGGGCAGACGCACCTTAGGGAGGCCCTTGCCTTACAGGGACCTGCTCCTCCTGTCCCTGGGCTGCGAGGACTCTGCATTCTGCCTCTGACTTGGACCTGGGACACTGGGGAAACTTTTCAGACTTGGCTGGTGCCAAGACTGGATACTCTGGGAGGACATGGCAGGCTCTGCGGGGATTTACGCTGACCGAGGGGGCAGACCCGGCGTGCGGGCGTGTGGGTGTGTGCATGAGCGTGGACCCGGAGCGACACACACACTCACACACACACACTCACACGCCCGCACCCACGCAGGGCCCTCGGCCACGCAGTCCAAGACTCCCCGGACCTTTACCCCCAAGCCGGCTCCTCCCCGGTCGCGCGCCGGGTGCCAAGTCCCCGCCGATGGCTTCTCACTAACGCAGAGGGCAGGATTCAGGCTGCTCGGGACAAGGAGCCACGCCAGGGGCTCCCCACCACCCCGCTGCGGCTGCCCGGCGATCCCCCGCCCTCCGGGAGAAGGGGATGGGGAGAGGGTGCCCGGGGTTCTTACCGCTCAGGCGGCCGAGTGCGCGCGGGAGCGCCTAGAGGTCCCGCCCCGCCACGTCGGCAGGGCCAGCGGGGACGCGGCCGGAGGGCGGGCGGGCGGGGCGGGGCGCGGGTGGGGCGGGCGAGCGGAGAGGGTCCCGCCCCCTGCGCCCCCTGGCCCCGCCCCGCCCTGCCGGGGAGCCCCGCCAGACCCCAGGCTCGCGAGTCCCCTGGCCCTAGCCGGGCTGCGCGTGCCCATCCTTCTGGGAAACTTTGCTTGTCCGGTACCGGACGGGCTTCAGGTTCGCGGGATCCCTTGCTGTCTCTGTAACATACACCCGGAAAGCCTTGCGGTTCCGCCGGTAAGGAGTCAGCTCAGCTAGAGTTGTGATTTTCTGGTTCTGCGTTGAACACATTTCCCTGACCTTGTCGGTGGGAATGTGCTGATTTTTAGAAACAAACAATAACAACAACAAAACTCCCTACTTATAGAAGGCCAGTTTGGAAATGTGAATCAAAACCCAAATGCATTAACTTTGGCCTAGAAAATCCACATTGTCCTAAGTAAACAAGGGGGAAACGTGGGTGTACAAGGATATTTATTGTGGCTACTTATGCCAGGGAAAAGCGGAGGCACTGTAGTCCCGCAATAACGGGTTGGTAAAATACATTACAGTAACTTCAGTCAGATATGTTGTAACTGTTAAAAATTGTAACATCCTCAAGGAAGGCAGGCCATGCAGTAAGGCCTTCCTTAATGTATGGCTAAATATTAAGTTGAGGGGCAGGGGCAGCAAACGAAGTATATAGGTCCAATATGAACTATTTTTGTAAATATACATGTATATATAAAATATGCATGTATAAAAGTCAAGGAAAGGGCTAGGATTGTGGCTCAGCGGTAGAGCGCTGGCCTAGCACGGGTGAGGCACTGGGTTCGATCCTCAGCACCACATAAAAATACTAAATAAAAATAAAGTATTGTGTCACCTACAACTAAAAAAATATTTTTTAAAAAGTCAAGAAAAGCAATTTAGAAACAGCGAGTCTTTCTAGTGATGATGTATTTAAGGCCAATTTTCTCCTCTTCAACCCTGTACTCTCTTACAAATTATAAATTCAGAATTAAAGAAAAATGCTAATAGCCTTGCTCTCACCTTTCAATATCACTACCATTTTTTAATATTGTTTTTTAGTTGTAGATGCACACAATATCTTTATTTATTTTTATGTGATGCTAAGGCTCGAACTCAGCCCATCTCGCATGCAAGGCAAGCAAGCGCTCTACCACTGAGTCACAACCCCAGCCCTCACTACCATTTTTGATAGTGCATGGATCCTACTGTAGTTTTTCTAAGCTTGTATACACACATATGTACAAAGACAGTTTAAAGATGGCAAGATACTGACATATTTTGTAACTTTTTCCTACTTTTCTATTATTGTCCTTTTTGGATCTATTCTAAGACCTGCATTATATTTTGTAATATGTTTGTATCACAGTTTATTTAATCATTTCCCTACTGATGAACAAATCAGGTCATTTCCAGCTCCTTCCTTATATTTTCCATATAAAAATTTTAAAAATAAGGTAATGAATATTTGTTCTCTTTATATTCATAGCAAAACCAAAAGGTTATCTTAATGTGATGATGGGTGTGTGGAAAGTGCTTCCAATTACGGGCAACCTTTTCGAATTGAGCCAGAACTTTGAACCTTAATTATCACCTGATTCCTGTTCCTTGGTTTTTCTGCCTCTAAATAGAATAGAGAGCATGCTCTGAACCTTCCATTTCAGCTCTGAACCTGTGAGTGGTATGGAATTGGGTTGCAAGTGTGACAGGTGTGTTTCTGTTCACCTAGACTGACTCATCCATGCCATGATTTCCACACCTGCCTAGAGATAATAGACACCTCTACGACACTTGCTTGCCCAGCCTGCTGCTGGCCAGAGACCAATCACAGGTTCCATTTTTAAAGGGTCGTTTTCCTTTTTCTCCTTTGACCCAAACCACACCTATTCAATAAAGAATCTCAACCAAACAATCCTAACAACAAGGATTTTTGTTTGCTTGTTTTTTGGTTTATTTTGCCAACTGCAAATTATGCCCTTTCAGTCAAATTTAGCTGCTTCCAAGCCTCCCAGGTTTTATTTCAGATATTTTATTTAAGTTTTATTTAACTTTTTGCAGTTTAAAATTTTAAAAATTAACTTAAATGCCTTGGAGTATTTAAGATGGATGGAAAAGTGAATGATAATATGACAAATACTTATCTGTGTAAAAAAAAGTAGAGAATACTGTGATGATGCTTGAATTTAACAAATTTTAATTTTTGCCTTTTTATTTTAGATCCTTCTTGTAAAAGAAAAACATGTTGCAGTTATACTTGAAAGACTGCCCCTTCCATTGCCCACCGTCCCTGAAGGTAACCACTGTGCTGAAATGGTTGTCTGTCTCTTGCCCCTATATCTATATGCATTTACTACATATATTCTCATCCATACTTGTATATAGAATTGTTTTTCAATGATTTAAAATTTTATAAACAACATCCTGTATGCTTGTTCACTTAACATTATGTTTTTATAATTACTCATGTTCATACATGTAGCTCTAGGACATTCATTTAAACATCTTTGTAGGATTCTGTTCCATGCCACAATTGATCCATTTACAAGCCGATAGACATTTCATGTGTTTCATATTTCACTCAGTTATAGATAATGCTGCAGGGACATCTTCATACATATTTTTTTGTATCACAAGCTAAAAATGCAATGGCTGGATCACCCTTATTAGACATTGTCCAGTTAGTTGCCCATCAGTGTGGTTCAACCATGTATTCAACACAGAAACATGTTAATATTACTCAGCCATAAAAAAAAATGAAATTATGGCATTTGCTGGTAAATGAAGGAAACTAGAGACTAACATGCTAAATAAAATAAGCCAATCCCAATAATCCAAAGACTGAATGTTCTCTCTGATATGTGGATGCTAACACAAAAGGGGTGGGGAAGGGAAGAATAGAAGTACTTTGGATTAGACAAAGGGGGATGAGGGAAGGGAGGGGAATGGGAATAGAAAAGATAGTAGAATGAATTGGACATGACTTTCCTGTGTTCATATGTAAATATACAACCAGTACAACTCCATTATGTACAACCACAAGAACGGGAAGTTATACTCCATGTATGTATAATATGTCAAAATACATTCTACTGTCACATATAACTAAAAAGAACAAATAAAATTTTTTAAAAATCATGTTACTGTACTGCAAATATAATAAGGAGCAAAGCAAAGTCATGCCCTCAAAGAATTTATGTTCTGTAAAGGGGGGATACACCCTAATTTGATATCAGCTGTTAGAAGGAAGGAAGGATATAAAATCTAGATCCAAAGAATGATGGGTGAGAGCCACTACTGCCAGGAGAGGCCTACGCTGATCAAGTGGCATTTCAATATAGATTTAAGGAAGTAAAATGGTAAACAATGGTGATATCTGGGGACAGCCTCAGGTGAAAGGAACTATGGAGCAGCATGGGAGCACCACTGGTCCACTCACAGAAAGGCCGGGTGACCAGTGTGGCTGGAGCAGAGAGAGGATGGGGAAGAGTGGAAAGAGATGAGGCCAGAGAAGTCATGGGATCTGAGATGGACACTGACCAGGCAGTGTCCTGCCAACTTTATTAGGGATTTGGGTTTATAATTTGAAAAGAGAATCCTTATAGCTTTTTTATTTTCTTTCTTTATTTTTGGTACTGGGGATTGAACTCGGGGGCACTTAACCACTGAGCCACATCCCCAACCCTTTTTTGTATTTTATTTAGAGACAGGGTTTCCCTGACTTGCTAAGTGCCTTGCTAAGTTGCTGAGGCTGGCTTTGAACTCGCCATCCTCCTACCTCAGCCTCTCAAGCTGCTGGGATTACAGGTGTGCGCCACCGTGCCCTACTCCTTATAGCTTTTTTTTTAAAAAATATTTTTTAAATTGTAGATGGACACAATATCTTCATTTATTTTTATGTGGTGCTGAGGATCAAACCCAGTGCCTGACGCATGCGAAGCAAGCGCTCTACCACTGAGCTACAATTCCAGCCCCCCTTACAGCTTTTGAGTAGGACCATGTTGAGATTCTGGTGTCTGAGTCTGGTTGGGTTAGGATGAAATGGGCTTGAATGGGTAGAGGGAAGTGTGGAGTCAGGGAGACCAGTAGGGAGGCCATCACAATTATTCATGTGAGACAAAGATGACTTTAACCACATGGAAGTAGTGGAGGTCATGAGAGGTGATTTCTATATGGATATATTTCAAAGAAACCCCAACAAAATTTTCTCATAGGTTGGATGTAGGCTTTCAGCAAAAGAGAAAGGAGTTACTACTCCAAGGATTTTGGCCTGAGCTACTAGGATAATAGAAATATCATTGGTTGAGGTGAAGAAGGAGTGTGAGGGAGTGAGAATTCAAGATTCAGCTTCATCAGAGTTTAGGAAGCAGTTGGATGGAAGAGTCAGGAGGTTAGAGGATAAGCCTGGGCTGTAGACATAATCAGGGAAATATCAACAAATAGATGATTTCGATCCTATGGACCAGGATGAAAGTGCATGGAGTTAGAGAAAAGATGTCCACAACTGAGTCTTGAGTTTTTCATGTCACTGGGAGGGGATGCCGGTGAATCTGTAGGGAAATCAGGGATGGAGGGATAATGGGAAGGGAGAAAATGGGGTCCAAAAAGGGAAGAAAGACTTTTCAAGACCTTTCAAAGGTGTAGAAATGCCTCTGGTAGTTCAGATAAGATGAAAATGAGAACTGACCATTGAATTTGACCATGTGGCAGTCATTGGTGACTTTGAAAAGAGCTATTTCTCTTGGGTGGCAGGGAAGGAACCTTGATTGGAGTAGATTTAAAAAATGTGGGGAGGATAATTAGAGATGGGGTAAAACAATTCTTTCAAGGAGTTCTGGTGTAAAGAGGAGCAAAGAAGAGGAGGTTGTGGGTTTAAAGGAGAATATTTTTTAAGATGGAAGAAATTGTAGCATTATATGCTGATTGGAAATACTACATTAGAGGGAAAAAAAAAGGTATTGCAGAAGAGAGAGGATGGTTGTGAGAGTGAGTGCTTTGAGTAGATAAGCTAGAAAGTAATCCAGGGCTCCAAGGGAAGGACAGGCTCTTGACATAGAGAGTTCATTCAGAAGGACAGAGAAAAGTGCAGTGAGAACAAGTGCAGGTGGAGAACAGAGTTTGGGGGAGGGTAGGAAGGCTGGAAAGGTTGCTGCTCCCTCTTGAGGTTGGGACCCAGTTGGGCATTGCAGGTGAGACAAACAGCGTGGGTGAGTGTATGTTTTCTCCAACTCTGTTCAGCCACTCGAGCCCAGTGTAGTCTGGAGAAGTACTGGACTTAACCTGGGTTGAGGAGAAAGGAATAATGTAACTGAGATCAAATGCAGAGAAATGACTAAAGGGATAGGGCACGATGTTTCAGATCAGTGCAGGGAGTTTGGGGAATTATTGGGGAATTATTTGGGGAAAGACTTGGAATGGGACAGTGGCAACTGATTATGGACTGGGTGTAGTTATTGGTCATAACGGTATAATCAGGGAAAGCCTGGCTGAGGCAAAGTCAAGCAAGACGAGATAATTAGAAGTGAGAATATCAGAACTGAGAGGCCAAGGGAAAGGAAAAATCTTGACATAGCCACCAAAATATCTAGAATTAAGAAAGGGGTGATATTGAACTTAGTGAGTGTTTCTAAAGTACTAGATGAAGCGATGGGGCTCAGTAGATGATTGCAACTAGAAGGGATATGTTTTAAGGGCTGTAGAGAGAGTGATCTGGAATCAGGGATACCACCTCCACGCCCTGAGGTATGAAGGGTGCATTTGAGAAAATGGGTACCACTAGAGGGCGCTGTGCTCAGGATGGAGGGCCAGATCGTCTGATGGTTGGAATGGAATCCCCAGACCAGCTTTAAAAATAGTCCTGTTGCCTGGCTGCACTCAAACCATTAAAGTCAGCATCTCTGGACATGTATGACAATATGAAAGCTCCTATGTTCTCACATTCCGACCAAGATTTGGTCTACTAGATGTTCTAATTATTGTCCATCTCAGGGTGTATGATCGTGTCTCCTGATTGTCTTAATTTGCATTTTTCCACGTTCTAGAGAAGATGCACAACTTTTCATGTGTTTGAGCTATTGCTTCTCTGTTATCCATCTGTTTATATCATTGGCTCATTCCCCACCCTCTTGAGTTTAGTCACCCTCATATTGATTTGTGGGAAAACTTTATATATTTTGGATATTACTCCTTTTTGTTGATGTATGTGCTGCAAATACATTCTTCCAATCTGTGTCTTTTTCTCCCTAACTCAGCAGTGAATTTTAATTTTAATATCAATATTTAAAATATGTTATCAATCTCACTCCTTGTGGTTTGTGTTTTTTGTATTGATTAATCGACACATGACTTATTTCAAAACTGTGGGTAGACACAAATGTTTACTATTAATTTTCTGGGGAAATATAAAGGTAGTTTTTGAAAAATAATAATCACAATAATGTGTTTTTTCTCTGGATCGGAACAGAGTGTTAGTTGGCCTTGTTATTTTACTTATCCCACATTGGCACTATTTTTTAAAAAATTAAAGTAAGACATGTACATAGCAAAAAAACAAAACAAAAACCTAACAGGACAAAAGGGCATAAAATGGTGACTGCAAATCAATCTTTTCAGTTCTTCTGCTAAAAGGTAACAGTTTCTTATGTATCCTTTCAGGAAAAAAAATATTATTATGCATATATCAGCATATGTCTGTAGATCCTGGAATTAATTTCCTGTGGCTGCCAAAACAAATAACCACAAACTATAAGGTCTGAAACAACAGCAATTCATTCTCTCACAGTCCTGGAGGCCAGAAGTCCAAAATCAAGGTGTTGGTAGGGTCATGCTGTCTCCAGGCTCTGATGACCTCAGGTATGTCTGTCTGTCTGTTTTAAATAACTCTTCTGTGCATGCCTAAGAACACAAGGTGGAAGCTGAGGATGTAGACACTGGGGCCAGACTGCCTGGGTTCAAACGCTGAACTACTCCTAGCTGCAGTGTAAATGCAAACCATGCCCCGCCCCAGTGTCAAGCAGGAGATAATGAAAATACTTATCTCATGGCACTTTACTTTTATTTTCTTTTTTTGGTACCAGGGATTGAACTCAGGAGCACTCAACCACTAAGCTACATCCCCAGCCCTAGTTTGTATTTTATTTAGAGACAGGGTCTCACTCAGTTCCTTAGCGTCTCCTGAGTTGCTAGGATTACAGGTGTGTGCCACCGTGCCAGGCCTCATAGTACTTTTTTTTTTTTTTTTTTGGTACTAGGGATTGAGTTCAGGGGAACTCAACTACCGAGCCACATCCCCAGCCCTCTTTTGTGTTTTATGTAGAGACAGGGTCTCACTGAGTTGCTTAGCGCCTTGCCGTTGCTGAGGCTGGCTTTGAAGTCACGATTCTCCTGTCTCAGTCTCCCAAAGTGCTGGGATTATAGGTGTGTGCCACCGCGCCTGGCTCTCATGGCACTTTTTATGAGGGTTAAGTGAGTCAATCCTTTTAAAGTACTCAGAACAATGCCTGGCGAGAAGATAACCATTAGTTTGGTATAAATGTGATATTCTCCATTTTTTTTGTGTGTGTGTGGTGCCAGAGATTGAACCCAGGGTTTTGTATCTGCTAGGCAAGCACTCCACCAACTGAGCTATCTCCCCAATCCCTCCATACTGTTCTGCAACTTGCTTTTCTTCACTTACTAGTCAATCCTGCCATCTTTCCACTTTAGTGTTTAAAAACACAAGACTTGTGTAGAATTCCAGACTCCTTTCTGTTACAAGTTCTCCTCTGTGTTGGTCACTGTTCCAGCCACTTTATATTCATTATCTTCCCTCAAAATCACAACAGCTACTCCCATTTTGTGGATGAATAAATGGAGTCTTCGTGAGGTTAAACAACTTGCCCAATTAGTGAGTGGCCAAGGAAGGAATACAACCCAGTTCTGGCTGTTTTCTTTCTGAGTTCCCTGATTACACCCTGATTTTTGTGGTTTTTATCTTCCCCTTAAAGACAATTCTCAGGGTTACAGTAGCCACAATAAGAATGCCAGCATTGTTCTGCAGCATGCCATCAAGACATGGGCCACGTGACCAAATCCGCAGTGAGGTCTGCATGTGTGCATATGCATGTCTTAAGACTTAAGTTCAGTGTTGCTGAAATTCCCTCAAAACGACTGGCTCCTTTCTCCCCGGCTTGTTTCTCAAATCTGGTTTCTCAGTGTCCCGCGTACCTGTGCTTTCCAGCTGCCTCCTTTTGCACCCGTCACTCCTGACTGAGTACCCTCCAGGCCTAAGAAGACTTCCTGTTATGTTACGTGTGATGAGTAAGGATGAATAATCAGACACTGACCTCTCCCTTCTTCCTGAAAGCAGAAGTGATTCTGACTCAGATGTTCAACTTTTTTATTCGCCACATTGCAGTCTTAATGTTTTTGTAAAGATAAAATTATGCCGGCCAGTGAGATTAATTCTAGAATGATTATTTAGCTTATGTATTCAGTTCTTTACAAAACCTAAATAAATGAGAAGTCTGAGAACTGGGATCCAGATACCTGAAGTGGTTGTTTAACCATTTACCCTCTTTTTGTTTTAATCCTTAATGATATTATTCTAAAATTATTTTAAATGGTATTTAGAAAAGTAAATTTTAATTTAGTCCTGCAGGATCTCAGCATCATTTACTATTCCAGAATTAAAAACTGAAACATGTAATAGTACCAAATGTTGATCAGAATGTGGGAATCAGGATGCAATTCCTCTTAGGTATGGCTAAACATGTATCAACTATTAAACTTTCCTTGAAAGCTGATTTAAAAAAAATTGTGGACCTACGCTTATTTTTAGTATCTCATCTAACTAAAATAATGCTCAGGCATTGATTGATAATAGCAGATGCAATTATTCAGTAAATGTTAATTATGGTGGTACTGGAGAGCAGGCAAAGTTTTCCACTCTGGTAACAATGAAATATTCAGAGTGCAAACTCTTAGGATAAAATTTACCTTAGAAAAATGCTTTTCTTCACACTGGAATTTTCATAAGCTGCTTGCTCATATGAATGTAAATATATATTGGTTTACTCTGTAGCCCAGAAAAACCTGTTGACCCACAGACCTACTTTGCCCATGCCCTTTAAAAAGGAAGTTTCTAGGGGCTGGGATTGTGGCTCAGCGGTAGAGCGCTTGCCTCGCATGCATAAGGCCCTGGGTTCGATCCTCAGCATCACATACAAAGCAATAAAATAAAGACATTGTGTCCATCTACAACTAAGAAAAAATTTTTTTAAAAAAAAGGAAGTTTCTATGTGGGAGTAATTCCAGTAAGTGCCAACAGATGGCACCAAACCATATACATGCTATTGGCTTTACTTTGAGGACTTCCATTGGTCAAGTATTTACGTGCTTTTAGAAGTTATTTTCTCTTCTTCTGAAAAAGAAATTTTGGTAAGTAAGAATGCTTTTTATAGATTTTCAAGTTATGGTGCAAATGTTTCAAGTAAGGAAAAGAGTGCTTATGGTTATGGAGAAATAACCTTTCTTTGAAATTTTTGCAAAATGATTTTGTTGTTTTAATGTTTTAAGTATCCTTTGAATTGTACACAGACAAGTAGTGTGTCTTTATGCAAAATATAAAACAACTAGTACATTTAGCAACAGTTAAGGAAAAAAACTAACTTTTGTTATTTATTTCTTCTGCTTTGGTCTATGGTGTTTTCTGTCTTCATCTTTCTCTAGTTCCTTGTTTTACAGTAGTTTATACCATTGATAGAGCTCCTATCACAAGTTACATACTTTTATAGTGTACATGTGTGTTTGATCTCCCCAGTGCATGAACTGTAATAGTTTATTGGTCTGTATCTGTCATTAACTCTTCAGCTTTTTGAGGGAGGGGTCTTGGCACTACTTTTCATATTTATATCCCCAGCACCTAGCACCATTAATTAAATGGAGGAAGTGACAGGGACGAAACTTTTTGTAATTTTGAATCCAGCAGTTCCAGCCCTCAGCTCCCTCCAGTCCCCTTACCTTAATTTGGACAAAAGAAATGGTGTTTCTTTTGCATATTTTTTGACTTGATCATAAATTCTTTTCCTACACTTACCTAACCTAATGTTTTTGTTTTCTTTTTTTCCGGTTTCTCTTTTCTTGTGGTTTTAATTTTTATAGGTCCTCTCCAACACAGTGTTGTCTGAAAAAGCTTTTGTTAATTGTTCGTTTCTCTCTCTCTTTTCATTGGATGCATTAAATAAACAACTTTACCTATCTCTTTGCACTTCCTTAAGAAAACAGTGACCTCATGAATTTCCTGTCTTCCAGTGCCACCCCCTTTTCAAATATCAAAGTTCCTGGCTGGTTTCTAAGTGTGTAGGGTAGGAGCTGCTCAAGGCTATGAACACCTGAAGAGGAATATTTGTATTTTGTGGCGGGTGTTATAAGTTTGCCACTTTCCCATGTGATGGCTGAATTTCAGTCCTCTAACCCAGAGGCTGGGCTGTGGGGGAGACCTGTAGGGTGAGTCCTCATCCATGACTGTCAGTTATCTACCTAATTGAGGAAATTATCTCTTTTTATATATGTATTAATATTCCAAGTAATATAAGCATGCATCTTTAAATATAAAATATTTTACACAAGTTATAATTAAAGACAGCTCTTAAGTTGTCTTAAGATAATATTTTGAGATTATTAAAGATATTTAAACTTAGACATTTTAGAAATAGTAGAAAGTACTTTAAAAAAGAAAATTAAATTCATCTGAGATTCAGAGATGACAACTCTTAATATTTGGTATGAGCCAGGTGCAGTGGTACACACCTATAATCCCAGCACTTTGGGAGGCTGAGACAGGGGAATCGTGAGTTGAAAGCCAGCCTCAGCAATGGTGAGGCGCTAAGCAACTCAATGAGACCCTGTCTCTAAATAAAACACACAAAATTGGGCTGAGGATGTGGCTCAGTGGTCAAGTATCCCTGAGTTCAATCCCCGGTACCAAAAAAAAATTTTTTTTGGTATGTTTCTTTATATTTTTTTCCCCTACACTTTGTGTTTATCAATTTTAATCATATTTTACAAAGTTAGAGTCCCACTCATAATGCAATTTGGTACTTTTATTCACTGAGCCATTACTGCAGATATTTTTCGAAGTTCTGCCAGTATTTGGAACTGCATGTTATTCCATGGTATGGATGGACCATATTTGCTTTAACCAGTTTTTACACTAGACATTCTGATTTTTTCAATTTTTCATTATGTCTCAAGGATCCTTATGGTCATATTTTTGGTTATTTCTTTAGCACATTCCTAGAAGTGGAATTACTAAAATAAGAGAAGGCATATTTTAAAGGAATTTATATATAAACTACCAAATTATCCTTTATAAATGTTGTACTAATTTCTCATTCCTGCTTAAGTAGTGACAGTTTCTTATTTTTGTTCCTACTTCATAACAGTGGGTATTATGTTTCTGAGTTTTCCCAATATGGTTGATGAAAAAAATCATACCTTTTTAATCTTTTGAGAAACAAAAATTCTCATTTGACTCACTTTATCTTTTATTCTTAAGTATCTTAAATTATAGAAATTCTGATATTCCTAAATGCTTCATTCTGTAACTCTAATGACAAATCAAAAGTAACATTTATTTCTTAATAGCATTTAATGCCAGGCCCATATCCCTCTAGTCCTTAGTCAAATATCTTTTGTAGTGGGTCTATCTAAACCAAGTTCTAGTCCAAGATCAGGAGTTTCACCTAGCTGTTATGTGCTATTTTGTTTTTATACACACTTCATGTGTGTATAGGGTAGGTAAGACCTTCATATGATAGACTATTGATATTTTTATAAATTATTTGAACAAACAGTATGTCCTACTTTATCTTGAATGTTGAAAATTTGAAACATATGAGCAAAAAGTAAGAGGAAGACAAAGCCCCTTTATAAGCTTACCATGCAAAAGTAGTCACTATTAATATTTTGATATGTATCTTACTGATTTTTCCACATGTATGTGTATATACTTACTTTGGTATTTCAAAAAAAAAACCCTGTCTTTCATCATTTACACATAGTAGCATTATTTTCAAGGAATTAGATTTCCATGCTTTCTTTCCTTCTTGGTGCTGGGGATTGAACTCAGGGCATCATGCATGACAGGCAAATTATTTACTACTGAGTCACACCCCCAACTCCTCATTATTTCTGAAGACCACATAGTAATATTTAATTATATGAAGATACTATTGGGGGCTGGGATTGTAGCTCAGCGGTAGAGTGCTTACCTTGCATGCGTGAGGCCCTGGGTTCGATCCTCAGCACCACGTACAAAGCAATAAAATAAAAACATTGTGTCCATCTACAACTAA
This sequence comes from Geosciurus inauris, assembly GCA_004024805.1. Lineage (NCBI taxonomy): Eukaryota > Metazoa > Chordata > Mammalia > Rodentia > Sciuridae > Geosciurus > Geosciurus inauris. The sequence continues at coordinate 7,946 of PVHX01000861.1, read as the reverse complement.
AAAAATATTTGAAAAAAAAAAAAAGATACTATTGTACTCTCTAATTGGTGCTGACAGTTTTTCACTTTCTTCTCTTAGATTTTCCAAAATGACAATCATATAATCTAAAACCGATAATTTTATTTCTCCATTTCAGTATTTCTTCCTGTCACATCGTGCACATATCCCAGCCTCCTTATTACAGTGGCTAGAATTGATAGAAAGAACTGTGCTACATATGGTGGGCGTCTTTGGAACTAACTTTAACCAGAATACCTTGGGGTAGGAAATTGGTGAAAGTTGAATATTTGAGATATTCTTTATCAAGTTTTCAAAGTATCTTTTAAACTATCTAGTTTAATTAAAATTGCATTTTGGGGGGCTGGGGCTGTAGCTCAGTGGTAGAGCGCTTGCCTAGCATGCATGAGGCACTGGGTTCGATTCTTAGCACCACATATAGGTAATAAATGAATAAAATAAAGATGTATCAACAACTAAAAAAATTTTTTTAAAAATTGCATTTTTGATCAAAGATGAGTACTGAATTTTATCAAGAAAATTTTAGCCTCCATGGAGATATTCACTTATACTTTTGACTTACTGATGTATTTTGTCACAGATTTGTTAATAATGACCATCTTTGCAATCCCAGCAAAATTCTGATTATCATAGTGTGTCATTTCTTTAGGACACAGTTAGGTTTTTTTTTTTCCCTTGGGGAATGAACTCAGGAGCAATCAACTACTGAGCCACATCCCCAGCCCTATTTCGTGTTTTATGTAGAGACAGGGTCTCACTGAGTTGCTTAGCGCCTCGCCATTGCTGAGGCTGGCTTTGAACTACTCACAATCCTCCTGTCTCAGCCTCCCAAAGTGCTGGGACACAGCTAGGTTGATTGGAGTTTCTTCATTCTGAGCTTCTACCTATCTCCCAATGATTGGCATTTATTCCTTTGGTTTGTATTTTTCAATAATTACTCTTAATATTATAATGCACATATTTCTAATAATGTTATTTCTTTTTTCAGTGCTGGGGATTGATCCCAGGGCCTCACATGTTAGGTAAGTGCTCTACCACTGAAGTACACCTCAGTCCTAACAGCATTTTGAATTAATCAGTCCCTACATCTTTCTCTCAATCAGGCAAGTATCTTAGCCTTTTTAGTGCACTTTCTTTCTTTCCCCATCATCTCCCTGTCCTCTTGTTCTCTTTGGCAATTTAAGTTCCAAATTTTTATTCAAATATCCGTCATCAATATTTACTGGGGCTTGGCAGTACCTTTAAGCATGGGGTCTGTGGGCCCGTGTACCTCCCTCCTGCTCTCACCCAGGTACCTTCTCCTGTTTGCTCTCACTGCTGTCATGAACATCAGTGTCTCAGCTCCAGGGGAGTGGCTGTCTTGCACATGGCAGCTTTAGCCTGACGTACCTTCTGAGTTCTTTCACTAACTTGTTAGTATTTCTTCATCTCTTCTCGTTTGTCAGTGTGTTAACTGAAGGAACTTGATATTTCCAGATGTCTCCTTGAATTTGTGGCTTCTGGTCTAATGTTGGTTGAAAATATGCATATCCATTTTTTATGGGAATTGTCAAAAGATGAGATATGGTCACTATAAATAAATTTCTGGTGTTGAAGCCATGCATAAGTTATTGGTTTGTTTGAGCATCATAATGCAGGGAGGCTACTTGTCTGGGAACTCCTGGGTGGAATTCCCTGGTTTGAGACAGCCCAGATCATGCTGGCACCTGCCTTAGCTCATAGCCCTACTTCAAATGCAGCCCCCCAGAGATGGGCGTTACCTACCAGGCCCCAAACAACTTGTTTTCCCATCCTTATCCTGTTTTCCTCAAGAAGCCTGCCACACCAAAACCTTTTGACGTATTTCTCCTTAAATAAAGGATTTGGGCCTTTTCCCTGTGTTCAGTTCCAGTTCCTATCAAGGCTGGAAGCCCTATCAGGTGCCCTGCTTTTAAAACTATTTTCTATTGTCTTCTCTTCCTTATTGATTATTTTCAGACTTTTTATTTTTCCAACCAGTTCACATCTCCAAGCAGGAATCTGGTCAACCAGGGCACTGGTAACCCTGACATTTTGGGATTAAAAAAAGACAAATGTCTTTGTGCCTTCCAAATTCATAGGCTGAAATCCAATCACCACTCTGATGACATTAGGAGGTAGGGGGCCATTGGCAGCGATTAAGTCACAGGCACAGGAGGTCCGGATGCCACTGTGAGAGTTAAGTTGGCCATGGAGCCCTACCTGGCTTTATAGATTGGCACACTGTCTTCCTGGCTTTTGTCCCATGTGGGCTTATAGATACTTGTCTGTGCAATGCAGAGCCTGAATGACACAGACTCTTGAGTATATGTCTGAGATTCTGGTACTGGATCCTTGTTTGTCCTTCTGTACAATCTTAGTCCCATCCCTTTGTGCTAGTCACACACATGAGGTTGGTGGCCTTATGTGGCTGATACCACCCCTCTGTCAGACATATATACCTGGTTTGGCCTGTCATAATTATATCTCTTGAAATGGATCCATGCACAGTAGTGTCATTTCTGCTGGGCCAGCTGCAGCTAGTTTGGGTCAGGTGCAATTCGTGGAGGTAACAGGACTAAGGAGTTCTGCCTCAGGACAGGAATTTGGCCTCATTCTAATCTTCATCCACTCTCACATAAGAATGTATTTCCTGTTTCACATAGCTATACCCATCAAGCCACACAGGTGGATCGGCCTCCTAAGCAGCCATGTCTTACCTGCCACCTTCCTCCTCATCCTTTCCATCTCATGTTGCCTTGTCTAACCTGAGCTGAGGATCTGAAAGGCCACCCCTGCCAGTGCTCTTCTGCCTTCAGGGAGGCTCAGGCTCAGCCAAGCATTCAGACTCTCACAGCTCAGTTTCGTCCTGGTATTTATAGTTCATACCTAGTGCTCCCAGGTGGGATGTAATTTACCATTCAGGGGTCATTTTTACAGTAATCCTTCCTGGTAACACAGCTGACATTCCACTTGTATCAGATTTTCAGAACAGAGCCAGAAAATTAACCCAAGGTCGTGGGAGTAGGGACAGAAATGGAAAAGGAGAGAAATGATTCTTTTTGTTTTGTTTTGTTTTTGCCTTCAAACAAGAGAAGATGGTTGAGTTTAGTGCCAAGTGGATACTGATATAGACTCCTGAATATGTCATGTAGTTTCTGAGACTGGTTCCTTGTTACCCTTTTGTACAATCAAACTGACTAATATAATGTCTTGTGGGTGGGGATAAAAGAAAGTCTCTCTAAGTAGAATAAACCATTTTTGAGGGGGTACAGTTAGAAGGGACCATGGTCATAGTTAACTTTTAAGGCAGTTGATCTAAAGCTTCCAATGTCTGTGCTTCTTCTGGGATAGTTTCTATTAGTTAATTAATTAATTAATTTTTAAATAAATGGGTTTTTTTTAAGAGCAGTTTCAGTTTTATAGAAAAAAATAAGCAAACAGTACAGAGTTCTCATACACCCTTTCTTCACCAATATTTTTATAATAGTTTTCCCTATTATAATATCTGACATTAGTGTGGTAGATTTGTTGCCATTGATGAGCTAATATTGATATGTTGTTATTAACTGTGCTTTACGTTCTAGTTCAGTCTTTGTGTTGTGTAGTTCTGTGGTTTTGACAAATGTATCCTCCATTACAGTGTCATACACAGTAGTTTCACTTCCTTAAAAATCTCCTGTACTTCCCCAATTCATCCCCTCCCTCTTCTGCTTTCTCCCTCCTCTTGAACCCATGGCAATCCCTGATCTTTTTACTACACCTTCAGTTTTGCCTTTTCTGAATGTCACATGTTGCAATCAATATGTAGACTTTTCAGATCAGCTTCTTAGCTTTAGCAATATGCACTTAAAGTTTTCCTGTATCTTTTCATGACTTGATAGTTCATTTCTTTTTTTTTCAATAGTTGTTTAGTTGTTGATGGATTTTATTTTATTCATTTATTATTTATATGTGGTGCTGAGGCTCGAGCCCAGTGCCTCACGCATGCTAGGGAAGCACTCTACCACTGAGCTACAGCCCCAGTCCTCATTTTTTTTTATTGTTGAATATTTCACTCAATGAATGTACCAGTTTATCTTTTCATCTATTTGAAAGACATCTTGTTGCCTTCAGTTTGGGACAGTTATGAATAAAACTCTTTTAAACATTCACATGTAGATTTTTGTGTAGTTATCAGTTTTTGATTCATTTAGGAGTCTACAGGGTTGTATGGTTAAGACTTGTAAGAAACTGTCAGATTGTCTTGCAAAGTGGCTGTACCATTTTGCATTCTCACCAGCAATGAATGAGAGTCCCATTGCTCTACGTTCTCTCCAGCATTTGATGTTTTTTAATTTTAGCCATTCTTATGGTGTGTAGCAACATCTCACTGTCATTTTAAGTTGTAATTCCCTGATGACATATAATGTTAAGTATCTTTTTATATGTCCATTTGTTATTTGCATATCTTGTTTGGTAAGGTGTCTGTCTATTCATTATCTTTTGCCCATTTTTAGTTATGTTTTTGTTTTCTTATTGTTCTGCTTAAGAATTATTTGTAGCCATTCTCCCGTACACACTCTGATGGACGGGAGAGTTCAGCCCGAGAGCGTGTATTTCCAATAAAGCCTTGCCCAGCGGTTTTAATTCGCCTCCTTTTAGGTCATCTGGCTTCACAAATAGTGCCAAAAACCCAGGAGGGTTTTTCGGATCTCCTCCGCAGGAATTGAGATCCACCCCTCTTCTCTGAACCAGGAGAACTCCTGAGCCGCTCTATTTCCCTTCATCCGGACCAACAGAAGTGAGATACGTTCCCTCCCCATCTCCCCTGACTTTTTGGCTCCCTCCCGTTCCGTTCCGGAGGTCTATCTGTAAGTCACACACATGCCACAGACCTCCCTGTTTTAAGGCTGCAAGGACTGTGGAGATGTTCCAGTCCTTGTATGAGCCACCTGACTCTGTTCGGGGCCCCGGAGGGTACAGGGATGCCTGAACCCTCGTCTGGCCCTCCATTCCTCGGATGGGTGCGATTGGAATTGAGGACGACTTTTTCTGTTCCCACCCACCCCCACGGGTGCCAAAAGGTCATGAAACATACTGAGTCCTCCCGAGACCCCAAAACTCTGTTGGATTGTCTATGTTCCAAGTTTGCCAAATTAGGACTCACTCCAGACCCATGCCATACGTTAGCCTGGCCCCAGTATGGCCTAGACTTTGGGTCAAAATGGCCCCCAGAAGGAACTTTGGATTTTGAAATCCTCACTGAATTCACAGTCTCTGTCACCGGATGGGAAATGGACATAAATTCCTTTCATCAAGGCTTTGTTGGAAAGTAAGCTCTCGCCCCATCCCCTTTCCCATTTGTTCTGTCCTCTCAAGTTCTTGTTACTAGGGAAAATCCCAAGCCCCTTTCCCATTTGCTCTTCTGTAGCTCCTTCCTCATTCTCACATCTACACATGTGGCCGAATGTAGCACCATCTTCCTGGGAGGTGGCGCCAGCCTCAGTACCAGCGCCGGAGGGCAGAGATGAGGCGTGAGGCGGAGCCTGCCCACCCCTGCATCTCTCACTCACTTCCGTGCACGCTCAGACGGGCAGCTCGGCCTCCGTGAGCTACCAAGCCAACCACCCTGCATTTTTTATTTTACCCACTGCATCATTTTTTTCTAAGACTCTTGCTTTTCTTAATTTCTATGTTTTTTGAGCTCATGACCTTAATCCTTCACATCTAGGATAATGTTTTCTGATCAGTCCTATTTTTATTCAACAATGGAGTTTTTTTTAAACATCTAACATTGCAATGGAAATCCATCTGCAGCCTTTACTATTGTTGTTTTGTACATCTATGTGTGTGTGTGTGTGGACCATGTACATGATACCAAAATTGGCACAGATAATGAATGCTCATGAATTAAAACCTAAAAAAATGGATCCAAATATTTTTAATTCATGTGATTTAAAAGGTTCAATTTAAATTGAGTAAACACAAAGGTTTATAGATTCCTATATGAAGTTTTAAAGGTTTCTTCTGTTGCCTAAGTCCAGAAATTTACAAGGATTGCTTTGGAATATGAACAGAAGGAATTAAAGATTCTAGATATGGTATTTATTGGAAGGAAAGAGAATATTTCTGATAAAAAATGTACTACTATAAAACAAAATATGAAACATTGTTCTGTTTTTATCAAAATAATTTTCTTACATTTGTCAGGTTTTATCACTTGGGAAATTAACTCATAAAAATTTAAGGTTTATACAACTGTGATTAAACAAAAAGTTAAAATCTAAATTTTTCTTTGAGAACTAAACTTAATGTAATAACATCAATGTAATTATGGTCCTACTAGTTCTATTTTTATATTAAATGTGTTCATATCTTTGAGATATACAAGCTTTAAAGTAGAAGGTTTTAAAAGAGCATTATATCAAGCTGATGTTCTCCAAACTGAACTTGTATAGTACCTATTTATATCATTTAATGTTTTATAACTGAACCTATCATCAATAAGATAATGCTTTAGGTTATTTTTATATCAGAGTAATCTTTTAAATAAATGAAGACCTAATCTATTTAATATTCTACTAAGATTTTGCAAGGAGCCCTGTCTTACCTGAGATAGTTCTGTCTCCCAGCTTACTACAATGGCTTCAATGTAGGCCAGACTCCAGTTCATTTAAAGATATGTTCAAAGGGTTGATTTTGTTGTAAAGATCATTAGGATCTCAAACAGGGATATAATGTATAACTCAGCCGAAATTTGAGAAAGCTATTACACAAACTAAATATGTTTTTATTGTTGTTAATTTTATTTTGTTTTATACTGTTAGTTATATTTTGTTTTATACTGTTTTATACTATTTTAGTTTTAGACTGTTAGTTTTATTTTGTTTATACTGTTGTTAATTTTATTTTATTTCTATGACTATTGCCTGTTAATGTTTTACAGAGGTACTACTTCAAGAACAGACAACCCAATTTAATTTAAAATAAATAAGCCATCACCTACAGGACAGATAGACCTTAAAGTTAAAGCCCAGTACCCTTACCCTTAAGACTAATGAGATGGGCTTGCTGAGTGTTTAAGATCAAGACTTAAAAAATAAAGTTAAAGGACCAAGAAAACCAGTATTTGGCTCTTACCCTCTGAGTCAGCCTGAATCCAAGAAATGAGGGAACTTCTCTAAAAGGCTCTACACCTCTAGGCCACAGGACCTCCCGATCAGGGAGATTACTGAGACCATTAAGAGAATTAAAGAGCTGATCAAATGCCATACAATGGAGAGGAGAGTCATCCACTGAGAGAGGGAACCATCTCTCATGCTTCCTGGGGAAGCCACATGGTCAGCGCCAGACCTTGACCTATCCTAACGCAGATGGCACTAGCAGAGCTAATAAGCTGCTCTCAAGTTCCTCGAGGATGTCTCCCAGGAGACCAAAAGGTGACTCTTAACAATAGGTAAGAACAAAAGTCAATTTGACTTGCTTCATCTTAAACACCTAGCAAAACAGCAAAACCAAGAACATAGACATTCTTGGGCATTTAAAAATAGTTTAAAGATAGACATCTGTGACATTAAAAACTAGATACTATGTTTACATGCCTTGTCCTCTCCACCTTTTTATGAGGACAAATTCTCAACCCTTATACTTCCTACATTTCAGACTGTTTCCTTTGTGCAAGTTTGGATCATAACTGTGATTCCCATTGGTGTTCCTCAATTAACTGTACAGTGAGGCTGAATTACCATGACTTGTTACCACCTCCCTTTCTAGGGCAAAAAGGGCCATCTTTCTACTGGTAATAGTTGGGCTCTCCTTGGCCCCCATTCACTGCCTCTGGGCTAGGACAAGAGGACTTATTTATGCAATAATTGCTACTTAAAAAACTTGAACAAATTTCATTACAGAATAGACCAGCCTTGGACTTCCATCATGCTGGACTCCCACCA
>PVHX01000860.1:0-247161 GCA_004024805.1 Geosciurus inauris | reverse complement strand
ACCAACCTAGATGCCCTTCGATAGATGACTGGATAAAGAAACTGTGGTATATATACACAATGGAATATTACTCAGCAATAAGACAGAATAAAATTATGGCATTTGCAGGTAAATGGATGGAGTTGGAGAATATCATGCTAAGTGAAGTAAGCCAATCTCAGAAAACCAAATGCCGAATGTACTCGTTGATAAGTGGATGATGATACATAATGTGGGGAAGGACATGGGAACAATGGTGGATCTCTGTTCACAGGGGTGTAAGGGGGGAGGGGGCATGGGGACAGCAAGGGTGGTGGAATATGATGGACATCATAGCCCTGACTTTATGTATGACTGCATATATGTTGTGATTCTATACAACTTAACAACTAGAGAATTGATATGTTATCCTCTATCTATGTACAACGAATCATTTACACTGTTAACATGTAAGCCTAAATAAATTTAAAAAAAAAAAAAAAAAAAAATTTAACAAAAGAAAACAAATTAGGAAAATAAATTTTGCTAAATGGTTTGGATTCTTGAATTAAAAAAAAAAAAAAAAGGTAATTAGGTCATGAAGGTCCAGGGGTCTCTGCATTCAAAGCCTACCAAGGAGAAAGGGACATTAATGGACACCCAATGGAGAGCTGTACTCTAGTGAAACCTGAAGTAGAACAAGCCATATGAAATTTGTATTTCTGGGATCATTTTCTTTCTACCTGTATAATCTTCTTAAATATTTCTTTCAGTATTGATCTACTAGTGATGGATTCTTTCAATTTTTGTTTGTCCTAAAGTGTTTCTATTTTACTTCAACTTTTTACAAATATTATTGTTGGTTTTATAAAATTTTAGGTTGGTAGTTGCACTCTTTCAACACATTAGTATGACATTCCATTGTCCGCGGGCATCTAATATTTCTGTTGAAAGTGAGTTATTGGTCTTATTTTTATTCCTTTGAAAACAATGCCATTGTTGTTGTTTTTTCCATTCCTGGTATAATGAATTTTCTCTTTGGTTTTTGTTTTCAGCAGTTTTGCTACTCCTATGTATTTGTGTTTTTCTCTGTGTATAACCTGGTTGGTACATGCAAGGATTCTTGGGTCCATGTTTTGATGGCTTTGATTATTTTCAGAAAATATTGCTCTGCTTCATCCCCTTTTCCTCTTTCCTGGGACTTCAATTACATGTTGTTGTATGGAGGGACATACATGTCATGTGTTCCATATGTCTCATTCTTTTTTCTGTATTTTTATCTTCTCTGTTCTCTATGTACCACCTGGATATTTTCTACTGATCTGTCTTCCATTTCATTAATTCAGTCTTGTTTAATATGCTATTAAATCCATCTGTTGAGTTTTTCATAGCCATTATTTCATCTTTTTAAGTTCTAGAATTTCTAGTTTCTTTTTATAGGTTCCAGTTTTCTGGTGAAAGTCTTCATTCGTCATCTATTATCATGAATGTATTAGTCACAGAGATTTAAAGTCTATGTCTGAATGCCCATAATTGGGTACTTGATAGACATTTTTCCAGTGCCTATCTTTCCCTTTGGGGTATATTTCCATTATACCTTGTAATTTTTATTAGAAAAAAGTATGAGAAATTTAGAAATTGCTGATAATACTTTCTTCGGTGATGGTTCACCCAATACTGCAGTAGGCAGCCCAAATGGAAGTGACCAACTTAACTCAAACCAAGAGTAAGTGTATTGAATTTTCTTATGGCTCATTCTACCTCAGACTATACTAGGTTACAACTCTCCAAGAACCCCAGTGGAGTAACTATTAGTGCCTCTTCTCCTTGGTAGGCATTTAGTACAAATATTATTTTACTCAGTACTGTAATATAAAAATCTCTACTTTTCAGTAGATTTCACTTAGTCTCTTGCTCTGTGCAGCTTAATAGTTGGCACACTCTTCAAAGGGGAAAAAACTATCATAATCTCACCATTGTGAGGGGTAAACTGCTTTTGAGGAAGAGTTGACAGTGCTCAGCTCTTGTCTTTGAGGGGTTCAGGAGAATGACCTTCCAAAGGCTCCCAAGATACAGAGAGTAAAACAGCCTTGTTGCTTGCCCTGTATGAAAGCAGCCACCAGGAAGCACTTGGACACAGAGTGCCATGGAATCTCCAAATTCCTACACTTTTCTGGTCCACACATCCATTTTACAGTCCAAGAAACTGAGGTTGAGATTACCCAGAAGATAAGACCTGACCCAGAATTCAGTTCACTGGGTTTATAATCCATTGTTCGGTTTACTGTTTCCTGTTTTCCCTTCTTCATAAGGAGCTACCAGAAGCCAGTGGCTCCTTCTTAGGCTATAATTAACATTCTCTCAGGCTGACCTTATGCCTGAAGCTGAGCTAGGTCAGGATAACATTGAATATAGCACAGGACTTTCAGGATACTCGTGTCTATCCAGCCATTTGGATATAAACAGAATGTCCTCAACAAAGAAAATAAAATTTTTATATCAGTGTAACAGGAAACAACAGCAGTCAATAATATGGGCTGCTTTTAATTCTAAAATGTCAATATATAGTTATTTTCTTTCCAGAAGAGCAATATGAAAATATTGATGTTAGTAAGACAAAGGCACTTATATGTTAGCTTTAACCTAAATATTTTAGGTCTTACATCTCTGGTTGAAATTCATTTCATTCTTTGGATAATTTTGGCAGAGGATAAATATGCTGTCTCAAAAGAAAGAATAAACAAGATTAAATCTGTTCAGTGATTTCTCATGGGACAAACTCCAATCCAAGTAACAAAATGGAAGAGGAAAATATTCTTCAGTACTGAAGAGGTAGAAATTTGTTCAAATTTTCTGTGAAAATGAAGAATTATGAGGCTCTGACTTACTTGATAACATTATAGATATTTCAAAATACCACTGACTTTAGAGTATTGTGTATTCAATGTGTTTCACATGGTGCTCAGTATTCTTACTGGCAAGGTTCACATACAGCACTAGATGCAACAGAAAGCCATTCTTAGCCACTCTCAAATATTTTTCATCATTCATATCATCTTCCAAGGATTCAGTATTGAGAAAGTAAATGAATCTAAAAGTGGAATTAGTGGGAAATGGGCATTGCTTCCAATAAGACACCAATATGAAACGGTTGGTCTACTTTTCATTAACAAGTAGCTCTCTGACAAGCTAGAAATACAAACATAGATTCTGTAATAAAAATATGTTCTACAGAAGCTTAGATGGCATATGGTCCACACAGAAGTCCCTCAAGGATAATTTGAGAATAGCCTAATATAGGAATGGTGAGTCCAGTCTCATCAATCCTTCATACTGTTTCTACCCATACAGACATCACAAATCAATCACAGAACTATTTTCTGCAAAGTTCAATACTCCAGGTAGAGTCCAAGATTTGATTATAGTAGGCAAGGAAGCTGAAGTTGATTTACTATTACAGGCAGTCAAACAAATCTACATATAGCAGTACAGTTGTTACGTGTATGGGCAGAAAGTACTAGATTCATACACAGATCAGTCATATATCAGAGAGCTATTCTTGGGCATGTTAGTTAAAGTAGGATATTAACTATATCTACAACAAAAATTTCTGTAAAAATTAAATGAGATAATTTGTATAAAGTTCTTAGCCAAGTATAAGGCATATTATAAGGACTACATAATTATTAGCTATTATTAGTAGTAGTAAAAGAATATGCATATCATTAGTTCAGAAATGTTAGTTTTCTGTGTCTGAACGCCATGCTATATACACTTTCTGCCCAAGAAGCTGGCGTCTTCCTGCTGGTAGCCCTAGACTTTACATGTGCACATCCCAAAAAATGCCAAAAAATCAATCTGTATTCTTGCTTTAAAAAAACTGTAAACTTAGCAATAGTAAAACTAAATATTAGACAAGGGAGGCACTAATGCACTAAATGTACTAAATCCATCTGTCTTGGGAAAATGACAGGTTGTAAGTTGTACCAAAGTCACTTCAGCCCATTGTGTGGCTTGGTACCTCTTAGATTTTTACCCCAAGTCTGGACCACTGGTAGTACAATTTTAAAAGATAACAAGCCATCTGATGTACTTTCGCGAGATATAAATATATTTCCTTTATGTGCAGCATGAATCCAATCCATGTTTATTCATAACTGATGCATAATTGCAATTTAACAAATTCTGCTCTATTCTCTTATATGCTCTGAAGGTTTGGAAAGGATGCATGAGTCGTCAGGCTGTGTCCAACAAGTTTGTTCAAGAAAATACCTGAAATTCAGAAGGACTGCTTTATGATGGATACAATAGTTTGGATAAGGAATGTTCTCCAGAGGGTCTGTGTTTTGAAGGCTTGGTCCCAGCCTGTGGTGCTACTAGGAAGTGGTGAAATCTTTAAGAGGTGGGGCCTAATGGAAAGTCTTTAGGTCATTGTGGGAGTGCCCTTGAAGGGCATTGTGGGACCTTAGTCTCTCTTTGTTCTTGGCCATGAAGTGAATGGTTTTGTTCTATCCATGCACTTCCTACCGTCATGTGGTAGGGCATGTGGTTTGGGCATGTGCTGCCTCATCACAGGCCCCAAACCAACAAGACCAAGTAATCATAAATTGGAAACTCCAAAACTGTGAGCCAAAACGAACCTTTTCTCTTTGTAAGTTGTTTATCTCAGGTATTTGTTATAGTAATAAAATGCTGACTTATATAATGGACATATTTATAATTATCAATAAGATGCCTTTAACTAGATACCCAGTATGGACATCTAGTTGCCAGAATGTGAAGCCAGACTAGCTGTTCCATAATTTGCAATGACCTAAAAGAAGGGAATTTGCTTTCCTGTCCTTACAAACTCACAGGATCCATTGCAAGGAATTCTAGGGTGCTGGGGCCCAGAGAGTCATCTGAAGTGAAGGGTAGAGGTCTCTTGGAAACAGAAGAGACTGAGACTTGTTTAAGAGTCACTGGAGGAGCTTTAATTTTATCAGCATATTTTGCATCTTTGAACTACAAACCTGGCCCGAGGCATAAAGAATCTAGTCTTGGTTCCTCTGTTATTACAGACTTATAAAATTAACCTCTTATAGATCTGCCCTCTGATTTTAGTGTCTGAAATGCAAATGCAGCACCACTTCAGTGCCTTGGGATAATTACAATAATCTTCTTAAAGCTGAAATGCTTCACTCTACTCTAAGTCTCCATTACAGCCCAGACCCCGTCTTCAGTTCATCAAAAGCCAGACAGAGGAGGATGGGGCCATGGCAGAGTAGCGATGGTCCAGATCTTATGCCCAGGACAGACAGACCAGGAGGCGCCCCTCTGCCAGGCGCAGGGCTGATTTATCTCAGGAAGATGTTCCTTAAGGAGCCAGGCTGCGTGGTGCTGCTTAGACTGGGATGCGACAAATGTCATGACCAGTTCCTTATCTTCTGACATTCTCTAATACAATCCTCCCTCGTGAGAAGTGTTTGTCTGGTTAGATTTTTCAGGGACTATGTCTGTGGTTGGGATATAGCAGCTAATTTCCTATCAAATGTCAGGTGGATACAAAAGCTTATGCTCAGTTTTTAAAAATGTGATCAGAGAATTTTAAAGACAAAGTGAGCCTAAAGGTTGCCACCAGAGTAATAAAGACCGAAGGCACCATATCCACAGAAAGCTTTCATTAGAAATCCTTCGAGGAGGGCTGGGATTGTGGCGCAGTGGTAGCGTGCTCACCTAGTATGCGTGAGGCACTGGGTTCGATCCTCAGCACCACATAAAAATAAAATAAAGATATTCTGTTCACCTACAACTAAGAAAATAAAAAAATATTTAAAAAAAAAATCCTTCGAGGAGACAAACAACCCCAATAAATAAACATTCAATTAAAAACTGAGGCAGGCTAGAGGTACAGCCCAGTGGTAGAGCACCTGTTTAGCCTGCACAAGACCTTAAGTTCAATCCCCAGCACTTATAGCTCAGTGGTAGAGCTCTTGCCTGATATGCAAGGGGCCCTGGGCTCAAGCCTCAGTACTGCAAAAATAAAAATAAATTAAAATGTGGTTCAGAGGAGAAAGTTAAGGTTGCAGGATGAGTAACTACTTTTCCTTTAACTTATCACCTTTTATTATATCAGAGAGTAAGTACGGTATGCAGACAGGCTTAAAAACAAAACAAACAAAAAAAGACCTGTGGTAAGGCCAAAGCTAGCTAACCCTAAAGACCCTCTGAAGGATCTGACTTGCAGAAGTGGCTTGCCTCTTTTCCACGCTGGAGTGGTAGCCAGCTGCACAGGGCATGTGCTCAGTTGAATACTTTGTTGTCACTATGTTGACATTTTTAACATTTTTGAACAAGGGATCCGGAGTTTCATTTAGCACTGGGCCTCACCAATTAAATTACAGAGTTGGTCCTGGTGGGGACACTTTTTTCTTTTGGAGATATGTCTGAGTCACTAATCTATTTGCACCTGTTCCTTCAGGCATCAAAGATCATTTCAGAAAAACATGGGTGTGATCATATTTACACGTATATGAAGAGGTGGCATGATGTATGTTACACTGGAAAAACACTTCAAGGGAATCTAAGTTGTCTATTCTCAATTTTCCCCAATTAGAGATCCATTCTACTTACTCTAGCCACAAAGGTTAACTATGGAGACCAGTCACAGACCTCAAGCCCATGACCTTAGACTTTGGGATAACACAAGGCCACATACAAGAATGCAAAATTCTCTACTAGAATTTGCTTCTCCTGTAGCACGTGTGACCTTGAATAAGCCAGTTGCTAAAGCTGACCCTTCACTTCTGTACTTGTGAAATGACTATAACTACTTTGGTAGGTTGTTGTGACCATTAAATTATACTATGCATAACATTACTTTATGTATTTAAAAGTCCTATGTAAAAACCACTTATATAATACTACACATTGCCGCCTTCTTCACTCTCTTTTATTCCCCCGTGAATTGTCCATCTGATATACTTTGATGAAACTTCTTTCCTAGAACAGATTCATCAAATTGACAGACATTTTTCATCCCTCCAAACACGGTCCTCATTTTTTCAAAACATTTTTCTGAAGTTACTCACTAATCTTATGAAATGTTCAATAAAACAGCAGTTTTAACCTGAAAGTAGGGAGGAGACAAAAGAGGAAGGTGTTATACAAGGAGCTGTAAAATATGTTTATACTTAAATTAAAACCAACACTTCATTACTTTGTCCACATTAACTCTTGAGAAAAAACACCATTTTTTATCTTTAACCATGGCATATGGATTTCTGTAAGGTCCACTAGGAAAGGTCATGTCTTGTTTGAAAAGAGGCTCGCTTAAGTAAATGCCAGTATATTTAAGAATAACAGCTGCAGGAAGAGGTCGCAACATGGGGAAAATACTCATATTTAATCAGAAGATAGACTGACTACCAATCAAGATGGAATCATAGCTCCTTCCTTTTGTTATTTATTCATCTCAGCTGTAGAGCAAAAGTCAGCATTGCTCATGTGAAAGGACACAGTTTGCCTTGTACTGTCTTGCTCTGGGGGGTCTTTAATCACAGGAAGTGTCTACACAGGGTTGCCAACTTATAAGAAGTGGAAGAGCTATCTCCTAAGACTACCTTCACGTGTAGCATTTAAAAATTAATCTTTAAGCTGGGCATGGTGGCATATACCTGTAATACCAGTTACTTAGGAGGCTGAGGCAGGAGAATCACTAGTTTAGGGCTAGCCTGGGCAACCTACTGAGACCCTGTGTTAAAATAAAATAAAAGGTCTGGGGATGTAGCTCAGTGGTAGAGAGCCCCTGGGTTCAATCCCCAGCATTGCAAACACATGCAAAAACCTTTTATTGTGGTTTTACAAAATTTGTCACTTTAACCACTTCTAAGTGTACAATTCAGTGGCATTATGTGCATTCACTGGGTTGTATGATTATCACCATTATCAAGTTCCAAAACATTTTCATCATACCAAACTGAAACTTCGTACCCATTAAACACTAACTCCAGGTTTTTCCTCCACACCCCCAGCCTCTGGTAGTTACTGTTCTTTCTGTCTGCATGGATTTGCCTAATCTAGGTACCTCACATAAGTGCACTAATATAGTACAAGTACCTATATGCACTTATATACCTGCCTTCGTTCACTTAGCATGATATCTTAACACTCATCCATGCGGTAGCATGTGTCAGAATTTCCCTCCTCTTGCCTCAGCCTCCCAAGCTGCCTGGTATTATAGGTGTGTAAGCCTGCTTGGCTTCATTAGCACTTCCTTTGGTGAAATAAGACTTAGAATACTCCTCAGAATGAGTAAAAATATATCCCAGAATTATCAACACTTAAGAAAGGAAGAAAGGCAGAAATGTCACAGGTAAAGAAAGAGGTGGGGAAGGGAGGGAGGGAGGAAGAGGAAGAAAGAAGATAGGAAGGTGGAAATATAAAAATCTTTGTGGTGAAAGTAGAAATAAAACTGGAGAAAAAAATGACTTGGTATAATGTCAGTCCTAACAAAGCATCCTTAAAACAAAGCATTATCAACTCAGAAAGAGACAAGAGGGTGAATATAGATAATAAAAATGTACAAAATTTCACAAAGCTAGAAGAAAGAATTTTGAAAATTTCACCATAAAGGATGATAAATGTTAAAGGAGATATGTTTAAACTGATTTAAATATCACACAATGGATACATGCACCAAAACATCATGTAGCACTTGATTAATAAATTAAATTAAATTTTATGCTTTCATATATCTGTTGAAAAATAAATTTAAATAAAAAAGAAGAGACATAAGGAAAACATAAAAGTGTTCTGAGATGGAATGAGAACTCTAAGCTACAGGGTTTTAGAAATACCTAAGAAAAATACAGAATGAAATGAGAAAACTGACAGATTTGTATAAAATCATTTTACTAACATATTACTAAGAAAGAGAAAAATATGTGATGCACTACGATAAAATGAAATATTCTTCCTAATTTAATCTTAAGTAGTCATCCTACAAAATTAGAATGTGAGGTTGTCACACTAAACCTAACCAATCAGCAAAATGAATGTTCCAGCACTGGGATTGGCCTTCCTGCTGACCTGGTGGGTCATGTTATAAGCATGGCATATGCCCTTCTTTCTGCATACACATATGTTTACATGCCTACTTGCAAAGGGACCCGCAACAACATGCACTGAAGGAGACTTGCCCAACATGTCTTCCCAAAATTAATTAGTGCAATTTCTTGCTAACAACTGCAAGTTTACTCCTGCACCTCCTTTGCCCCCTCCAAGCCAGGTGTAGTGAAACCATCCTCCATGAGACTGTGACATTGACAGGCATGCAAGACAGGTCAAGAAGTGGATTTCCAGAGCTGGGGCTCTGAGAAAAGCAGAGCCAGCTACATGACCTTGGAAAGCTTTGCCACAGACAGGCCCATTAGGCCAACCAACTATGGACTGAAATGTTCAAAACTGTGAGCCAAAATAAACTTTTCCTCTTTTTAAATTGATAAGTATTTTATTATAGTAATGGAAAGCTGACTAATACACTAAGCTCCATTTTTCACATTTATATGTGGGGACACTAACAGAACCTGTGAGAACAAAAAATGGTGTGTCTGTTTGTCACAAAGTAAATTTTCCATACATGTTAATTATTAGTTATTATTTTATCTCAATTGGTTCTGGGAGAGCTTCTCTTCACCAAGCTCTCGGATTCTATACTGACCATCAGATACCAGGCTCTCATGAAACCTCCTGAAATCTGGAGAGGATGCCAAAAAAGATGACCCAGAGTTTAGACTAGCAAGTTGTTTCCTCTCCTTCCAAAAGAAATTACATTCCAAGGTGTCAGCCCTAGCATCTGCTGTTTGTATCTTCCCACCCGGATGGACAAATTTTTTTCCAATAACTTGGAATAACCTGAATTGAAGAAGGGCCATACTCCCAAAAACCTGTGCATGCGTGTCCATGATTTGTCTTACCATACTCACTGCTCATGTCCTCCTTTGGGCATGATTGTGGGGCCCCAATGACAGAGACTATGTGTGCATTTATTATTCCTTAGAGCTAGAACTCATGGACAGCATACTTTCTCTGATCTCTACATTAGGGAGCCCACTTACCTCTGCATGAACCAATCACTGGTGGGAACATGAGAAGGAATCATCAGCCCAGCCTAGCCGCCTGAAGACTGTAGTAACAGGCTCCATAGCACATCAGTGAGGTGAATCCTCAAGAAGCACCTTCCCTATCCTTCTCTCACCAATCATGCCCTCTCTTCTTATTCCAAAGGAAGAGTTCTTTAAAAAGGTCTGATTTAAAAGCAAACGTCTTTCCCCAATGAATTGCTTCCTTGACAGTCTCCACCCTTGGTTTGCATCTACTCTTAGAATTGAATACGGCCGTCTCACTTGTTATTTTTCTCTTTCTTGGCTATGAGCCTCATTAGTGACAATGAAAAAAATACACACAGTTCTGAGCAGAGTACCATTTGGTTAGATGCTGCTGTGCTGCTGATTAAGAGAGAAGACTGCCACGTGCCGTCACATCAAACCAGAGCCTGTTCAAAGTGTCAGAAGACGTTTATTAAGGTCTGTGGGCGAGATTCCCAGTCTAGAGACTCTAGGGGAATTCTGAGGAAATAAACAAAGCTTAGCACTCAGTAATGATAACATTTGTATTCATCTCTTACAATAATAATCAACACTTGGCCACATCTGTCCTCACTTGTTGCAAAAGCAAATCTCTTCCTTGTCTTTATGGTGAGTTGATAGGAGGTCTGAAACTCCAGGGAAAGAAAGAATTCTCCAATATTAGCTTTGTGCAAAAAGATCAAAGATCTGGGAACAGGTATAACCATTATATCTCTCTAGAGTGTGTAGACCAGAGCACTAAACCTTGCTGGAGTGCACACTGGGTTTCCTGGTTTAGCGATGAGTTTCCAACTACCACTCTTATTTCTCTGGGGGAGTAGTTCAAACATAGAAGCCTGCGATTGTATATTGTCTTTTTCACACTGCATTTGAGCATTAGAATGTTTCAGGAGTTCCATTGTTCTCTAGACAGATTGACTGAAACATGGGAACAGAACCTGAAATAATTCATGTGCCAGCTGAGCTGCTGACTGCAGGCATCCACTGAGCCCAGAGAGGACCACAGGGCTGTTATGAAGGCCTTTGCCAGTTATCGTTCATGGAAAAATCCACACAGTAGTAAAGACAAGAGAATCATTTGGTTTGACATTGGATATAAGCAGATGCTTCTTTCCAAGGGATAAATAGTTCAAAGATGGCACATTTAGGTGACATTTTATATTTTATTTACTTCCCACTGCCAAGCAGAAACGGTTTGGATATGTTCTAATATATGCTGGCATCTTGATATTTGTTTATCTCGATGTTGGATGTCAATCTATGAAAGTTCTGAGAAGTATTTAGGCCCTGTTAAAAACAATTCACCTAAGCCATTTGCATGCTCTGGGACGGGGACCATTCACCTGGCATCTTGATTAATCTGCTTATTTTGATATATGAACCTTGTATTATGCAAAGCCAACACAATGCCAGGCACACTATAAGGACCTCTCATCTATAATTGTGGATGGATAAAGTGCTATACCAGGAAATAAGAGGTGAAGGTGTAAATCAACTAACTGATCATAGGTAACTGCCATCTGGATCTTGTGGTCTCTTTTTCTGTAAAATGAGGAACCAGGTCATTTCTTTCAGGTGATCACTTTCACTGAGAATATTTAATGATTCCAAAGGTTTTCATCCAAACTTTACATATTTCTTCCTCTTTGATCATCTAAAAGTGTTAGGATTAAAGTACTTTAGCATTTGGAATACCTAAGATAAATAAAGAATTCCATATTCCCTATAGAATGAATAACAATTCAGATAGGGAGTGAAGGGTTACTTCTAAACACACACACAAGAGCACATAGTCTGTACCTCCAATCACTCCACCAGCTCCCTCTTGGAGTGCTTTAGTTCAATCTGACTGGGTTGAACACTTCGCCATACATGTGACACCACGCTGGACTATGACTGTAAGTAGAACGAGGGTCTGCTTATATCATACAAATGTAGCACCCCTAGGACACCAACAGAAATCCATTCTATCCTTTCAAAGACATCTAAAAATCATGAAATCCAGAAGTTGACAGAGCATTCAGAGGTCCTAGCCCAGTGCAGAAGTCCCTTTGGTTGCAGCACTGAGGATCACCGCATTACGCCAACAAGGTGGCTAGTGCACTGTGCCCAAGTGTGCCTTGCACATAGTTTTGCAGCTTTAATGATGTGAAAGTTCTTTCTTATTTAAATGGAAATTTGTCCATTTGAAATTCTTATCCGTGAATTTTAGTTCCTTTTTGAGGAAGGGGTTGCTGAAGATGAAACCCAGGGACTCACACATGCGAGACAAGTGTTGTTACCACTAACCCACAACCCGGCCCTGAATCTCAGTTCCCCCTACAGGAACATCAGTCAAGCCTGTGCCCTTTCATATAGTTGAATACAATTCCTACTCTTCCTACCTTCAGTCTTTTCCAGGTGAAACCCTATCAAATCTGCAGTTATTTCTACCTGCCAGGGTTTCTGGAATAGTCAGATCTCATTTGTTATTTCTTTCTTAAACTTATTCATTTTTTCTTATTATTTCTTTATTAAAAATGGATTGCTGAGGGGCTGGGGTTATGGCGCAGTGGTAGCGTGCTCGCCTAGCATGCGTGAGGCACTGGGTTCGATCCTCAGCACCACAAAAATAAAATAAAGATATTCTGTCCACCTACAACTAAAAAATAAATAAATAAATATTTTTAAAAAAATGGATTGCTGAATGGGAAGTTATACTCCATGTATGTATAATATGTCAAAATACATTCTACTGTCATGTATAACTAAAAATAACTTTTTCCAAAAAAATGGATTGCTTCCTATCATTCTCTGCCCTCAACTGTTTAACTGCCATATGGAAATTAGTCATGTTAGGTAAGATTGCCTCCAACTTTTTGCAAATTCCTACTCCTTTATGTACTAATAACAAGCTGCAGTGCATGTGGGAGAACAGAAAATAACAACAAAATACCCCAAAAAGCATACTTTGAAAACATTGGTAACAAAAGAGGCTTCACACAAATATTGATGTATATGTTCGTAAGATATTAATGAATAACTTCTGTAATATATGCCCTGGGGGCTTATAGTTCAGCTGTGTTGAAATATGCATTTCTAGAGAAGCTTATGGTATCTCTGATATATGTTTTCAGTTATAACATGAGCTCATTGTTGGAACTCAATAAACAGAAAATATTACCATTCTCTATTCACATTTATATTGTTTTGTCCCTAAAACAAATGGGAACCTTAGTGATCCTTCTCTGTCTCATGGTTCTAAATACCATCAACTTGCCAATGACTCCCAAATTTATATCTGTAGCCCAGACTATTTCCTGAACTCCAGACTCATTTATCTAACTACCAGCCTGATGTCTCCTCTTGGATGTAAAATGAAGATCTCAATTGCAGGATATCCATGCTGAACTTCTGGTCTTCCTTTGTGTGCCTTTCCCATTTCACTTCATCAAGAATCTCAGGAGTTATCCTTATATCCTCACTTTCTCTCTCACTGAGCAGAAATTCTATACACTACTTTCAAAATGTATCCAGAATCTGACTGCTTCTCAACATCTGTATTGCCTCCACCCTGGCCTGAGCCACTGTCATCTCACCTGAATTACTACAGTCGCCTCCTAACTGGTTTCCCTACTTCTACTCATTCACTGTGGTCTATTCTTAGGAGGAAGCCAGAGGATCCTTTTAATGTGCAAGTCAGATTATGTCAGAAATCCTGCTCTGGCTCCCCATTGTACTCAAGGAAAAACAAAACAAAACAAAAAACAAAAAGCCAAGTCCTTCCACTCTTAGATATATACCAAAGAAATCAAAGCATACACCCTCACAAAAACTTGTACACCAAATCTTCATAGTAGCACTATTCATAATATCCAAAAAGTAGAAACAACCCAAATGTCCATCAACAAATGAATGGGTAAACAAACTGTGGTATATCCATACAATGGACTATTATTCAGCCATTGAAAGGAATGAAATTCAAGTTATATATGCTACAACATGGATGTACCTTAAAAAGATTATGTTAAATGAAAACAAAAACCAGGCACAGAGGCTAGTATATTGTATGATTCCATCCATATGAAATGTCTATAATAGGCAAATTCATAAAGCCAGATGTGGATAAGTGATTGCCAGGAGCTAGGAGGAGGGGAGAAAGGATTGTGGGATTCCTTTTTGGGGTGATGAAAATATTCTGGAATTAGTGGTAATGATTGCATAACATTGTGAATATACTAAAAGCCACTGAATTGTAAAATGAACAGGGTGAATATTATAATATGTAAACTATACTTTCAAAAACATTCAAGTCCTTGCAATGGTCTCCTAGGATGCATATAATCTGAGCCTCCTGAGACCCCCTGACTTGCTCTCCTC
Organism: Geosciurus inauris; assembly: GCA_004024805.1. NCBI lineage: Eukaryota > Metazoa > Chordata > Mammalia > Rodentia > Sciuridae > Geosciurus > Geosciurus inauris. The sequence continues at coordinate 232,717 of PVHX01000860.1, read as the reverse complement.
CCACTCTCCTCTTGGTCTATTTTCTAGCCATTGTGGCCTCCGGGCTATTCTTGAACATGCCAAGCCTTTTCTCCCTGGATCCTCTCTCCTTGTTTCCTCTGCTGGAATGCATTTCCCTCAGAGAGATCCAAACAATTGTTTGGCCAACCCCCTCACATCCTCATCTTTGTGTAAATCTCACCTGTGCACAGGCTAGCCACTTTATTTCATTCTCTGAAGCATTTATCATCTCCAATCTATTTATTCATTGTATTTGTGGGTTTTGTTGGATGTCTGAATGAATGAATAAAGGAATGAATTTTTTATCTTGACCTTCAAAATATCCCTTCTATGCTAGGATTTAGAACAAAGGACAGTTGTCTCTTATTATCTATAGGGGATCAGTTCCAGGATATCCTGCCCCTTGGACAACACAAGCATCTAAGGATGCTCAAGTCTTTTACATAAAGTGGCATAGTATTTGCATATAACCTATGCATATCCTCCCATAGACTTTAAATCGCCTCAATCACTTACAATACCTAATCTAATGCAAATGCTATGCAAATAGTTGTTATAATTGTATTGCTTAGGGAATAATAAAAGAAAAAATATGTGTATGTTCAGTACGGATGCAATTTTTTCTGAATATTTTTTATTTCTAATAAGTTGACTCCATGGATGTAGAATCTGCAGATATGAAGAATTAACTGTATTTTTTATTTATAAAAAAGCAAATAGAGCTGGGTGTGGTGGCGCACACCTGTAATCCCAGCACTTTGGGAGGCTGAGACAGGAGAATCATGAGTTCAAAGCCAGCCTCAGCAACAGCTAAGCGACTCAGAGACCCTATCTCTACATAAAACACAAAATAGGGCTGGTGTTGTGGCTCAGTGGTCGAGTACCCTTGAGTTCAATCTCTGGTGCCAAAAAAAAAAAAAAAAAAAAATACATGAAAAAAGTAATGGGACTGAGCTAAGAGAGAGCATCAGGTACAAGTTGCTACTCCTACATAATTAAAAAATAATGCTGAAAGTTAGCTCCAGTTTTGCAGTTTGATTTTCGCAAACTGCTAAACCCTTTATTCTGCCAAAATTGTACTGGTTCACTCTTAGACACATTATCTCCCCCCCTCACTTGAGACTTCCCCCCTATTTTAACCTCTCCAACAAGGTGCAACCATTCTGCTAGTTATTCCAAGTAAACATTATTTTTGTCTGTTTTTCCCAAACACATCAACACATTCTATTTTTTCCCTTTTAACTATGTGAATGTATATATTGTTTATATCCCAGCTATTTATTTACTTTTCCATTAATTAAATGTAAGAAGGTCTTTAAAGGCATTTTTTCTTTTTTAAAAGTTTTAACCAACAGATAGAAACATAAAGATCATACAATTAATGGGGTACCACATAACATTTCATTACATGTAAACATTGCATAATGTTATTTTAAAATGATTTATTTATACCTTTTGTGTAGTTTTGTGAAATGCACATTACGTTACTGCCAGATAGTCACCCTACTATGCAATAACACACAGAAGCTTCTTGCTCTTTACTGTAACTTAGTACCCATAATGCAACTGCAATTTTTTATGAGCAAAAAAAAAAACAATGTAAACTTGCCCTTCACTAATTTTTAAATGAATATCAAGATAAAATTCATGTAACATAAAGTTCTCCATATTAAAGTATATAAGTAAGTGTGTTTTAATATATTCTGGGGCAGCCAGACTTGCGCAACTATAATGTATATGATGATGTCACCATCATAGAACCTAAACGCTTCATCAGGCCACTCCTTTTAACTGTCACTTCCCATGGCACTCAATATTCCCAGTTCTAAGGTAACCACTAATGTACTTTATGTAGAATTTCTTACCCTGGATATTTCACATAGGTGGAACCATATGACAATGTGGCCTTTTGTGTCTTGACTTATTCCACCTACCAAAATGTTTTTGAGGTTCATCCATGTTGTGGCACGTATTGATACTTGATTCTCTTTTATGGCAGAATAATATTCCATTGAATGGAAGGGAATGACTCATTTATCAGTAGACAGTCATTTGAATTATCTACTTTTTGGTTATTATGAATAATGCTGCTATGAACACTTCTGTAGATGTTTTTGTGTGGACATGCTTTAATTTCTTTTGGTATACATCCTATAGTGAAATTGCTAGGTCATTTGGTAACTCTGTTTAACCTTCTAAGGAACTGCCAGACTGTTTTCCACAGTGGCTATATCATTTCACATTCCTACCAACCATGTATAAAGGTTCCAATTTCTCCACATCCATGCCAACACTCAAAATACTTCAAAAATATTTGTCTTTTCAAGTATAGCTATCCTAGTGGTTTGAAGTAGCATCTCATTCTTATTTTGATTTGCATTTCTTTAATGACTAATGAATGAGGCTGAGCATCTTTTCATGTACTTATTGGCCATTTGTATGTCTTTGGAGAAAGAGTCTATTAAAATCCTCTGCCCATTTTTAAATTGGATTGTTTGTGTTGTGGAGTTATAAGAATACCTTTTGTTTTTGATACTACATCTATAACAATTACATGATTTGCAATATTTTCTCTAATTACTCTCATGGATTTTTACTCCTTCCAACCCAATGACCCTTCTGATCTCGAACAAGGCCTGCCTCACAAGGTCTAATAGTGCCACTAGCTGCTTCATTTGTAAACAATGGTGCTCAGAAGTTTTTTCCTTATTTATTAACCAAATCAACCAAGGCTTTCCTCAGTGGTGTGGCATCCAGAAAACCCTCCAATAAACATGCACAAGTGTGATCTCATTCCCATTCATCAGGAATGGGACAGCCAGTGTTGGGTCAACTGAGCAGCGAGCCTAAAAGACAAAAATGGCCACCGTGCTAGTCCATGTTGTGTAGCTACACCAGAATACTTGAGACTGTATACTTTATAAAGAAAGTGGCTTATTTGTCTCATGATTTGGGTGGCTAGAAAGTCCAAACAAGATAATGCTGGTGACTGGCTCCATCGCGACATAGCAGATAAGCAGAAGGAGCACATGTGCAAAAGAGTAGAAGCAAGAGAATGAGCTGAGAGGGAGCTCACTTTATGACAACCTTCTGTCACATTAACCAATCCAGTCTCAGGAGACCAGCCCATTCCTGCAAGATAAGCATTAATCCTCTCTGAGGGTGGAGCCTTCATGACCTAATTACTTTCCACTAGGCTCCACCTCTTAAAGATCTACCACCTCTCAATACCATTCTTTTGGGACCAAGCTTCTAGCACATAAACCTTTGGTCAACATACCACACCCAACTCATAGCAATCATGGCTCAGCAAGGCCCAGAAGATGGCTGATCCAGTGCCAAGTTCACCAGGAAATGAGCAAGGATGTATGGATGGAGGTGTTTATCAGAGTTTTAAATTCTAATTGGAGAACGGTCTAACTCAGTACAGTATAATTATATCTATCAAAATTAATTCCCAAGTTATTTATGCGAGCAGTAAAACCTTGTTACCAAAGACAACAACAAAAAATGTTATTTTAAACAAAACATATTCTGCTGCATGAAGAGGAGCAGCTGTATGGGTCCCTTGCTCTTTGCAGGGTCCCTGCTCTCTTGGCCTGGGAAACCTCTGCCACTTCTTGGAATATAGTCTGAAAACCACTTACTGAGCTGTAAATTCATGGTTAATGAAAAATTATAAACAAATTTGTTGTAAAATTTAAGAAAGAATTTTTTTAACCTTAGAGCTATGTAATAGTATTAAAAGCTGCTATCAGGATATGAGTAACTTTTTTTCTTTTTGCAATAATTTCCTTCTGTCTTGCTCTTGTCACCCCCACAATCAAGAATAGATTAACTATGTAATTGAAAATGTGAATGAGTGAGAGAAACAATCCATAAAGTACAGAATGAGAAATGCTCTTTGGCCTCCTCTACCAACAGGGCACACTTGTACCGACAGCCACCACACAAGGAATGTCACCAGCTCATTCAAACAGCATGGACAGGCATCAATTATAAACCCTTACCTTATGTGTGCCATGTCACAATCATGAAATAAAGCCTTTGGCAAATCAAAAACTACCATTTAAAAATTTAAAATCATAAATAAAAGATAGATCATAAAACCATTGCATACTAGCCCTCTAAAACAAACATATTTGCCTCTGACAATAAAAACTGACAGAAAGAGGGGGGCCATGTAGCTCAGTAGTAGAGCATGGGCTGAGTGTGCATGAGGTCCTGGGTTCCATCCCCAGCACACACACACACACACACACACACACACACACAAAACACCAAACCAGATCAAACCAAACAAAACCAAAACTGCAAGAGGTTTGTCCTTTGGTTAGTCTTTATTGGGCAGTCAAAGGAGACCATGGTGATCCATTCTTGCTCACTCACAGATTCCCTTACTTTTACCCACTCGACATTTCTCCACAGGTCCTGACTATATTGACTTGATGATATTCTCTTATTGTTTACAGTTTGGTCATTTTCTGTAAATAAAAGTGAAGTTGCATGAGGGCAGGGAGCAGAGGCCTATGGGACCAACACATTCCTACATACACAGGAGGCAAATGGCCAGGTCTGGTGATTTTTCATCTCAGTGGGAAACGGTTCTTATGTACCTACTTCTTGACTACATTAGGAAATAACTTTCTGTGACCACACTGGAGGAACCTACAGTTTAGACAAAGAGACAGACATATGAGAATAATTTTAGTAGAACATAGTAGGTACATACATTGTAAGGGGCCATGGAACTCCTCCTGGCCTAGTCAAGGGTCTCAGGAGAGAAGCCACAGCCTTGAAAAGGTAAAGAGAAGCTGACTGGTTTGAATTATATAAGGGCAACAGGGCGAAGGGTGCCAACAGAAAGAGGGCCACCTAAGGCAGCCACTTGCTTCTCCATCCCATCCTTTTGTTGGGAAAGTACTACATAAGATGGATACTATTGGCCAACATACTGGTGAAGACTTTACTAGCACCACATTAAATGTATCTATTCGTTCGTTAATTCACTTAATGAGTGCACCGCAAGTCCCTTCCATGGGCAAGGCACTGTCCATTATAGACAACTAGCACTAGTGAAGGATTCCTGGAATGCTCTCCCTCCAGATCCCGGCCTGGTTGATTTTATCAGAGCTTTCTGACCGTCATGTCTTTTCTGGTGTATTTACTGCCTGCCTCCCCCTATCAGAATGTAAGATCTGTAAGAACAGGGGCTTGTCATGATTGTTCCATTGTACTCAAGTACCTGGAACCAGGCCAAGCACAGAGGCACAGGCTCAATAAATGTTTGTCTAATTAATTAATTAATGTGACTATTATATATCCAGAGAGACAATGCCCACACAGAGCCCTAGGAGATACTGATATTTGTAGAACACGATGTCACTAATGAGTACAAGCTTTTATTTCTAGAGAAAACATATTTTAATGCAGTAAAATAAAACTTTTCTCTTAAGGAAATAGATATTAAAAACATTGTAATGGGCTGGGGTTGTGGCTCAGTGGTAGAGCGCCTGCCTTGCATGCGTGAGGCACTGGGTTCGATCCTCAGCACCACATACAAAATACATAAATAAATAAAAAAGGTTTGGAAAAAATTTAAAAAAAAAACAAAACATTGTAACAATGTTTGTCAACATAACCATGACTTTTGTCTTGACTTGTATATCCTCCTAGGTGCTGTTTAGCTATCAAGAGTTTGAAAATAACTATCAAAAGCTGAATAGGCTTAATTTAGTAAGCCTTTTCACACTGTCCTGATTGAATGTCTAATGATAGAAGTCAATAGAAAAATGGGCTCTGGCTCTCTAAGAAAGAGGAACAGAATCCATCTTAAAATTATTAAGTCAGATATCAAATCAAATACATGGTACGTATGTTAGAGAGAGCGAGGAAGAGACCCTATGTGAAATTGTGCTTATGAATCAGAAGGAAATGAGCATCTGAAAGCTTCATAGAGATGATTGCAAATGATGTACCGATAGGCAGGAAATGATAAAACAAGCAAGATGGCCATCTTGTCCTTCAGGAGGTAAAGACAGAAGACTGGGGTCAAAGTCACATTACATTTTAGACCACAGTGTTTTTTCCAAACATTAACAGATTTTCTAATTCTTCCTTTGAGCTTGAATCTATTGTTTTCTTTTCGTGTCCACCTGGTCCAGATTCTTTTTTTTTTTTTTTTTAAATTGATGGACACAATGTCTTTATTTTATTGCTTTGTATGTGGTGCTGAGGATTGAACCCAGGGCCCCACGCATGCGAGGCAAGCGCTCTACCGCTGAGCTACAATCCCAGCCCTGGTCCAGATTCTTAATAACTCCAATCTTGCTCATTGCAATAGTCTGGTTCATCTCCCTTCTGCCCAACTCATTAGCCTTATCAAGCTCTCTGTACTTACTATCCTTCGGGGAACTAAATTCCCCTGTCCATGAGACCTAAGTGCGGTTGTCAGCATCACCTCTATCTTAGCACCTTCCCAACACAGTCCCCTGGGCTAAGTAACCCAAACTCTGAATAATCAGAATGTGTGGCCTGGAACACCCTCTGTCTGTCCCAGTATAACTGAATCCTCAATAGGATTTTTGAAGGCCTGAATCAAATTCATTTCTTCCCTAAAGACTCTCCCCTACTCTAATCTACTGTGATGTTCAGTTCCTTTGAACTCCCACAGAATCCTTTTCTAGTACTACTTATTTGGCATTTATCCACAGATTGCCTTTTGCATCTATTTAACTGTGCACATTTTATTCTATCCAATGAAATCTTCAATTCCTAAAAAAAGAAGGGCTAGATTGTGTCCCTTTCACAGAGCCTAGTAGAGTGTAATGCACATTGTAGACATGCAGGAGAAATGTTTTGGTTAATTGTTTAAGTAAACTGGGTTTGGGGTATGTTGCAATAAGTTCCCAGGTTGCCTACTTCATTAAAATAAACACACATGGTGACAATTCCATTCAATCAAGGAAAAAATAAATGTATGGTTTTTTACACAAGTCTGTGTGGCAGCATTTGAAAGTTTAGTTAATGCAAAAGTCACTCAAAGATGCCAGATACTGTTGGCTGTGCTTAGCCCCACCTGGAATTCAGGTAACCATGAAAAGCATGATCTCATTCTGGCATACAGGATAACTCTATTTAATCCATGATAGCTCTCACTGCAGGTAGGGGATATTAATAATACATACTAAATGCCTAAAGATGTTGCCAATCAATTCTGCTATCTAAACCCCCTTTAAAGTGGATGCCACCAAAGAAAATTGAACCACAAAATCTCCACATTAAATCCAGTTAATGGCTTGATTTTAATTGAGATGAGAGGCAAAGCAATTTCAAGTCAAGGTGAATCATCCCTGCCTGACATTGTCCCCTGAGTAACACAAAACAGAAGCAGAGCAGAAAGACTAAAAGTAACATTCCTACATTGGAATCTAGTTTTGGTGCTCAGCTATGGGGCCAAGCTGAGTGGAGAGGAGAGAGGTCCTAAGCTGCAGCCAGTCTTTTCTTCACTGACCCTCAGGGGGAAGACACCAAGCATAGACATCCTTCTTGTCTACCCCAGCTGATGGGAAAAACAAAATGACAAAAGTATACTCATATACAGTATAGCGCACATATGTAATATATATTTAAATACATATAGTATATATATTTAAATAACTACTTCAGCAATTTGTTTTGATTGCTAATGCAGTATTTTTCCTATAAGAACCTTTTATTTAACAATCCAGATGCAAACTGCTAAAAGAACATAGCTAGCCAAAATAATAAAAATATTTTTAAAAAAGAAACAAAGAAAGGAAGAGAAGGAAGGAAGGAAAGAAGGAAGGAAGGAAGGAAGGAAGGAAGGAAGGAAGGAAGGAAGGAAGGAAGGAAAGAAGGAAGGAAGGAAGGAAGGAAGGAAGGAAGGAAGGAAGGAAGGAAGGAAGGAAGGAAGGAAGGGAGGGAGGAAGGGAGGGAGAAAGGAAGCGGCAGTTCTATAGTGAGACTATAACTTTTTAATAAAGAGAAATGTTACTCAACTCAATAACAAGTGTTACTCTCTCTCTCTCTCTTTCAGAGCTAAGTATTTCAGACAGTAATTTTCTAGGCCTCAATTCCCTCTTATGACAAACAGCTCCATTATTTTCAGCAAAGACTTCCTTATTTTCCCATTCTTTTCCCTAACCTCTTCGGGTTCTCATAAAAACAGCATATGACTCCTGGGACATGTTGCAATGGTTCATGTATCAGGAGAGTGAAATTACTCCTCCCCTGTGGGCTGCCACCTGCTTCATAAAAAGGATGTCTGGAATAAGGCCATTACCTCTTTTGTGATGAGAATGAAGGGACGCCAATCCTCAGAAGCAATGAGGTGTCAGGGAAGGACACAGAGGGAGGGCAGATAAATCCTCCCTCTTCTCCTTCTCAAAATCAGTGACCTCCTCTATCTGACTTGCTGTCTGTCAGTAACCAAGGAAATGGATTTATTTTAACTCCCCAATGCTGTTTTCTATCCAAGGATCACTGGAGACGGGGACTTCGTGGAAGACAAAAATACTCTCATGACAGAGGGACAGGGAAGGGTGAAAGGTAGAAATGAAATTGACTTGGAAGTTTCTGATAATTCCAGATCTTTAGAAAGAAATTTAAAGAATTCTAGATTGGTGCTGCTCACCTGAGCTTCTGCCCCACTTCCTGGGAAAGTTGAAAGGCATAGGTGACTATAGGTCAAAGGGCAATTGCTTCAGGGGTGTTCAACCTGGTTCTTAACCGTATTTCACAAAGAGCTTAGGTCCAACACATCATGTAGGCCATTATTACAGGCAGGAGCCACTGGTGTGAGAGCCATCAGCCATCAATTTTAAGCCAGACTAATTAAAATATCCACCTGGTGGGTCTTTTAGGGACTTAGATCCAGTGGGTTCCACCTTGGAGCCAGGAGACTGAAAAAGAACTAAGAAATAGAGAGCTCTGGTTGTTCGTAATCACTCAAGAACCAACTGTTGTGCTTCATCAATAGAAAAAAAAAAATTTTTTTTTTTTTCTTAAGGAACCAGATTTTCATCTCATACTCTCAGGACAACTCCGTCCAGTATTTTTAAGAAACCAAGGAGACCAGGCATCTCAGCCTAGCAAAATACTCCATAGAGCACCATCCTAATGATAAAGCTGAAACACAGAAGAAACAGCTTACATCCTCTTCATCAACCCCTACCCCTTCCTTCTTCACTACCACCAAATAGGTAGTGTAAAGATCAAACATTTATCCAAGGTCCAAGGGTCTCTAGCTTCTAGTCTCACATCTTTTGAGCAAAGTCAGCCATTTTCACCATCTTAAGCAAGGTGGCACATGGTTGGACTCAAGACCTCGAATGACTTCATTATTTAGATGAATGCAAAACAAAAGTTAAAGGTTAGACAGGTCTTCTTCATGAATCAAGTGTCAATCATTTAAGGAGCCAGAGAGCTTTAAAAGCATTTATGGGAAAAGGCACTCAAGTATTTAAGTCAAGATCCTCACAATTGTCTGCCACACATTTACCTTTCCTTCAGGAAACCAAATAGAAGGAAATGTACTTGGTTGAAAATCTTTCCTTTCATTCCCATGGCTAATTTTATGTAGCTTGTATATCCCAGACAAAAAATTTCCTTCAGATAGCCATCATTTAAAACATTCCCTTAAAATAGCATAAGGTTGTCTTCTACTTCCCCTGATCCTTTCTTCTTCTGGGTTTATTTATTCCTTTGTTATGTAGAAACAAGAAAAGAAACATCCGTTTACCATACAGCCGACCTGGTTGCCCATGTGCAGACATTTGTTCATTCAGCTGTCACAGATGCAAAGGACAGCAGAAACCCAAAGCTTTTTATCTTGGGGAAAAAAAATATTTCAATCAATCTAAATTGGAGACTCAACACTGAGGTCCAGAGATTGGTTGAAAGGGGTTTATAAACACCCTGTAAATATATACCACGAGTTGCATGTTTGGGCATTTTTATGATGAGCAGGTCTACTATTTTCTGAGATGCTTGTGTGCAGGGTCTTCTGTTTGTACCTCTAACCTGCTCCTCCTCTCTCTACCTATCTCTGTGCACAGGAGCAGACTGATGCAAGCTGCCTCCACAGGTACCAATGGTTTGGATCTTAAGTGTCCAGCAAAGGTCCATGTGTTAAAGGCTCAGTTTCCAGCTTGTTGCTGTGGGGAGTTGTAGAAACATTAAGAGTGGGAGGGTTTAAGTCCCTGAGGGTGTGTCCTTGAAAGGGATTATACTGCCATGATATGCTGCTTCACCACAGGCCTACAAGCCACAGGACCAATCAATCATAGACTGAAACCTCTAAAATTGGGAGCCAGAATAAACCTTTTCTTTTTATAAGTTGATTATCTCAAGTATTTGTTGCACTAATGGAAAGCTGACCAATACTAGAAATTTCCTTTTGTTTGGTTGGTTGGGTTTTTTTGTTTTTGTTTTTGTTTTTGTTCTGGTACTCGGGACTGAACCTAAGGGTGCTCAGCCACTGAGCCATATCCCCAGCCTTTTTAAATATTTTATTTAGAGACAGGGTCTCTCTGAGTTGCTAAGTGCCTCGCTGAATTGCTGAGGCTGGCTTTGAACTAGTGATCCTCCTGCCTCAGCCTCCCGAGCCAGTGGGATTACAGGTGTGCACCACCATGCTGGGCAGATTTCCAGCAAAGCTGCAGGAGAGTTTAGAAGGACATAGAAGAGACAAGGAATCTGTCGATCTTCCCAGTCCTGTAAGGCTGCTGAAGTTGCCTGTGCCTCCTAGCTACTGGTCCTGGGTCTTCTCAGGGATGTTCCCTCTGTGAGGTGCAATCATGGCTGCTGCTTCTTGACCCTCAGGCCTGCCCTGTGGGTTCCTGGTTCAGGGCCCATCCCTGAGGCTTCCAGAGAGCTGTCATAGCTTTGTAAAGAGTCCTTTACAGAAACAGTTCATTCTATAGAATGTGCCGTTTGCTTGCTGCTGGGACCCCCAAAATGTTCCAGGGGATGATGGTCCTAAAGGGTTACAAATATTTACATGTTAAAGGAACCTGTATAAATAGGAAGGAAATTGAATACAGAGAGAAGTAGAAAGTGAGTCTCATGGTAGATAGCTGGGCAGAGAACCCAGAAGATTTTCTCTGTGGTTCCTTTCCATCGTTCGGTGGGTAGACGCTAACCATATACCTGTCAAAGAGTCTCCAGCACTAGGTATGAGCTTCTGCCTCTGCTTCCATGCTGCTTTCTCTCCCCTCACGTGGTCATGAACTTGGACTAGGGCATAGTAGCTGCTCACCAGAAGTTTCTTCACTTCTCACTTGAGTACCTACCTCATAGGGTGCTAAAGGAAGTAATGGAGTACTGCACGTCATCTGTAGCTCTGGGGCCTGGGCAGCCTGCAGCAGTGGGCAAATGGCTCATGTCAGTTAAATCCCTGTCCTTTTGCTTTGTGCCACAGTTACTGTCCTCTGCTCACTGGCTTTTCCTTGATTAATGCCTGGTTTGAACATGAATTGCTATATTTGATCTTGGTGTCCTCTGTAGGACAAAACATCAGTGTTTGTCTTCTGGATGTTGGCACCATAACCTCAGTCCAGCAAGAAAAACCCTGTGCTAAACATAGGTGTGTGCATGTATGTATCACATCCATGTGATCACTGGATCAGAAGGATGAGATGCACTTCAGTCTGTCTGTCCCATTGTCTCCGGAGGCATGCACACTCTCTCCACCTCCACTGAAACAGCCCAATGCTATAGGGTCTTCCATGGTTCAGTAGTAGCATCATGAGACCAGCATATTTTTTTCTGTAATTTTTTTAAAATTAGATCTTTAGGGTTATACATAGTAGTTGGGTTCATCCCAACAAACTCATATATGCATGGAAATCAATTTCAATTCATGAGTGAGACCAGAAATATTTTTGAATGTACATTTTAAATTCTTAATATTTACTTCCTAATAGTTGACTTGTGCTCTTCTCATCTTCAGAGACATAGTGTTATGATTTGGATCTTAAATGTCCCCCGAAGGCCCATAAGTTAGCCTGTGGCACTACTGGAGGAGGTGGAACCTTTCAGAGATGGGACTTAGTGGAAGGAAGTTAGGTCACAGGGAGCATATCCTTGAAGGGGATATTGGGACCCTAGTCCCTTCTTCTCTGTCTTTGCTTCCTGGCTGCCAGGGGTTGAGCAGCTCCTCTACTCATGCTCCTGTCTTGACATGACAGGCCCAAAGTGATGGACTGAATGCTCTGACACCATGAGCCAAAAATGTAAAATATGCCCAGTCTATATTTTTTAGGAAGTTACCACAAAACATTATGGAGACTGGCTTTTAAATAACATTGTCTAGGGAAAAACATGAGCAGGTCTGTGTGACAGCATTCTATTAGCCATTCCATTTGATCAGATTTCCATGTGTCTCCCTCCATTCTCAATGGTATTCCTCAGGAATAGGGTAGACTTGAGGAGTTTTACAAAATTCTTCCACCATTTCTAGTCAAAATCTCCGTCCTTCAAGATACCTAAAGTTAAGTCCCAAGACGATAATGAAAATATATGAACATCTGCATTTCATCTCCAATTAAAATATCATCTTGTTTGGAGACAGCTTACCACTTAGCCATTATCACAGCCAACATCTCAAAGACCAAAGACGCAACCAGAAGATGGAGCACAGAATTCTCAGCTGCCTTGAGAGACACAGGGTGGTATCCTTGGGGAGGGTCTGATCAGTCCTAGTCGAAGCTTAAGCAACTCAAGGTAATTGGAATAAAAGATAACATTAATTTCATTCCTCCTTGGTATGTTTCTCTCAACAAATTACTACTGACCACCGTTGGATGGGCACTCTGGCTCACCAATGCATGTTTACTGACCACACTATTAGCTGATCTGATTGGTTATAAGATTAACAAATCAAGGCTGCTTTCATAACAAAGTAGAACAAAAAAAAATCAGTTTTTTTATCATATCACTCCTAAATAATCCAGGCTTCTAAACTGCATCCACAAACACTGTTTAGAATTGAGGTAAAATATTTTTTCTTCAAGGTCTGCTTAGCCTTGAAAGAGAAAACAGCTATTAGATACACCATACCCTCAGTGACTGGAAAGGCTCTTAGTTTCCATTGGTTTCTCTTGTGAGAACAAAAAAGAACCATATCCCCAATCTGCCATGTTGGATCTTCTCCAACTGTCCCAGGCAGAGTGAGCTGCTTTTCTTGAGTCCCCATCAATCTGTTCCTATCTTTATAAGAACACTTGTGCTTTTGATAATTGTATATCTGTCACCAACATGTCATAGAAGTAGGGGCCTTTCCCATCTTCGTAGCTCCTGTTCTGGGGGTGGCATGAATGCAGAAGTTTTTAAGAAAAGTCTGATGATTTCAGCCATGATCATAAACTAACTCTAGTATAGGTTTTTAATCACACTCTTACAACTCTTTCTGATTTTACTGCTTTAGAACTTAGTTTTTTTCCATTTAGGAGGCCTCAAAGCTGTGTGCCCGGTCTTATCCACTACCCTCCTGTGGCTCAATGCTCTCTGCTATTGGAAAAAAGGGTAGGTGGGCCTCTTTCCATAATGTCTATATTTCTACAAAACATGTAATTTTATCTCCTATTCTGCTTTACAAAATGACTTTACAAGAACTTTTCCCTGTCAGAATTCCCTACAGTCTTTATTTTTCTGTGTTCTAAGGGATGAGCAAATATTTTAAAACATATGGCCTCTTGCCATTATCATTATTATTATTATTGAGATGGTGTCTCACTGTGCTGGCTAGGCTGACCCCGAATACTTGGGCTCAAGCAATTCACCTGCCTCAGCCTCCTAAGTAGCTGGGACTACAGGTATGCACCACCATACCTGGCTTAATATGGCCTCGAAGGGTACAAAGTTAAAATTAAACCAAAGTTCTGGTGATCTACTGCACAACATAGTGGCTATAGTTCATATTATATTATATTACTTCAGAATTGCTAAAAGAATAGATTTAAAATGCTCTTACCACAAAGAAATGACAAGTGCGTGAGGGGATGGATGTGCTAATTAGTCTGATTTAATCATTCCACAATGTGCACATGTATCGTAACATTATACTGTACCCCATAATGCATACAATTGTTATTTATCAACTAAAAGTAAACTTGAAAACAAAAAAAAATAAAAGGAACAAATATATGGCCTCCATCCAGCTACTCAACTCCAGTGTTATATCACAAAAGCAGCCATAGACAATCGATGAACAAAAGGAGCGGTCATAAGGCAACAAACTTTGTTAATAAAAGCAGGCCAGATTTAGTTCTCAGTCTAGACTTTGCCAACCCCTGAAATAAGAAAAAAAAATGATCCAGAGAGAACATGATGAACTAATTCTGCTGTAAGAACATTCAGGAAATAATCTAGGGCCTTTCTGGAATTCCTTTCTATCATAGGTTATAGGCAGAATAAAACAGGGATAAACCTTGAGTCACAGATTTTACATCCACATTTCAGAGATTTTTATCCTTTTGTGTGCCATAATGGAGAATAGGAGCCTAACTTAGAGTCAGATCTGCAGTGTTGAGGTTTGGGGTTGTTTCTTTTTTTCCATTTTCCTACTTCTCATTTTATTTTACTTCATGTTATTTTTATTAAAATGTATTAATTATCACATATTGGTGGGGTTCAGTGTGATATTTCAGTAGATGCATACAGCACACACTGATCAAATCCAGCCTCCCATTATCCACCCTCCCTCCCCCTACTTCCCAATTTCTATTCTACAATTAAGTTGACTTCATTATTTCTTTAAACTTTCACATATGAGAAACAACATGTGGTACTTGGTATTCTGTGTCTGGCTTATTCTACTTAACATAATATAATATCCCAAAGTTCTATTCATTTTGCTGCAAATGACAGGATTTTATTTTTCTTTATGGCTGAATAATACACCATTGCATATGTATGCCACATTTTCTTTATTCATTCATCCTTTAATAGATACCTAGCACGTATAGCCAACTGATTCTTAACCAAAGCACCACAAACATACCTCTTCAATGGTGCTAGAAAAATTATATATACAGAGGATAGAAACTTGACCCATATCTCTCATTTGCTACAAAAACCCAAAAGAGAACCAAGACATAAATGTAAGATCTGAAACTATGAAACCACCAGAAGAAAACATAGGAAAATATTTGAGGATGTTGGTATAGGCAATGATTTTAGGAGTATGAGCCCCAAAGCACAGGAAACAAAAGCAAAAATAGATAAATGGAATACATCGAATTAAAAAGTTTCTGTACAGAAGTATGTGGTTTTTATTCCACCCTTACAACTCTTTCTGGTTTTGCTGTTTCAGAACTTAGCTCTCATTTCAGCCTTAGAACTTGGTTCTTCTTGCAGTCCAGTTGACCTCAAAGCACCCACTTATTCTCTCACCAGTTCAGTCAATCCTAAGAATGTTTATGGTCAGGTCTTTTTCATTTACACATTCTACACCATCTTCCTAGTGACAAGTACACAATTGTGCTATGTAAGCAATGGGATCAATGTCAGCATAGTCTTAAGGAAGGCATAAGATATTTGGCTGTGTTGACTGTTTCTCTCAGTACATTCCAGAGTAAGCAAGAAAGAACACAGGTAAAATAACATAACCATGGAACTCCAGCCACCAGTCCAAGGCAGGTGAAAAAGACTTAAAATATAATAACTAGATGGGGAAGGAAGAGGAATTAGAAACCCAACCTGAAAAAAACCGAAACCAAAACAGAAGAGATAGGTGGACAGCTGGACTTTACAGAAACTACTGATTAGTCCACATTGGTTTGTGTTTTTTCCAATGCAGGATGGAAATAATTGGCTGTTTGCAAACAACCTGCAGAAAGAGGAAATGTTCAAGCTAAAGCTATAATTAGTTTGTCAGTGCCGTGTGTCTATGATGTGTGTACAAAGAGAAATGCATTCCTGTAGCAATAACTTCCTTTCCCCCGCTCTGCCTTCTCCTTCCAAAATGGGCCTGAATAATAGAAGGCCAATGGAAGTAAGGCTGCAGTGAGTCATTTGGTAAGACTGACTCGCAACATGGTCCTATCAACTGAGCTGTAAAGCCATGAATGGTTTTATCATCAACCATTCCAAACACTGATGGAAGTAATAAGCCTAGGAAAATTATAAAGTGGAGAGATTTAATTCTATGCCCTTATTTGCAGGCTAAGGACGCTAACATTTCTCCTAACCGGGCTTGCGTCATATTTGATGAATGTTCAAACATGATTGTACCAGTAGCATTTTCTCTGAAAATTGCAGCGATTATTCATTAGTAAATGAGGGCCCTTGGGCAAAGAATCTGGTCAGAAGACGGAGTACCGTGTTACCAACAGGTGCAACAAATTAATCCTGAAAGTTTGGCACTCAGAATGGGGATTAAAGTGTTGCAATTAAAATGTACATGTACAAGATTATATCCATTACTGCTCCTAAAAAATTTATTTGACCTTTCTATGGCAAGTCTTCTACCCTAGATTCAAAGAAATTAAAAGTGCATGAAGACAGAGCTAATATGTCTTCCTGAACACAAGGAAAGAGACATTGAAAACAAACATGACTAGTGGGCTGCAAACAGAGCCTGGAATGTAGTCTTGTATCAGTCACTGATTGGTGGACCTTGGACAAATTAAGCAACCATCTGGTTGTTCTTCCTAACTACACAGCAACAATTAGTCTAGTAAGGCCACTTCCTTCTTTAGAGATTTCTTGTAAGCTAAATAGCTAGTGTCTTTGTACCACTATCAACTTAGCGTGGCTGGTGTCTTTCCAGCGCTTGGAACATAGCCTACGGTGAACAGGTAACAACAGCTTGAGAACAACACTATGTGCACTTGAATGAGCTCTGTCACTTGCTGTGTAACCTTGGGAAAGATGCTCAAGTTCTTTATTTCTCAGTTTCCTTGTTTGTACAATGAATAGGTAAGGATCAAATGTGTTGAATCATGTAAAACCTTTAGAATAGTTCTTGACCCACCAGCACTTAAAAATATCAACTAGTATAAATTATGCAAAATGTCCTTGGGGAAAACTCAAGTATTTATATCTTAAAAACACAAAAAGAAATTTAGCACTTTCTAGAAAAGGAGGAGATGCACATTCCTGTGACTAATTTCATTCCTACCCTAGAGAATATGTGCACAAGGGGACATGGTCTACGATATTCATGGCACCAATGTTTGCAAGAGAAAAATACTGGAATGATGATGAGTGGGAAAGAATAAATAAGATGTGAAACTTCCGTAGGATAGAATACTATTAAAATGAGTTGATTTTGAAAACATAATATTGCATGAGAAATGAAAGATTGCAATAGGAAACTTATGATACCATTTGTAAAAGTTTTAAAAATGTGACCTAATACTCCATATTGCTTAGAGATACATGTCTGTGTTATAAGAGGATAAAACATGTAGTCAAGGAATAAGTACAATTTCAGAATAATAGCTACTTCTAGAGGGGAGGGGGATAAGATAAGGGAATGCAGGCAGTTTCAACTATTCTGTCGTGTTCTATTTCTTTAAAAAATTGATTAGAAAAACATATAACTATGCATTATGATTTGATAATGGTTTTCTTACATTGTTCCATTTACATATCACATGTGTAAAATATTGCTTAATTTGAACAAAAAATCTGAGCTGTACTTCTGTTTTGTCCTCTGTGATGTTCTAATAACATAAGGTCACATATATAGAAAATTATTATTTTTTTTATCTTCTAGCTACCTTTCCTAGGAAAATTCATGAACAAAAGCTTTTCTTATATACCTCCTAAAGGACTAAAAATTTTCTCCTTAGCTTTACTAACCAACATTGTACATCCACGACATATTTAGATAATGGATCATTCTCTCATTAAAAAGCATTTATGTAGCCTCTTGAGTATGCATAGCTCAGTGCCAAGGGTTGCGAAATGACAACAGGGTTACATTATAAAAGGAGACTGCTATTGCAGCTTCATTAAAAATTAAAGTCTTTTGGTAACTCAGTTTATACTTTGAAATAATAGAATTTTAGAATTCTTGAAGATCACGAAGAAAACACCAAAAACTCTAATGGAAGGATGAGTAAAACACATAGAATAAGTTTTAGCAGAAGAATTTAAACAATTGACGAACACATAAAAACTATCAACCAAATGAACAATAAAAGGAAAAATGCTAAATGAGACATAATTTAAAACCGTCAAAAGACAAAGATAATATTCATTATTAATATGGACTCTGGAAATTGGATACACACATGGCACTGGCATATAATATAGCAATATGTACTAAGCACCTTAAAAATACCTTGACCCGGTGATTCTCCTGCTAGACATATAGACTAAGGGAATAAGTAGAGATGTGCACAAAAATTTATGTGCAAGGATATTCATAACATCATCAATCACAGCAAAATGCTTAACTGGACAACAATAGGGTATTCATTAGATAAATATAATACACATAATGTAATCATCTAAAGGCTTCACGTGTACTTATTTTTTAGTTTATATTAAATGACATAGGCAAATGTTCAAGATAACTGCAGTGGATGTAATACTGTGCACACATACATACAAATCTACTTTTGCAGCTGTCTCTCAATATCCATGAGGGATTGGTTCCAGGACCCCCTGCAAATACCCAAATCCACAGGTGCCCAAGTTCTTATTTACAAGAGTGTAGTATTAGCCGGGCGCAGTGGCGCAAGCCTACAATCCCAGCACTTAGGGAGGCTGAGACAGGAAAATCGAGAGTTCAAAGCCAGCCTCAGCAATGGCGAGGTGCTAAGCAACTCAGTGAGACCCTGTCTCTACATAAAACACAAAAAACAGGGCTGGGGATGTGGCTCAGTAGTCGAGTGCCCCTGAGTTCAATCTCCAGTACCAAAAAAAAAAAAAAAAGAAAAAAGAATGTAGTATTTGCATGTAACCTATGCACTTCTTCCTCATATACTTTAAATCATCTCTAGATTACTTGTAATGCCTAATACAATGTAAAAGTTATGTATATAGTTGTTTTATCATATTGTTCAGGGAATAACGGCAAGGAAATAGTCTGTACTTGTTCAGTACAGACATTATTTATTTTTTATTATTTTGGAATATTTTTACCTGCAGTTGGTTGAATCCACAGGTATGAAGGCTGCTGATATGGAAGGTCGACTTTACATACATGAAAAAAGATTGGAAGAAAACACACTACAATGTCACTAATGGTTTTCTCTGACTCCTGGAATCAGGGTGCCTTTTTCCTTTAGACTCTGATATAGCTTTCAAAAATTTTTCAGTGGGCTGGCTTTGCAGTTAAAAGGAAATATAAATGATCAGAAAATTATAGAAATTTAGATTTAGGAGGGAATCCTTCCTTTTCATAGAAGGAAAAAGGTTAAGTGAAGGTCACCACTGAAAAGTTGAATGTTCTGGAACTAAGCAGCCAGGATCTAGGGAAGAGCAGACAGGCCCCTGTTAGCCTCAAAGGTCCTCATGGAACAGATGGGCCCAGGTCCAGGGGTCTGCAGTGCTCTGGGCAATGTTCACGCTTTCCCACTTCTGTATGCTTTCAGTCTCTTTGAATATCCATTCCTCTATCTCCAACCAGGCTTACTTCAATGATTGGGAAGAGAAGGCAGCTAATGAGAGATTTTATTTCTCCTGGCATCATCTCCTTAGAGCATTTGTTTATATTGCAGCTCTAAGTAGAAACTAACTTAGTATAGTTTCTAAAATGTGTTAGATGCTCAGGGGTTCAAAAATAATGCAGTTCCATTGAAATCAAGCACCCAGTATTATCAAGAGGTAGAATACTAAAGCAAAATATGATCTGGAACTTTGCTGGAGCAGGCCTTCGAACAACCACCAGCAAGTAGGGGGAAAGGGCCCCCTAGCAGTAAGTTGATGATGCTTTCTTAAAAGTGCTTTTAAAAAAACATACATGCGACACCTAGCATTTATTTCTCCTTGAACTCAAACATTTGTCCCAAATAAGTTGAGACGGTAGTTTTACAGAATGCATGTAAGATATCTAGGCATTAATCCTCATTAGAAAACAAAACCCAACCTGAGAGTTTTGTTTCTTTCTTTTTTCATTTAAGGAGAGTTCCCACAATCCTTACAACAGAAAGGAGAGGAGTAAAGGAAAAAGAAAAAAATGAGGTGGGAGTTTCTCTTCTATTGCTAGTGGCTCTCCTGATAGAGAACCAAGGCAGTTTCTAGGGCAGATCCGATACTTTCCATTGAGGCCTTTTCAATAGTTTTCTCAATGTTTGCCTGAAGCAGCAGTTTACTAAAAAAGTACTTTCAAATGCATTGTATGAAGGTTCCCAATGAAAGGTATCAAAGGAAAAGACTTAAGTTCTGTTCAGCCAGGGCTTTCCTACTCTGTTATTGATGCCTTTGAGCACCTCAGAGGGAGAGAAAGGGAAGAAAACCTGCTGGGCCAATGTGCTTTATTTCTTCCCATTCACTAACAAGATGTACAGAGAGAAGCATGAATGCATTAGGAAGGGGCAGGTAAGGCCAAAATGGAGCCATATTTTATTTCCACCCTTCTTCAGATTTACCTCCTGAGATGCTCAAACACACAGATGTTAAGAATTACTTAGAAGGAAAGTAAGAAGGCAGTCTTGAGTGCCATGATACTGCTTGAATGAAGTCAGGCTGATTAAAGACTATAGTTGTCCATTTTTTTCCACAGTTTCATTTTTCATGGTTTCAGTTGCCTGCGGTCAACTGTAGTCCTTAAATATTGAATAGAAACATCCAGAAATAAAGGATTCATAAGTTTTAAGTTGCACCCTATTCTGAGTAGTGTGATGAAATCTCACACCATCCCACTTGGTCCTACCTGGGACATGAATCCCACTGTCCAGTGTATCCATGCTGTATATTATACCCGCCCATTAGTCGCTGAGTAGCTGTCGTGGTTATCAGATCAATTATCATGGTATTACAGTGCTTGTGCTCAATTAACTCTTAGCAGCCCAATGCAGTATCACAATGCCTACGCCATTCACTTCACTTCATCTCATTACATAGGCATTGTACTATCTCACATCATAACAAGGATGAATACAGTACAATAAGATATTTGACAGAGACCACATTCATATAACTTTTATTACAGCATACTATAATAATTGTTCTAATTTGTTATTAGTTGTTAATTTCTTACTGTGTCTTATTTATAAATTACATTTTAAAGAACAATCCTTTAAACCAAATCTTTAACATTAAAGCCACTCAGCCATTTCAGGTAGTCTGTGATACCATTTATAGATGAACTATTGTGGTAATAATTGACTTGAAAAATGAGACCTGCACTAAAGATTCAGTAGTGAGTGATGGAAATAAGTGATTTTAAAAGTGTGTTAGATATCAAGCACAATGTCAAATGTAACTTTTCAAAAATAGCATATCACGTTCTTATAAGTCCTTGTTCTGGTTTATATTGTTTAAAGATGGTTCAAGCAAAACCAACATTGTAAAATTATCTAAGTGTCTCAAATAGTAAGTAATATGCAATAAAAAAACTTTTGTAGTTGTAGCTTGCCTTTATTTTGTTTGTTTATTTTTATGTGGTGCTAAGGATCGAACCCAGTGCCCCACAGATGCCAGGCAAGTGCTCTGCCACTGAGTTACAGCCTCAGCCTCTATAAATTAAATTTTATCATAGGAAGAAAACATTATATATATATAATATATGGGGTTTGGTAATATCTCCAGTCAGGCATGCACTGGGGGTGTTGGAAGGTATCTCCCACAGATAAGAGGGGGGACTTCCCTGTAACATTATGGGAAGAACCACAACAAGGTATTATAAGGAGACTCTGTTCTACAAAGTATAATGGAACAATTCTATTCTTCACTAATAAAGCTTCTAGTAGCTCAAAAAGAAATCCTAGGATCTTAAAATTAAAAACAAATTTCAAACTATTGAAATAGGTTGAATCACTCTTCTTCAACTGATTGGCCTTCTTTCAGCTTATATTCTTCAAATTTATGAATTATATTTACTCCAAAGGTTATCCAAACTTTAACAGAGAACATCATTCAGTCCAGAAGTTACTCAAACCTAACCATTCCAAGCCCTTGGTAGGTTTTGTGGCTCATGTCCTGCTTGAACATGATAAGGGTATTCACTGTAATTTTTATTTACGCAATTTCAGAATGATACCACTTCTACATTAAAGCATGCTGAGGCTTTTGCTATAGTATCAGTTCCTAGAAGTAAAGTAAAGCTACATTTTCAAGTTAATGACCATAATTACTTTGCTGCCAAAGTCCTTGGGCTTCAATTTCATTATTAATAAACTGGGGACTTGTTAGAATCTCAGCTTTCACCTATAATTTGTGATCCTGATATCAGACAAGATAGAATCCAGGCCAAAAACATTAAACAAGACAAATGACACTGTAATACTAAAAGCCATAAATCATAGCAAAAGTATAACATTTATTAATATTTTAAAGCAAATATATAGCAACCATTCCAAAAAAGCAAAACTGCATGAACTGCAAAGAGAAATATACAGAAATACACTAATAATAGGAGGCTTTAACCCAGGGTTGGGACTTGGGTGAAAGAAAGGATGAGGTACTCTTTTGGGGGGCAGACAATTTAAGGGGATGATGAAAACTCAGGAAGAATATCTTATTGTAATATTTTAAAACAATTTATGCAAAAATCCATAATGAACAATATGAAAATTTTATATAAAGACAGAATATGCATTACTGATTTTTTTATTTGTTCTTTAGATATACATGACAAGAGAGTGTATTTTGACATATTATACTGTTAGGGTTTGGATGTGAGATGTCTCCCAAAAGCTCACATGTGAGACAATGCGAGAGGGTTCAGAGAGGAAATGATTGGGTTGTGAGAGTCTTAACACAATCAGTGAATTAATCCCCTGATAGGGATTAACTAAGTGGTAAGTAAAGTGGTAGGGTGTGGCTGGAGGAGGTGGGAATTGGGGGCATAGCTTTGGGGTATATATTTGTATATATTGTACCTCTCTCTCTGCTTTCTGATCATTACGTGAGCTGCTTCCCTCTGCCACACTCTTCTGCCATAATGTTCAACCTCATCTTGAGCCCCCAGGAGTGGAGCCTACTGTCTGTAGATTGAGACCTCTGAAGCCATGAGCCCCCAAATAAACTTTTCCTCCTAAAATTGTTCTGGTCAGATCTTTCACTCACAGCAGTGAAAAAGCTGACTAAAACACGTACATACATGAAATATGACTTATTCTAATTAGGATCCCATTCTTGTGGTTGTATATGATGTAAAGTTATACGGGTCATGTATTCATATAGGAGCAAAGTTATGTCTGATATATCTACCGTCTTTCCCATTCCCATCCCCAACATTACTGATTTTTCCTTTTGCCTCAGGTGTCCATATTGCTCATCATGGTACTGCTTTAACCTGCTACTCCTAGTCTAAGACAAACCAAGAAGGCCGTAGGGAATCTGAGTATAGGATGATCGGTAAAATAGATTTTTAGTGTGCTGAACAACTCAATTTCTACATGCAAAGGAATGTAATTGGACTCTTACCTCATCCCATAACAAAAATTAACTCAAAATGGATAAATGACCCAAATATAAGAGCTCAAACTATCCAACTCTTAGAAAAAAACATAGGGGTAAAACTTCATGACTCAGGGTTGGGTGAAGGATTCTAAGATATGATACTAAAATCATGAACAATAGAAGAAAAACAGGAAAATATAGGTAAAAGGTTTTGTGCATTAAAGAATATTAGCAAGAAAGTAAAAAGACAATTTACATGATGGGAGAAAATATTTGCAAATAATATATCTAATAAGTGTTTAATATTCAGAATATTTAAAGAACTCCTAAACTCAACAACAAAAAGACAATTTAAAAAGTGAACAAAGGATGTGAATAGACGTTTCTCTAAAGATGGCCAATAAAAACACATGAACAGATGATCAACATTATTAGCAATTAGGGAAATGAAAATCAAATCACAATGAGATACCATCTCATGCCTATTAGAATGGCTGTAATTGAAAAGAAAATAAATGTTGGTGAGAATATGGAAAATGGCAGCCCTCACACACTGCTGATGGAAATGTAAAATGGTACAACTTCTGTGGAAGACAGAGTAGAAGTTCTTCAAAAAGCCAAAGATGGAATTACCATATGACTTAGCAGTTCCGCTCATATACCCAAAATATGTTAACACAGAGACTCAAAAGATACTTGTATGACGATGTTCGTAGCAGCTTTCCTCAGTAATAGTGCCTAAGGTTAAATCAATCCAGAAGTGTCCTTGCACAACTAAATAGATAAACAAAATGTGGTATACAGTACAATGGAACCGTCTTTGGCCATAAAAAGGAGTGAAATTCTGATACACATTACAACATGAGTAAACCTTGAAAATATTATGCTGACTAAAAAAATATAGACACAAAAAAGATAAATCCTATATGATTTCACTCATATGAAATGTCCAGAATAGGCAAATCTGTAGATAAAGAAAATAGGTAAGAGGTTACCAAGTAGCTCAATGGTTAGAGAGTTTCTATTTAAGGTGATGAAAAAGTTTTGGAAAGAGATAGTGGTGATAGTTGTACACAATTATGATTGCAATTAATGCCACTGAATTATATACTTAAAAATGTTCAGATTTCCAGATCTGGTGGCACATGCCCGTAATCCCAAAGACTTGGGAGGTGGAGGCAGGAGGATCACAAGTTTGAGAACAGCATGGACAACTTAGCAAAACTCTATCTCAAAATAAAATAAAATTTAAAAGAAAGACCAGGGGTGTAGCTCAATAGTAAAGCACCGTAGGTTTAGTCCTCAGTATAGAAAAATAAAAGTTAGAATTATAAACTTTATGTTTATTTCACCATCATAAATATATATTTTAAAAACAAAGCTCAATCTTCCAGATACATACTTTGCATCCAGATGACAAAGAATACACTTTCTCAAGTGCCCTTTCTAAGAATTCATAGAAACAAAGAAAATCTCAATACATTCATATATTAAAAGTGACATTATCTGGACACAGTACAATAAGACCAGAAATAGCTTAAAAGTAATAAAATGAAAAGGCTCTTTCCCCTGGAAATTTAAAAATTTATATTAAATAATTCAAAAGCATGATCACCAGAAGAAAAATAAGAAAAAATAGATAAATTAAGAGGTTTCATGCACTAAATGGAAAATACAAACCCAAATTGCAGAATTTATAAAATAAAATGTTAACAAAAGACTACATATCAAGACCTATAAAATGCAATTAAAGCAATGGATAGTGGAAAATTCATAACCAAATATTTATGTCAATAAAAATAAATGCATTAGGTCCCAAGTCTAAAAGTTAGGAAAAAAAACAACAACATAAATCAAAAGAAAGTAGAAGGAAATAGTAAAATTAAAAGCAGAAATCAATGAGGTAGCAAATAGAAAAGTAGTAGAACTAATAAAAAGTAAATCAAAATGCTGGCTCTCTATACAAACAAAAATCGAACTTTCTCCTGTGGTACAAGTGATGGTAACAGGCAGAGTGAATTAGTCTCCTAGGAATGCATAACTCAAGCAGTCTAAGTCTAGCAAGAAATTACTTAGAAGTTCATGTTTTATCTTAAAAATTCATTCGAATTTGACATTATACTTCAATATCTCCTTGGTTTTTACTGTCAGAAAAAAAATGGTCCTGCTCCCCAGCCCTCCAAGCTAGGAAAAACTGACACCCCAGAAGATATGCCATGTTGGACAGCTTCTTGGAGCCCAGGGCATATTGCTCTATATCCCTGGAGATATGGGTATCCCCATTCGGTAATATCCCTTCAGTGTTAGCACTTTTTATTCTAAATTCTACCACAGAATACACCTACCCAACAGGTATAGCATCATTGATGTCCTTATTTTTCCAATAAGAAAATTAAGCCACAATGAAGTAGAACTAATTACCAAAGGCACCAAAATCAAAGAGTAGCAGAAATGCAATAATAGCTCACCCATTATTGTTCTCAAAACAGCCATTGGACCTGTTGAACAGTGCCCTAAACTTTATAGAAAGAATTTTATAGAAAAGGATTTGATTGTTTTTCCTAACTTTTGGGGGGACGGCAGTACCAGGGATTGAACCCAGGGGCACTTAATCACTGAGTCACATTCCCAGCCCTTTTTACTTTTTTATTTTGAGACAGGGTCTCACTAAGTTGCTTAGGGTCCTGCTAAATTGCTGAGGCTAGCCTTAAACTTGCAATGCTCCTGCCTCAGCCTCCCAAGTTTCTGGGATTATGGGTTTGTGCCATCACACCTGGTTTGTTTTTCCTAACTAATAATCATGACTTCTCTCTCTTTCTAGTATTCAAATAGAGTGAAAATGACTCATTCCAGCATTCAAAATACCCAAAGCAACAGTGAAATTCCTTTAATACCAGTCAGTTAATGTGGAAAGTGAGCAAGCTCCCTCAACCTTATCAATCCTACGATTGGGAAGAAGTCACTATGTTGCTTTCATTCTAGACAGTAAAAGCAATTTATAGATGGAACCAGTCATTAGCAAAAAAGGAGGGAAAATGACCACCAAAAATACCAACTGGAGGAAGCAGTTGATTGCTGCCAGTGATCCCATGGAATGAGTGTAAGAAAAGCTGTCACATTCTGCCCATACACCTACTGTGTGCTGGTGCTGCCCAAGGCAAAATATACCTGTAAAGACTATCTCCATACATTTCTCTCTCATCCATAATAACGCACCCACCATGTATGGGTATACTTCGTACGTACAAGAATGAGAAAAGCTTACATAAGAAAAAACAGATTCCATGTATGGTAAACCCACTTAAAATGCATCTATTAGCAGAAAGCATTGGCAATAATTGCATAAAAGAACAAGTAAACTATTAAAAAAAAAAAAGCACCTTATGGTAGGTGAATGTCCTTGGGACAAACTGTTATTTAAGATTTATGGTTTTGGTTTTTGTTAGAGATATCTTCCCCTCCAGTGAAGTTCATGGCTATTCTACCTGCTCATTCAACCAAGGGTTTTAAAGTAATCTTGATTACGGAACTCCATAATCCAGCCTAAAATGGAAAAATCATCATAATTTCTGTCTCCCATTTTGTCAAGTGTAAAGAGCTTTAGGCTAGCCAGGTGTTCAGTGAATGCACATCCCCGCTCGTAGTCACTTATCTGATTAATTGTACAAAGTGGAAATGTATGTCCACCACAGAGAGGGTGATAAAAATGGAGCCCTTGCGGCACAGAGAATCATGGGAATTAGGTCTAAGAAGAAAATACAACCCCTTCTGATCCAGTTACAGTGGAAATGATTACTGGACACTTTAGAAACAAATGTGCTTCAAAGGCAAGTCATTTAAAGGATCCTCAAAAAAAAAAAAAAAAGTTATTGGGGCAATATGCTTCCTTTGTGGTGTGTCCAGCCTCTTTCTCAGCTCAGGCTTGTAAATTGCTCTCCCTGAGATATAGAAACGTCCTGGTTCTTTTCACTCCACTGCCCTCGGCCTATTCAAATCACTTCCATATGACAACGATCCACAGGGATGCAGAGCTCAATGAAAGCAAGGTCTTCGCTGTGGACGGCAGCCTCAGGCTCCTCCGGCCCCTTTCTGTTGGTGTGACTGACTGTCTGCTGCTGTGTTCACTTTGGTTCAAAATCCCCATAATGTTGCTCTCGACTTGCAGGTCAAAAAGTATTCACATAGAATCAGTTTTTGAGTACAGATGTGCTAATCTGAACAGTCTCTTTTGTTTCAGGCATCCAGGGTAATATATTCCAAGAACACAAAGGCTGTGAATATTGTTCTAAGAATTTAGCTACTGGGTACTTCTGGCTTTAAAAATCACAAGACTAGCCAAAGCCTAGCAGACCACCATATCTGGGCTCCACAGATATTTCATATATAATTTTTTAATGAACAGATAGCATGAGGTTATTAAAATTTGAGTAGCTCTTTATATGGAAGATGGGATTCAGCCCTTTGACCTTAGGGTGTGACACCAATTCCAAACCTAAACAATAGCTATCGTGTTCCAGACCAAACTGAGAAAAGGTGTGGAGTGTTTTTTAAAACTGAGAATTCCAGGATCTCTTCCAGTCTTATGAGCATCAGTCATAACTGACAAGATCTATATTAACTCCTTCTTAATAAAATTAGTCCTTCTCTTCATCCATTCCTGCTGCAATAACAAAATGCCTTATAATGAGTAACTTATAAACAACAGAAACTTATTGCTCATAGTTCTGGAGACTGAGAAGTCTAAGATGAAGATGCTGGCAAATTTGGTGTCTGGTGAGGGACCATGCATCAGGGATGTCATCTTTTATGTGTCTTCACCAGTGAAAGGGAGAGACAGGCTCCCTCGGGCCTCTTTTATTAGGGTACTAATCCAATTTGTGAGGGTGGCATCCTCATGACCTAATCACCTCCTAAAGGCCCCATTTCTTACACTATAGCACTGGGGATTATGTTTCCAACACAGCAACTTTTGGGGACACCAACACTTAGAAAACAGAAGTCCTTATTAAGACCTATGCTGCTCCTCCTAGTACTCAGTATATTCTTACTCACTTTATAGATACTTAAAAAACAAGTTTGACTAAATTTAATTAAAACATTAAGACTAGAACATTACCCAAGAGCTCCCTGGCACTACCATTCTCAAGTGACCTTGAGCAAAGAATAGCAACACATCTCATGAGCTGTTTAATTGGCTAGGCCATGAACACAGCAGCGGCACCAAATATATCAGCAAGGCACCAGTTGGAGAAGAGCCAGCATGATCTCCCTACCACGCAGAGAGTGAAGAGGAAAAGCTAAACAGAACCAAGAGTTGGGTCTGCAGGACAGATGACCACTCAGTCCATCAATCTGATTATAGTCTAAGAGTCTGTAGTGTTCACCAAATACATACATTTATGGAAGAGATCACTGGCTGTAGTGAGAAATTCTATCTCCAAATGTGAAAGAAATAAAGTTCCCAGTTAATGGAACCTCTCTTTCTCTTTCAGGACTCATAGCAATGCTTGCAGGAAGTCTCTAGTATTAGTACTAATGATATGTCTTTTTATAAAAGGAGAGGGGCTGGAATTCTTCTTTGATACTCTGTGAACTGTGACAGCAGAATTTGCAAGGGTATCAGATCCCTCCTCCAAGGAGACTTTTCTACCATAAGATAAACAGTTCATACAAGAGTTAACATCTTTCTGATAAGCTTTTGGGTTATTCTTTAGATTATTCTTAAACTAGAGGCTGTATCTTAGGTTCCTCTTAATTAAGCACTTGAACCTCCATAACCAGCCAAAGGAGATGGCCTTGGCAGAAAAATCCCACTTTAGAGTTAGTAGGCTGGGCCACAGACATGATGCTTTCCTGATCTTTCTCTTGGCTGGTCACCCACATGGCCACTCTACTTCCAAGGTCATGATTTCTGGGACTAAATCACAGCTTCTTACATTTCTCTTGGGTAGTGCTATAAAATTTAGCCAGGCTCCTTCTATAGAAGCAACCAAGCCCAGTGTGTATCCTAATATCCTTATCTAAGAATAGGGAATGTAATGGGGTCAGTGCAATAATGATAGATGCTACTGCTCCAATCAACTAGTCCCCAGAACTCGTGTCAAGAGTAATTTTGCAAGAAATAAGGGAGAAGTCTAATGAGATTGTAATGCTGGGGGCCCTGTGACTGGTGGAATAGGACTCTGGGAAGAAAGCAGAATGATAGCAGTGGGAGGGGCCCACAGACTAGAAGTCGGGTGTCCTCACCACATGCTGTGGTTTCATGTGTCCCCCTAGTTCATGTGCTAGAAAATTAATCCCCAGTGCAACTGTATAGAGAGGAAGGACCTTTAAGAGGTGATTAGGTCATAAATGCTCTGTCCTTGTGAATGGATCAATGCTGTCATCATGGCACAGGTCTGGTTACTGGGGAAGTGAGTCTTTGATGAAAGGATGAGTTCAGGCCTCCTCTCCCCACTCCAAGCCCATGTTATGAGACAGCAAGGCCTTCACCAGATCAGGGTCCTCAACCTGGCACTTCCCAGCTTCCAGATCTATATGAAAAAAAATCTCTGTTCTTTGTAAGTTTCCCAGTCTCAGGCATTCTGTTACAGCAACACAAAACTGACCAAGATACCAGTCCTTCAGCAAGGGCCTTATAGGCACCAGGGAAAACATGAAGGATACTCAGGGACAAGCCAGGCTAGGCTTCTGAAGATTCTTCTGAAGGGATCTTTGAATATAAACTGGATTCATAACCAAGTTTACTTATCACTATATGAGATTTAAAATATATACAAATATAGAGGAAATAGTCTATGTAGGTATCATCCAGCTTCAACAATTATCAATCCATAACCAATCTTATTCCATGTATACCCACTTCTCTGTATATCATTGTTGTGAAGAAAATCCCATAATCGTAACATTTCATCTGTAAATATTTCACTATATATATGTGTGTGTGTATGTATGTATGTATGTATATATATATATATATATATATATATATATATATGAATGATGAGGACATTTAAAATTATAACTCCATCATTATCATAAAAGTGTTTTACTTTATTACCCTTTTAAAATTGCTACCCAGGCTCCTTTGATGGTATTGTCTGAGCTGAGGATGCCTAGAAGACTAGAGTTACATAAAATAGGCATGGTATCACCATAATTCGTGATGACCACACCTTAGAATTCACTCCATAATCCCTCCAACAGCCCAAGGAAGATAAACATTCCTTCTTGTCTATTCAGTCACAATAGTGAAACCATACATGCTTGGCTTCCAGAGTCCCCAGAATTAATGAATGTGACTGGTACAAAGTAAGCAAAGGGCAGAACCAAATTCTACTATAAATTTCATAGCCATGTGGCATTATTGTTCAGCTGAAACATATGTGAGGGCCCCCATACCCCAAAATAAAG
Source organism: Geosciurus inauris (assembly GCA_004024805.1). Classification (NCBI taxonomy): domain Eukaryota; kingdom Metazoa; phylum Chordata; class Mammalia; order Rodentia; family Sciuridae; genus Geosciurus; species Geosciurus inauris. Next base: position 201,757 of record PVHX01000860.1, on the reverse strand, counting down.
AACTGACATTTCTTTAACATGGGAGAAATCTGTTTTCACATAAAATGTTGTTTCTATGGGAATGTGTACATCTGTAGCTACACACACACATGCACACACACATGCTTGGAGAAAGATGCAGATGGATTTTGGAATCTGTGGCACTTCACCTCATGGCATACTTTCAGATGAGGAGGCTTCCTGTCCTAGGCAACCCCCTACTTTTCATTTTCCCAGGTTTCTCCACCCTGAGAACCCAAGAGAACATGGAAGTTTACTCAGGAAAAAATTTTCTTTTCTTTTTTTTTTTTAAAGATAATTTTTTTAAAATATTTTTTTAGTTGTAGATGGACACAATGACTTTATTTTATTGCTTTGTATGTGGTGCTGAGGATCGAACCCAGGGCCTCACGCATGCGAGGCAAGCACTCCACCACTGAGCTACAACCCCAGCCCCAAAATTTTCTTTTATTCTCAAGAGACAGAAGTCTGCCTTGTCCTATTACATCGTACAAGATGAAATAATGCAACGTTCTAGTTGATGTTGACAGTTGGAGGGTGGCTTACTAATCAATGGCATCCAAACTCAGTGATGAAAATCACCACCCCAAGAATTCAGAACCATCAATGTCATTTCTGTGGAAATGCCACTGATGGTGTTGCTGGGAAACATCAAGGTCCCTGGTTAATCTTGCTGCTGTTTCCATGTAGTGGCAGGTGTAGGTGATAATGCTGGTGCTCAGCTCAGATCCCCTTATTTACTCCTCTTCAGTGAGATCTTGCCTCTAACAGTGAGCACCTGCACCTCTCTTACAAAGTCCTGCCCTTGGGCTGCTGAAGCCTGCTTTGCCTGCACACTTGGAGAGCTGGGACTTACCACTGCATCCTCCTCCCCACAGCAACCGTAACTACCTAATAATTAGGGAGATGACAACCCCAGCTCCGTGCCTCAGGTCAGCACAACTCTCAGACATAACACACATCCCCGGGGTCCCCAGTAAGCTCAGGCGGGAGCTATGAGCCACCATCTGCAGGTCTTCACCTGAACTGTCCCCATCTTTGGCTTCCTCTCCTTTCTTTTCCTGCCTCCTTCACTCCTTCACTAGTTTCCCTGGGGACCACCTTTTAAATAAATCACTTGCACAGCAATCCTCATTTCAAGATCTGCTTCTGAGGAACTGGACCTAAACCAGCAGATCAACTAGGATTCCCATCACTTATTTTGAGTATTCTGGAAATTATCATTCTTTTTCAACACATTATGTGCATGAATACCCAAATAAGACAAGGATATGCATTTCACATGTAACCTCCACTTTACAGCAACATGGTACCAGGCTTGGGAATCTCAGCCTACCATATACCAACAGAGTGACCTGGGAATACTCCTTAACCCATATAGGTTTGTATAGTATTGTTTTTAAAATGGACACAATACCAACTTCACAGTTGTGAGGATTAATGACATAACCTTACCCAGTGCCTGGCACATAACACATGCTTAGGGACTCCCTGCTAAATCTTACTCTGCATTTTTAGGATGATGTCCTTTAGATCGGAAGTGACCCCAAACCCATCAAAGGAGCCAGATGCCTCTGCAGTTGGGCTCTTTCCCAGCAGCCGTCTGCCTGCGCCTGAGGATTCTCTGCACTTCCAGGGACAGGAACCAGATGCTATCATAACTGCATGAAAAAATCGTTCCTCACCAAGAAAAAAGGCCCTTGACGGACTTTACCGAGGCTTTATGAGCCATCAAGTGCAACAGCTGTACAGTTCCAGGGAATGTTTCCACCCAACGATTGTTAAGCAGCAGGCGATATTTTATTATCTTTTCCCCTCTGTTTAATGTGTTGTTCACCTTCTGCTGGGATCGTTAGCCTTGATTATCAATCTCCACATAAAAAATAAAGGAACGTCCTATTGTTGTTCCTCTCCCGAGATGTCTCTGTGTTGCTTATTACTGTGGGAATCACACACTTGTTAGCTGAGCAGACTGGAATCTCCACTCCCAGGAGCCCACAGATGAAATGAGGGGGTGGGGGAATCAGGAGGAAGCACCAAGGTCATGGAACATCAGAAAATTATGATTACAGTAAACAAGACACCAGCAACAGAGAAAGAGACTCTATTTAGTTGTGGCCAAGGTCCAGACATCTAGGAAAAGAGTCAGACTTTTTTCTAAACTATATCCTTCCATTCCTTTTACAAAGCAAGCCTGGTAGGCCTGGTCCTTTGGGAGCCAGCAAGCTTCTTGTGTCTTTGCTTTCCAATGCAATTCCCACACTAGGCTCCTTCCTGGTGATTAACACTGGACAGTGTCACCTATCTGCTGCACACCCCTCTTAATTATGGTGGTAGATACCAGCTGTATTACTCGCCGGGTTCCAAGCATGCAGATGGCTAGAGTTCACAGTCCCAAAGCCGCACTTCGGAATTTCACAGGAAGCCAAGGAAAGAATGCCAGGCCATCACCTGTCGTCTTTCTGAGCGACTGCACCAATTTGGACTTTTTTCACCCTTCCGTCTGGCCTTCTTTTGGGCACGAAACAATCCAGGTGCTGTGGGGAGCTGCCTAGCATCTGCGATACTGACATTCATATCCTGGATACCAGAGGTTATTCTCCACCACCTTGCCCTAAAAGAGAGGACCCATTATGAAAGCAACTTAATCAAGGGCCTTCCAAATCCTAGCCTGCTTTCAGCCAACTTTGAGCATTTTTATCAGCCGGTTTGTTACTTGATTAAAATGCTCAGAAGAATGTAGCCGCTTTTCTGAGACTTGTATCTGAACCAACCAGAACAACCATTATACTAGACTGAAGTCCTGAGGCACTTAGCTGAGAATTCCATTCTTCCTCGGAGAGGTCTATTGTGACTCTTTATGGACTCAAAAGTTGGGGATTTGCCAAAATAAATTCTACTGCCATGTATAACTAAAAAGAACAAATAAAAATTTTAAAATATTAATATAAAAAGAAAGTTGGGGATTTGCTTCCAAACACTCGCTGCTTTGTCTAATAGTGTCCTGTCAGCCTCTCCTCTTGAACTCACCAGGATCTGCCGACTTAAGTTCTCAGTTGGTACTATGTTTTAGGATGTGGAATATAGCTCACTTTGTTTTTCCCTGTCACTGCTTCTCCTAAAATTAAGAGATAATCCCAAGATTTCTTGAACAATTTATGTGTCCAGCTGCTCAGATTTCCTCCTAGATCTTGCCAGGCTGAGAAGTTATCCCAACTGCTTGTTCTCCAGTGGAAGTTCCTCTACCCTCTTGATGGCTTTTGCTTTCTTTTTAGGTATTTTTGCTTTCTTTTTATTTAATTTGGGGGGAGGTGCTAAGGTCTAAACCCAGGGTCTCATGCATGCTAGACAAGTGCTCCACCACTGAACTACATACCCCTCCCCCAACCCATTCTTTTTATACTTTAAGGTACTCTTACTGAAACTTCATAAGAACTTCTAAGACCAAATACATTTTTATTTTGCTTAGTTTACAATTCTCTTCCTGATAATATCCAACAAACTTTTGGTTCAGAATCTTAAACTGAGTCGGTTTAAGATGTCCTTGGTCTACATGCCTATTTTGGTGCCAGTACCATGCCGTTTTTGTTACTATTGCTTTGTAGTAAAGTTTAAGGTCTGGTATTGTGATGCCTCCTGCTTCACTCTTCTTGCTCAGGATAGCTTTGGCTATTCTGGGTCTCTTATTTTTCCAAATGAATTTCATGATTGCCTTTTCTATGTCTATAAAAAGGACTCTGGGATTCTAATTGGGATTGCATTGAATCTGTATAACACTTTGGGTAGTATGGCCATTTTAATAATATTGATTCTGCCTATCCATGAACATGGGAGGTCCTTCCATCTTCTAAGATCTTCTTCAATTTCTTTCTTTAGAGTCTTGTAATTTTCGTTGTGGAGGTCTTTCACCTCTCTTGTTAGATTGATTCCCAGGTACTTTATTTTTTTGGAGGATATTGCAAATGGAGTGGTTTTTCTGAATTCTTTTTCAGAGGATTCGTTGCTGATGTATAGAAATGCATTTGATTTATGGATATTTATTTTATATCCTGCAACTTTGCTGAATTCATTTATCAGTTCTAGAAGTTTTCTGGTGGAACTTTTTGAATCCTCTAAGTATAGGATCATGTCGTCATACTAGACAAAGGTGCCAAAAACATTCATTGGAGAAAAGATAGCCTTTTCAACAAATGGTGCTGGGAAAACTGGAAATGCATTTGCAACAAAATGAAACTTAACCCCTATCTCTCACCATGCACAAAACTCAACTCAAAGTGGATCAAAGACTAAGGAATTAGACCAGAGACCCTGTGTCTAATTGAGGAGAAAGTAGACCCAAATCTCCATCACGTTGGATTAGGCCCTGAATTCCTTAACAAGACTCCTATAGCACAAGAAATAAAAGCAAGAATCAATAAATGGGACGGACTTAAACTAAAAAGCTTCTTCTCAGCAAAAGAAACTATCAAGGAGGTGAACAGAGAACCTACATTCTGGGAGCAAATTTTTGCCACACGCACATCAGATAGAGCACTGATCTCCAGGATATATAAAGAACTCAAAAAACTTAACACCAAAAAAACAAATAACCCAATCAATAAATGGGCTAAGGAGCTGAATAGAAACCTCTCAGAAGAAGAAATACAATCAATAAATATATATATGAAGAAATGTTCGTCATTTCTAGCTATTAGAGAAATGCAAATCAAAACTACACTCAGATTTCATCTCACCCCAGTCAGAATGGCAGCTATCCAAAATACCAGCAACAATAAGTGCTGGCGTGGATGCGGTGAAAAAGGTACACTTAAACATTGCTGCAAATTGGTGCAACCAATCTGGAAAGCAGTTTGGATATTTCTTAAAAAACTTGGAATGGAACTACCATTCAATCCAGCTATCCCACTCCTTGGCCTATACCCTAAAGATTTAAAAACAGCACACTACAATACAGCAGTAACCTCAGTGTTTATAGCAGCACAATTCACAATTGCAAAACTATGGAAGCAACCCAGATGTCCTTCAATAGATGAATGGATAAAGAAACTGTGGTACATATACACAATGGAATATTATTCAGCAATAAGAGAGAATAAAATTATGGCATTTGCAGGCAAATGGATGGAATTGGAGAACATTATGCTTAGTGAAGTAAGCCAATCCCAAAAAACCAAATACCGAATGTTCTCTCTGATTAGTGGATGAGGATACATAAGGGGAGTGGGAACGGGAAACATAGGAGAAATACAGGAACTCTGGATGCAGCAGGGGGAGGTGGGAGGAGGGAAAGGGGAATGGGTATAGTAATGATGGTTGATTGAGAGGGTCATTACTACCCCTGGTGCATGTATGAAGACACAAATGGTGTGACTTTATCTGGTTTGCAACCAGAGAAATGGAAAAACTGAGACCTGGTTATGACTTGAAACGCATTTAAATAAAATAACTTAAAAAAAAAAAAAAAGATGTCCTTGGGTTCCCTTCCTTGATTGTGAATGGTTTCTCAGTCTATCACCTCAAAATAGTCTGAATTATTTTACCCCAAATGTTTCTCTTTGCTCTCACGAAAGCTCCTCTGTTAATTGTTCCTCCTGTTTATTCTATCTTGATGATTTTTTATTACCTAGATGTAGATTGCCTGTGGTAGTTTCTTATCTTAATCCCTTGAAAAAATGGTAAACAAGGTCAACTTATGTGTTTTCCTACTGATTCCTGTTGTTAACACTTTTCTTCCAGAGAAAATGCCCGTTTATCCCAGTTCCTTACTTACTCTCTAAGACAATTCTCTTACCCTCTCAAAATGCTTTCTAATTCCAAGGAAACTCATTTATTAGTTTTAGTGTATAATTGATGTACAGTACCTGCATGATTTGATGAGTTCTGTCATATATAACCACCTGTATTACCAACACAGTCAGGATAGTAAACATGTCCATTGTCCCAAAAGTTTTCTTATGCCCATTTACAGTGGGTATCTCCTTTCCATCCTCATTCCTAGTCAACTCCTGATATGTTTTCTGTTACTAAATTAGTTTATATTGTCTATAATTTTATATAAATGAAATCATAACATATGTAGTCTCTAAAGGGGGAGTCTGGTTTCTTTCACTCAACATAATTATTTTAAGATACATCTATGTTGTAGGTAACAATAGTCTGAAGTATCCACTGTGTGGATATCCCACACTTCATTTATTCTTTATCTACTGGAGGACATTTGCTTAGTATCTAGTTTTTGGCTTTTATGTACGATACTGATATGAACATTCCCATACAAGTCTTTGCTTGAACAGAGCCTTCGTTTCTTTTCAGCAAATACCTAGGAGTGGGAGGGATGGGTGGTATGGTGTGGTATGTGTCTCAGCCAGCTTTGCACTGCTGTGACCAAAAGACCTGACAAGAACAATATAGAGGAGGAAAGAATTTATTTTGACTCACGATTTCAGAGACTCCAGCCATGACCTACTGACTCCATAGCTCTGGTCCCAAAGTTAGGCAAAACATCATGATGGAAGGGTGTGACAGAGGAAAGCAGCTCAGGTATGACAACCAGGAAGCAGAGAGAGCTCTGCTCACCAGGGACCCCTCCCCCCAAAAAAACCCAAAGGCAGGTCTCCAGTGATCTGTTTTCTCCAGCCACACCCTACCTGCCTACAGTCACCATCCAGTTAATCCATTCAAGTGGATTAACCTACCAATCAGGTCCCCTCTTATAATCTAGTCATTCTGCCTCCTGCAACATTCTTGCATTGTCTCACACATGAGCTTTTGGGGGATGCCACATATTCAAACTATAACAGTATGAAATGAAAACTCAATTCTACTGCTTCTGGTATGACATATTTTTAAAGGCTTTCTGGAAATCTAAGTGAAGTATATCTTCTTTTTCTCCTTTACACATTTTTTTCTCAAAGAAAGTAAACAGCTCCCAAAGAACAAATGAAAAAGTAAAAATATATGGTGTCTTGAAGTTGTGTCTATTTTCTCTTTTAGGAGGTGGGGTGGAATACTGGGGACTTAACCCAAAGGTGCTTAGCAACTGAGCCACATCCCTAGCTCTTTTTATTTTGTATTTCGAGACAGAGTCTCACTAAGTTGCTTATGACCTCACTAAGTTGCAAGGCTGGCCTTGAACTTGTGGTCCTCCTGCCTTCGTCTCTGGAATTACAAGCATGTGCCACCACATCTAGCCATGTTTACTCTTCTTTAGAACTTTCTTTGTCCACAAGGATTCTCAATTGTAGCTCCTGTAAAATGGCACACTCCTCCTAGCTGGCAAGCAATCTCTTGGGTAGAGGAGGAAACACAACTTCCCCACTCTCTGAAGCTCTGTGATATACAGGAGCTAAAACATTTAAAAGGCTATCAAATTCATCCCACCAGCCCACATGGAGTATATTATTGGTGGACAGGGAGGAATTTAAGACTTATAAAAGAGTGGAAAGTAAAGAAGATATCCCTGCACTTTGTTTCTGATCTGTTAGACTTGTTTAAAGTTTGTGTGAAATGATTAAGTCCAAACTGGGAGCAAGAGTGGGGAAGAGAAGAGAACAATGGGAGGAAAATTACTGAAAAAAGTAATGAGATTAAATTCTTAGATTCTATGCTTCATATAACTTCCTTTATCTTGAAATATTTTATTTAAAGCAAAGGTCCAAAGACACCAGTTGAATCATTGCTTGGGTTTCAGAGCTATGTGGGAGCTTATTTGAGTTGTCACCCTCAGTGCCTATTTTGTGAAGGAGACCATCACAGAATTGAAGCTCCAGGTGTATAGGAAATAGTCTTGTTATTTTTAATTTATGAGTTCTTGTAGCAATAGACTTCAGTTGAGGGTTTTTTTCCACCTGAATGTGTAAAGAAATACTGGGAATGCTTAAATTTACAGCAGCTTGAACAACACTTTACTTCCCTCCTCCCAACCCCCAACCAAGCAGGATCCAGGCTCCATAAATCAAAGTTCCCCACATGTGCAGGTTTAGAGGAAATAAAGAACATGCAACATAGTAAATCCACTGCAGATCTTTGAGGCTGTGGTTGGCAATCAGTACCACAGGGGAGGCTTAAAGATTGATGGTGTCTATTTCCTTAGTGTGAAAGCGAAAATGAAATGCTCAGCATCTTAAGGAATAAATGATAAGAGACTCTCCAACTTATCCAAAAGACACGAGGATTCAGTTAGACATGTCAACAGGTGGGGACATGGAGGAAAGAAGTCATGGGAGACTGGAGTTCAGCAGAGGAGAGAAAGGATGAGCGCCCCTTGAGGCCAGCAGGTGCATCACCTCAACAACCGGAACGCTAAGAAACAAGTACCAGGAGCAACCTCAGCTGCTCTCAATATGGGCTTGATGGATTGCATCAGATGCAGAGTGTTTTCATGTTGAATCTCTGTACTGATTCTAGGTGTGAGGGTTAATTTTATATGTCAAATGGGCTAGGAAATAGTGCCCAGTTGTTTGGTCAAATAAGTCTAGATGTTGCTGTGAAGGTATTTTCTAGATGAGATTAACATGAAATCAGCAGACAGAAAAGTAGACTACCTTCCATAAAGTGGGTGAGCCTCATTTACTCATACGAAAGTATTAAAAGGCAGAGGTGTCTTAAAGAAGGAATTCTGCCTGGTTACTGTTTTTGAATTCCACCTTGCAACATCAACTCTTGCTGGAATTTCCAGCCCTGCAGATGTTGTTGTTGCTATGATAATGATGATGATGATGATGGTGATAGTGGTAGTGGTATTGATGGTGATGATGATTATGTGCGGTGCTGGAGGTTGAACCCAGTGCCTCTCATATGCTAGGTAAGCACTAGCTACACCCCCAGTTCCAGCCTGGCAGATTTGGACTTGCCAACCCCCACAATCTTACATTAGCTGTGCACATGGCTGAGGAATGACTGTGGACAGTCACTTCTCTGAATCTGATGGCAAATGTCTAGATTCCACATTCAAATTTTCCTTTCCACTGACACTGTTAATAAAACAGGTTGTGCAGCCCCTGTAGTGGCTCATCACTGGGCATCCCGTAGGTGCAGGTGGGGACAGCAAAATTGTGTTTCAGCAGCAGATTCTCCCAGCTGAGAATTTAGTCTTCAGTGTTCACCAAAAATAAATAAAGGATCTCAGCAAGCTGTTTAGAAGAAAATGCCTTACAATTGAAAACTCTCTATGTTAAAGGGAAGAATTCACCTTAGGGACACAGTTATGCAAAAGTATTCAGTTCCCAAAGAGATGGTATGTGTAGAAGGAATCCCTGAGGCCACAGCGTTCAGGGATCATGATGGGAGCAGGTCACACATGGATTTCCTCAGTGCCCCAGAGATACTGCTTCCTGAGGAACTTAGTTATTCAACAAGGATGAACTTCTCCCAGGAGAAGGAGGCTGACACACTGAATGGCAGACTCCATAAAAATTCTGAGGTGCACTCACCAAATATTTATCCTGTACCAGGCCTCCGTCTAAGATGAGAGGATACAAAATGAAACAAGCTAGACAAGTGCCTCTTTCCATGGATCTCACAGTTGAGAATGGCAGACAGAAACTAGGCCAGTAGACAAATAAACGAGAAAGACAACTTTTGATAATGGGTGCTGGGAAGCCATCTTTAATTTCTAAACAACCTGAAGACTCAGGATATTCCTGTGAACCTCTCTGTCCTGAACTTCTCTGCAAATTCTAATTGTCCTGTAATGGGTTCAGTGATCCACTAGACTGAGAGCTCCCTGGTAGCAAAAGCTGTCCTCCTGCTATCCTTATATCCTAATACAATACCTGGCAAACAGTATAGACTTAACCAAATGATGGGTGGGTGAGTGGATGGATGGGTGGGACTATACTGTCTGTATCTTATACTGGGCTCCCTCAGAAGCATCCTTGAATGAGGATGAGAATGCTAATAGGTTTGATTGGGAGGTGACCCCAGGTAGCAGATAAAGGAAATGAGACAGACAGGAAAGGACACCAGGGCTCAATCCTACTTCGGAAATCTGAGAGTCAGGCTAGACCAAGTCTCAGAGTTATCTCAACAGAGGGACAGAAAAGGGAGCTGGAGTGTTTATCAACCAACTCCAGTCAAATTTTTCCTGGGAGCTGCTCCTAAGAGACATTAACTACCTGGCATTCCTGGTCTGTATTATGGGTGGGGGGGCTTATGTTTGCTGTCTTATGTCTGCTGGGGGCTCCAGCAGCCAGAGAAAACTATCAAGTACAGTCATGGGTGCTGGACCTTGGGAGCTATAGGTTTTGTGTGTAATGATGAGAAAGAAGGATGAGTGCCAAAGGGATGGGGGGGAAGAGGGATCAACAGTATCTGCCACAGCTATCTCATGAACTACCAAAAGACTTGGAGAGAGTGGCGTGTGACGGGGCTGCAGACGCAGGGAGGGAAAGGAGGATTTGCAGCCACGCTGGACTCCAGCCAGATCAGACCTCATGACACAGGGCATCCGTGGCTCTCTTTTGTGACCTCTCCCATGGAACTCCTCATGGGTTATTTAACAATAAATAAGGTATTATTGTTTATTTTAATAAACAAGGTATTATTTTTATTTTGAACACTTGTAGCCTAGAGAGAGGAACTTCTGATGGTTGAGTACTTTTTCATCCCTAGAAAGTGCCTCTAAAATTCTTTAGAGCCAGGTTGGAGAACATTATTTTCCCTACAAATGCTATCTTGCCTCTTTAGATTGAGCACCAAAGAGACGGCTATGATAATACATGGAAATTTATTTAAGAAAAATGAACCACATTTATTTTTTGAAGTGCCTAAAAGACTGGAAATAAATTTTGAGTGATGGTTTATATTTCCTTTTTTTCCCCCATTTTCATTCAAAAGGGCTTGCCTGGTGTTGATTACATCCTTTTTCACTACAGGTCCCCAAGAGAATTTCCTTCTTTGTCACTGCCAAGGCCCTTTCTTTCCTTTGCTAGGGTTTAAAAGGACAAAGTATGGACTCTTAAGGCTCTGGTTTTGGAGAATGCCAAGAAAATGACACGGGCCATTATTTCCAGGCTTGTGAAATTCGATTTCCTAAATTTCAGTGTTCTTCATGAACAAGCATGTCAGGTGCCAGGAAGAAAAGCATCTGATTACAATGTGATGCTGAGACCATTTCTGCGTACACTAAATAAAATGATAGATGATTATCAGAAACAGTGTACTGCTGAGCTTAACCATGTCGAAACCAACAATGAAAAAATTTCCATTTGTTTGTCCATCAGAATTACTTTTATCACTAATACCAGTACTTAAAATGACGAGAAGAAGCTCTGCTACACAACAAATTGGGCTGTTTTCAAGCACAGTCCCAGAGCTCCTTTTAAGTATTTTGTTCTTTTGAGAAGCAAGGCAGCTCCAAAGTGTCAAGCACACTTGATTTACTCCTTCCACATTCATTCATTGAGCTCCCACTCTGTATCAGGCAGGATGCTAAGTGAGGCGGAGAGGTGGAGAGATTAGACTTGGTCCCTATTCTCACAGAATCATATAGAAATAACAGAAACATTCATCAGATAGAAATCAGAGAGAGGTAATAGAAACACTTTTCAGTCAGAAGAAATAGAACTCAGATTTCCATTTTAGAAGTAAGAAAATAAAAATCTCACCTTTAGGGACACCTGTGAGTATAGAAAGTAGAGATACCAAGCACATCTCTCTATGATTCAGTTTGACCTATTTCTAACCAAATTATTACAAAAGTATCCCTTAAATTCCTCCTTCTGTATCCTCCATGAAGAGCTGACTTCTTATTCAGCCAATAGACAGTGCCGGGCATAGATTTGTCTGCACCAACAATGTGATTCATCAGCATACTGAAGCTCTACCCAACATCACGTAATATAATACATCTTTAGTTTCTATAATGTCTTCCACATGACTTTATCCCCAAATGCTTTACATACTTCACTAAGACAGCTATAGAATTAAAATAATAAATCAAAGCAGAAGGACAGAAAGCAGAGAGGTTTATTCAAGGGAGGAAAAGACAGGTTTTCAACTAGACAGGGGAAAGATGGAGAGCCCTACTTTGTTTGTGCTAGTCTTGTAACTAATAAGTCTCTTCTCTGTTTTAACTCTTTGTTTAGTTTCCCGTTCCAGGCAGCATCACTTGTCCCATCCCTTATAAATCCTTCTCTTGAAGAGACAACTAAGTACTTGCACTTTAAGAAGTTCCTTTTTCATGCTTCGTGATGATGCTATCACCCACTGCACAGAACATCCTAGAGCTAAGAAAATAAGAGTGTATAGCTTGAACCAAATGGAAAAACATGCAAGCTTCTCAAAGAAGTGCTCAGTGGGGGACATCTGGAGACCTAGCCACCTCATCTCCCTTTTGCCTGCAATGCATTCATTCATTGTTCATTCCACAAATAATCATAATATAGTAGGTATTATGTGGAGGGATGCATTGGCAGGACACTTGTAATTTTAAATAGGGAGGTTAGGGAAGAAAATGGCATTTGAGTAGACATCTAAAGGAAAGGTGGGCTGAGCCAAGCAGGCATCCGGGGAAGAGCAGTGGGAAGAGAAAGAGTAAGACCTATGAGAAGGGATGGTTCTGGCACTTCCTGAGGGGAAGCAAGGAGGTAGTATGTCATCAGCAGAGCATGTAAGAGGGAAGGGGTAGATTCCACACAGAGAATCTTGTACGTCATTTAAAAACCTTTAGCTGTTACTACGCGAGGTCAGAAGCAAATTTTTAGTAACTCACAAAATCATAAGAATAAAGAGCAATTGATCAAAATCTTTCCCCACTTAAGCTTCTGTGGTGAGCTTTGCATCCATTCTTCCCTTGGTCCTCACCATCCTGGCATCAGGACTATGTACTTCATGACTCATCTCAAGCCACCTTGAGTTTGTAGGCAGGACACACAGTGGCTAAGAGCCTTTATTTACTCATTCAACCAATCTTTCCTGAGTGCTCTTTTAGGGGCAGGTGTTTGAACCAAGAACAAAAAGACAAATGTCCCTATGCTTCAGAGCTCACATTAGTCAAGTGACTTCAGCTCTCGGTGCTTCAGTTTCTGCATATAAATGACAGGATAATGATAGAATCAATGCATGGCAGCTTTTGGAGATTAAACAACTCAGGATGGTGCGTGCCATAGGAAAACCTCAACAAATGCAGGTTATTATGTTTTTTAAAAATGAGTATAAATACTGAAGAAAGGAAACAAGGCATAGATGTATCGCAATAGTGTGGTGGTAGAAGCACAGACCAGGAAACATTCTAGAAATATCCACTCAGTAAAAGCACACCCTCACAGCATCCACCTGTCCTCTCCTTCAGTATGAAAGTCTCTTCTCTGCTTTTGCTGCATCTACTTCAAGTCAACCCATCCTCCCTCTTCAGGCCCCAAATCAAGCCATGAGAGTGTTACAAAAGAAGAGGATGTTTTCCCCCTTCACTTTGATTTTTTAATGCTTTGGTTAATTTTCACTGTAGGCATCCTGACAATTCCACTTCCCACTTGAGTCACCACAGAGGTATATGGTAATCGAGTTCTTCACTGCTCCTCTCTCCCTCCCTTTTTACCTTCCTTCTCTTTCTTATTATTAGAGACCAGTTTCTCTAGAGCTATAAAACTAAAAAATGAAACACCTTCAAAAATTTAGAGGCACACAGTCAACTAACATGCAGCCCCCGAGGTTGAGTTTCTCTCTGGGTGGGTCTTTGATGTTTTCAGTCACCAGTAGCATCTGGTTCCCACTAAAAGGTTTTTTTGTTTTTTGTTTTTGCACCGGGGATTGAACTCAGGGGTACTCAACTCGACTGAGCCACATCCCAGCCCTATTTTGTGTTTTATGTAGAGACAGGGTCTCACTGAGTTGCTTAGCACCTCGCCATTACTGAGGCTGGCTTTGAACTCGCGATTCTCCTGTCTCGGCCTCCCAAAGTGCTGGGATTACAGGTGTGCGCCACCGCACCTAGCCCACTAAGAGGTTTTAGGGGCTAACTGGTCCTCAGCCCCTTTAGTAGGTAGTTTCCTCTCTGAGGCACGATGCCAGATCTTTCCAACTGCCTTGGAAGGCTGGGTAGTCATTAAGCAGGATCACAAAGTACCATGTAAACACACTGTCAATGTGTGCATGACAAAGTTGTCTACACAGGAGAGAATGTTAAGAACTCACTCAATTTCCCACGAAGGAGGGCAGAACTCCATCCTTTTTATAGCAAGTGCCATCTTAACATCATCCCTAGGATTTAGAGGAAGTTTACAAAGTGCTATCACATTTTCACTTAATCCCCACAATAATCCTGTAAAGTAGATATGATGATCTCCATTTAACAGAAGAAACTAAAAGCTTCAAGAGGTTAAGTGACTTGCCATAGTGGTCAGGCTACAAATTCAACCCTGAGCTGTTCCATCTTTTTTTTTTTTTCAATCCAATATCCTTTTCCTCTATCCCACCCCCAACATCAGTAAAAAAAAAAAAAAAAGATCAAAATGTGCAGTAAGAACTAGAATATCTAATGCACGAGTACTTGACAAGAATCACTGGGATTCTTTGGGCTCCCTGAAACTGCTTTGCCTTCAAACATCCCTACCAAGACCTGAATTGGGTCTTGGACCTAGGCAAACTGTGCAAAATGATTCCCAGATGTTGTGAGCTGATCGCCAACACCCCAACCGGCCGGCAGTCAGACAAAGAACTTGTTTAATAGGAAAATGCCCCAGTTTACACATTGCCTGCAGCGGGAGACTGGAAGGAGGCTGCACACACTGGCTGTTTTCTTTAGCATAGATCACCAGCTCAGGTGCCAAGCCTGGATGCCACCTCAGTTATGGCCTGCACATGGCAATATGGAGCCGTCCTGGAGGTTACTGGGATGTTAGGGTTATCTATTTGAAATGTTTGAAGACTTGTTTTAACACAAAGTAAAGACACTGAATCACGACCCCTTTTTCTTTGCTGTCTCTCATAAGCAATCAGGGATGTACTTCTTCATGCAGGAAACACCTGAAACTGTTTCCTGGGGCCTTTGAAATCTGATGGCACTAAATATACCCTCAGTTTCTTCTTAATGTTTTCCTTTCATACTGCAACAGGAGGGAGTTAAAGGGAAACTATATTTATATACTTATGATTCCTAAAAACTCACTTTAGCAATATACATGAGCAAGAGTATTTTCTTTTCCAAGAAGTCTATGGAGTCTTTTCTAATAAAAGTAAAGCTAAGACCTGCCAGGAATAAATAAACAAGAAACCCATAGGGTAAGGGTTTGGCTTCCAGTGCAGGACTTCAAGTATTTCTGCTCCAACACAGCTTCACTACTAGGGAAGGAGGCAGAAATGCTAGAACATTAGCCCAGATTATAGCTGCTTGCAATTAAGAAAAAGATGCCACCTTTGGACATAGAGCCCCAGGAGAGGCTACTGAGCTGGACTAGCAGAATGTGCTGCATTTAAGCTGCCCTACTCACTCCTACCATCAGGTGCCTGTTCCACAAGCAAATGGCATGATCATGCACATCCGCCTTGACCATAGTGTCTCAATAGTAGCCCTGCTTCCATGAGGAGCATTGACCAGGTAGACAGAGCTGGAGTGAAGGAGCAGGAGGTGTAATAGGGGAAGAGGGGAGAAGGATAGACAGCAAGTCATAATGAGACCCAGGCAAGACCGAGGAAGCAGGGTTGGTGTGATATGCTTCAACTGAAACAAAACAACTAGAAAATATAATAATCTAGAGAAGTCTCACAACGTGAGCTCCTAAAACTCTATGGTTTTTTTAATTTTTCTGAAGAAATTACATGAGAGATTTGCTTTTTTGGTTTTTGTTTTTTGGTGGAGGAAGCATTCTATCACAGTGAATGTGATGATGGAGATTAACTACCCCAGTCTGCTTGCAGAACTGGAGTCAGAAGCTATGCCGTCTCTCCACAGTGACCTGGCAAGGAAGAGATGAATCTTGTGCACCCAGCTCCATTTTTCTCCTTTGAAATCACCTGAGACCAATTGTGCCATTAAGGTAGTTTTTCTCTGGTAATGGCCGTTGATGTATTTCTAATGGGAAGAAGCAAGCATCCCTAAAGGGAACTGTCCCTGACAGAAGAAGAGAGGGACCAACTAAGAGCAGTTCCACACTCTTTCTCATCCTTCTTTGACTTAATAAACTCCTAGCACATAACCAACTACCACTGTTATGTGTTCATGCCCAAGGACCAAAGAAAGCTTCACTATACAAGATTATATATGAAAAACATTTGCTGTAACCAATGCAGAAAGGTGCTAGTTGAGTTGGCTATCAGCAAGAATGTGTAAATACTAATAATAACAGCAGTCTCTATACATACAGTGGCACATGTATGGGTAGCACAAAGAGCAGGCCCTGTGAGGGTGTTGACAAGAAGGGAAATAGGGTCCTGAAGGCAGTTAGCCCTCTCTGCTCAGCTTAGCCTCTGACCCCATGACCCTGGCTGGTCTTGGCATTAATGCCATGGCAACCTCTGGCCTTAAGTGGATACTGGACAAGTCAGTTATAAAACAGTCAGGGATATGCTCCAGAGGCTTGGAGAAAGCTGTTAGATAGTACAAGGAGCCATTTAAAATCCAAGACTGAAGAAATTTCATGAGAGATTGAGATGGGTAGAAGCATAATAACATTCCTAAGAAAAGAGTGAGTTTGGGCCAAAGGCAAGGAGTTGAAGGAGTTGGCAGGAGGAAATATGGGCCAGACTGGCAAATGAGAAAAAGGAAACAGAGGGCAATGCTAGATTGAGGTGAGCACCAAAATATATCCAGAAAATTCTAGATCCAGGAAAGAGGAATTTTTAATTGACAGTAAAAAGTTGTATAAAGATCAGAACCTCCAAGAAGAGATTCTTGGTTTCACCCCAGGGTTTTAATTGGATTTTGTGTGCTTTGTATTCATAAGGCAAAGTACATAATTAAGTAAAATCTTTATCCAAAGTGAACAGTCAACACATGGGAAAGTTTAATCATACCCTATCTTACCATTTCATATTACTGTAAGAATTATGCAAAGGAGATCCTCACATTTGAAATGTTCTGTATGCTCAAAGCCAGCACATACTTGCTAACCAACTCAAGGATCAATGTGCCAATTTCTTCTTTAAGTCCGCTGTCACTATCTTTTTTGGGGGGCGGGGGCAAGTTTTTCCAAAAACAAGTTACTGAAACTCTGAAGTACCAAGATATTGATCATTTAAAAAAGAAAAGAAAAGAAAATCTGGCAGGAGAGGATTTAAAAAAAGGACAGATGAGGTGCTTTGGGCTCCATTACTCTCTAAAGCACTGCTTCTCCAAGTATTGATGGTAAGAGCCACTTTTTGTTTCTTGTTATATATACCAGTAAAAACGTGTGTAACAATCAGAATCTGTTAAAATACCAGTAAAAACTTGTGTAACAGTCAGAATCTCCAAGAGAGTCACTAAATACAAAATAATCCTGTTAAGAAGGAAGAGAGAGAGTGAAGCTCTAACTAATGAAAATAAATGAGTTGAAGGCAGTGAATAATCTATAGTCAACGGATTGTGTAAAAATAGATTTCAACAGATAAATTCAACTGAGCTACAGTTTGAATGTGTCCCCCCCAAATTTTTCTTGAAACTTGATCCCCATTGTGCTGGTATTAAGAGATCGAGCCTTCAGAAGGTGAGTTGGCTATAAGGGTGCTGCCTTCATGAATGAATTGATGCCCTTATAAAACAGGCTTCAGAGAGAAATGGTCCCTTCCATCTTCTACCATGAGGATCAGCAGCAAGGTGCCATCTTGGAAGCATAGAGCAGTCTTCACCAGACACCAGTGCTGGCACCTTGATCTTGGGCTGCCCATCCTCCAGGATGGTAAGAAACACATTTCTGTTCTTTGCAGTTTGTCATAGGCAGTTTGTTATAGCAGTACAAATGCATAAAGACAATAGACTGAAAATTACCCTTTCAACTCATTACAGAAGCTTCTAAATTCTTCTCAATATCTATATTTATCACTGACAGGTAACAGTGTGTGGACCACTATTGGTCCCAGATCACACCTGGAACAATATTATCCAAAAGCATCATTGCTTATCATAATTAAAATTCTTAGATATTGAATCTGAGATGCCACAAGGTCCACCTGGAGCTCCACCTGTATTTCTGAAAAGTAAACATTTAAAAAGAAAGGCAGGCCTGGCCAAGCAGTGCAAACCTGTAATCCTTAGTGACTCTGGAGATTGAGGCAGGAGGTTTGCAAGTTTGAGGCCAGACTTGACAACTTAATGAGATCCTGTTTCAAACTTTTAAAAAATGTAGGGAAGCTCAGAAAGTAGTTAAGTGGGAAAAAATCCATGGGTTCAATCCCCAGCACACACACACACACACACACACACACACACACACACACAGAGTTATACAGAAAAGTGTAATCCTCATAAAATCTGTTTCATTGTTGTGTTCTACTTGTCTTTTCAAGAAAATTGAAGGGTCCACTAATTTCAAAAGTATTTGATAAGCATGATCATCAGTTCACAATGATGGTGAAAAAAACCCTACAATGCAGTGTCTTAGTGTGCCTGTTGAGCACAGGGAATAGGAACCTTGGCTCTTACATGAGTCAAAATAAACCTTTTCTCTTTATAAGTTGATCATCTCAAGTATTTGTTATAGTGACAGAGGCTAACATAGTAATGTAACCTCTGGGTCCCACTTTCTTTAGCCATAATACAGAGAACATAATAGGATCTACCTCATAGGATTATTCTGAGGATGAAGGAGGATTGTGCCTATCAACTGTGCCTATCAATTGTGCCACTATCTATTGTGCTTAGTTAGTGGTGAATGATGAACTCTGAGTACTCAAGAGCATCGTCCACACTGATCACAAATTTGGCAAATAGTATCCCTCCTGTATAAAATTATAGCCTCCTGCAAACAGGCCACCCTTTGTGTCCTAACTTGGAACTACAGGGAGTTCTAGGGCCCAGCAGACTTGGAGAGCTGCATCTCCATCACACAACCAAGTAGGAAGAGTTGACACAATGGTGAGCACAGATTGGAGGGTAGGAACTGACTTGGTCCCCAAATCCCTCTGAGAACAGAGACTCCTGTTCTTCCATACAAAACCAAAACCACTAAAGCACTTCCGATCTCAATACCAGAAACAAATCCACATTTTACCTCTCTCAAAAGCTGCCTGTGACATTGTACACAGCTCTTTGACACTGGACTTAGTTTACTGTTGGACAACACAAGCTAGGCTGGTTTTAACTCATTGCATGGATTTTTGCAGATCCTACCAGTCAGATACATCCCTGGTTCTGTCTCTTGACACTGTGGACCTTGAAGAAGTCACTCAGTCTTCTGCTGTAGGTGCCCATCAGTGATAGGCAGGTTAATACACTGCCTCTCGCATTGGGAGGAGGGAAAATTAAATTATTGCCCATGAGAATGGCAGGGAAAAATAGGGTAATAGGTGTTGGGAGGTGCATGTTTGTGTGTGTTCTTTTTCACATTGGTACTTCCCTTCACTGTGCATTGTAAGCCCTTTAAACACAAACCATGTGCTCCAAGGGCTATCAGTGTTTATGACAAAGAAAATAATAAGGAATTAAGCAGCTCTATGGATCTTTTCCAGTTCTTTGAAAGCTAATACCTCAAGCTCTTGAGTCTGCAGAGATGAGTTTCAGAGTCTTTGTTTATTGGAGGGCCTCCTCCAACTGTAATCCTTGGCCCATCCATCTGAGGTTCTCCTGGGCATCTCCGTTCCCACTCTGCCCCCTTCTTGGCTGTACAAGCAAGAGTCTCATAGACCACCTTTGCCATTGATTTGTCATTCCTTCCCTGATGTCAGCTGGCTTGTTTGTAGATCTTTCCTGATGAATGTGAAATCGGGACCCAGGCACACCCTTTGTCTACAGTGGGACCTTCCTGGGCCTATCTCATTTTGACATCTTTTCTTTGGCTCTAAAGACACTGCTGGTTTCCTGGCACAAGAAGGATCCTAAACACTTATCTCCCTAAACAATGTCCCTTGGAAGCCCTAACCTTATTTTTTCCTGGTTTTTGAACCTTTCTTCTGGGATTTTTTTGGTTGAATCAGGTGATTGCCTACATATTTCTCTGGATGGATTCTGAAGACTTTTCAAGTTCAAAGAATGTCAGGGTAGGAAGGAGCATTGGAAGCCACCTCCCATCAGAGGACTAAATGTCAAGCACTGAGGTCAGGTAATCATTCCAGGTAACTTTGATCTCCCTCGCTGACGGGGACTTTGCTCTCCCCTGGGGTAGTCTGAATTGTGGCAAGTTCACCTTCACTGTTAGCTGGGCAATCTCTCCATTCCATCATGAGCGTTCATCCAGCCTTTGTCTATACACTCAGATGCTCTACAGAACCAACCAGATCCCCTTTTACACAATGACCCCCGAGAATACTGAGGGCAGCAAGAAAGTGGCCCTGATCATTCTCTTCTCCAGACTGAACCCACATGACACAACTTCTCAGGTGAACACTTTGGTCAGACATGGATAATGCTTCCCAGGGAACTTGAGGTTTGTGCCTAATGGTCTGGACAACACAGAGATGTACAGACAGAGCAAACAATGGCCCCCACTGTTGGGTGGCCAGTATATAAATAAATATATATATATATATTTCCTATTACTTCCCACACATTCAAGTTGGCCCAAGTATTCAGAGAACAATAAATATGGCACCAAAGCACAAGGAGCCTCTCTAACCCCATGATCCAATAAGACCCATGCACTGCTTTTAGGGGTCTTAATTCAGGACATTAGTCCTCAGTTTCCCCATTGACTTGCTTCTTTCCTCATCAGAGCCCCTTCTTCATATTTTTGTCTTAGATGACATCTTTCATAAGGATAAGAACAGCTACACAATTTTCCTTCTTACCAACACCCTGGCTAAGCCCATATTGAATTAACAGATCATTTATAATGGTCTCATTTTAATACTCATAGCAACCCTGCAGAGCAGGTGTTATTCTCATTTTATAAATGAGGAAATTGAGGCAGAACTGAGGTCTCCTAACATTTTATCTGGTGCTATTTATTTTACATCCTGTTTACTCAGGAGCTTACAAATCTTCAGTAGAGATATTTTTCTTTTCTTTTTTTTTTTTTTTGGTACTGGAGATTGAACTCAGGGGCACTCGACCACTGAGCCACATCCCCAGCCCTATTTTGTGTTTTATGTAGAGACAGGGTCTCACTGAGTTGCTTAGCACCTCGCCATTGCTGAGGCTAGCTTTGAACTCACGATTCTCCTGTCTCAGCCTCCCTAAGTGCTGGGATTACAGGCTTGAGCCATCACACCTGGCTGAGATATTTTTCTATGGTTAAGTTCCTAGTATCAAATAAAGAATAACCCATGGAGAAAAGAGTAGAGGAATCTGGTTTCTATTTCTGGCTTTACTATAAATTAACTCATGGTTAAACTTTCTGGTCTTCAGTTTACTCATTCATAAAATAAGGAGATCAAATTAGACAATCACCAAAATTCCCTCCCACTCAGCTGTCCTTTGTCTCCAGTCCTGTCTCTGCCATGTTGCTAAAATTAGGCAGAAAACATTGTTAAAATGCCTTGCTTTTTTTTCTCATGTTTTTAAGTTTCCAAGATTAGCTGGACAGTATTTGATCCAGTGTGTCAAGAAAGAAAGAAGGAAAAAAAAAAAAGACCATCTAATTGTCAATTTTTTAGGCACCTTCTATAAGAAGCAGATCAATCTGGAAATATCAGCCATAGGGTTGGTCTTATACAAGGCCCTCATCCCAAGAAGGACAGTCTTTAGAGCTGCACATTCTTACAGCAGTGGTTCTCAACCCAGGGCACTTTTGACAATGTCTGGAGACACTTTTGGTCGTCACAGCGGGGCGGGGGGGGGGGGGCAGCTATCACTGGCATCTGGTAGGTAGAGACCAAGGATGCTGCCAAACATCCTCCAGTGAAAAGACAATCTCTACCATGAACAGTCTTCTGATCTGAGATGTCAATCATGCCAAGGTCGAGAAATTTCACCTTAATGAGCAAGATCAAAGGATGGCTCCAAACTAATTCTTTTAGCTAAAGTGATCCACGTGGAAGGCCAACCAGCTAGGCATATGTCAAACAACCAAGGGTCCAAGCATCTCTTACCTTGCAAAGAAGGAAGCAGCCACTGAGGTGCCTGTGGAAGTCTCGCTGGCCACACAGGAGCCCTGTGAGGTGGGGATGCTGCAGGCTGCCGGCTTGTCTGCATTGAAGCGGTTCAGAGCTGCTTCTGTCAGGCCTTCCCGGCCAGTCTCTGTCATCAGCTGGGAGATCTGACAAGGAAGATGGATATGGAGCTCAGTACCTATGGCTCATGGCATTTCCTGACCACTGCCAACATCTCTGTATTTGGGTGAGGGGACCAGTGGCATGGGGGAAGGAAAAGGGAGGCAAGTGGGAATGGGTTCACATCCTACCTGCATTTAGTAACGTGTGGTGCTAGGGCTTCTACAATTCTCCAGCATGTTAGTGAGTTTTCATTTAAAATAATGGAATAAAATAACCCCCTGGCATTGCAAGTTTCATTACGTCCAGGTCTCCGACCATTTGGAGGGAAAGCGAAGCATGAATGATTATGCACATGCTCTTTGCAGCCCAAGACCAGAAAGTACCATCAACTAGAGCTGGTTTCCAACCCCAAGTGGCCCCAAATGCTTTCAAATGGAGGATTGGGTTAAAGGTATAGTTTGATTAAGGGAAAAATAACACTGCATATGAAGGGCCTGAGGAATTAAACAAAATAGTTGTTGGTGGCAGTGTTTGTGGTCTGCTCTGGGAAGTTGGCAAAACAGGTGAATTTGAGAAGCAAATAAAAATAAACAGTTACTAAGAATTACGAAAGGTCTGTATGGAGGGTTTAGATTTCTAGTTCATTAAAATAAATGGCTTCCATTTTCTTTGTAATGATTGTGTTTGTAACAGAAGTCCTAGAGGATAGCCCATTCTGTCTAAATTCCCATCATATGCTATGAAGAACCACACTTCTGGGTGAAATGGGAATCTGGTATAGAAGTATACTGTTGGAAAGTGCTAATCTCATGACAAATGTGATAATTACAGAGGCAAAGTCTAAATGTGCTATTTGGAAAACCTGTTCTTTAAAACGTCAGTCTACTTGCAAAATGTTAGTTTAAAAGAAAAGGAAACTTCTGTTTAAAAAAAAAAAAAAAAGTCTTTAGCCCTCTCCAACCCTTATATATATACTAAGAGGAAAATGCTTCTAATCACTTAGAAAATACAAGTGCAATAAAGCAAAGATCAGGAACAGTTTCCACTTTGTAACTAAGCAGGCCAGTAGGGCACCGAAAGAATCCCATTTGCTAACCTTGGAACATAAAAACATTTGTACTTTTCATTATTAGCAGAATAGCCATTTACTGAGTCCCATTGACTCAAAAGTTGCTCTGCTTAAATTCCTGCTCTAATTTGGAAAGCCTTGGCATTATTCAGCTGAAGTCCTGCCAGTACACACTTTCTTATTCCCATTCATTCCGTGCATTGGAAGGAAATATGACCCAGTAAGAGAAACTGAAGAGGAGGCAGCAAAGGCAGCCGGTGGCCTGGAGGACATTCCCTGCACTCAGCAAGGGTTGCTGACTCTGCAGAGGGCCCGTGTCACCTCTCCTGCACTTCCTCTGCTGCCTGTGGCGGGGAAGGGAAGGCTACCCTTCTGCCACTCCCCCAGAGGAAAGAGGCCAGCCAGAGGGGGCAGCTGAGGATACGGTTATACACACTATATTATCCACTTAGAATTTATGAAGACTCACGTGGTACAGGATGCCATTCTAGATAATGACCATCCAAAACAACTCCTCAAAGTCATGGCACCATTGTTTTCTTCAAAGAGCTATAATCTGGGCTTGGGATGTGGCTCAGGGTTATAGCACTGTCTAGCACATGTGAGGTACTGGGTTCCATTCCCAGTACAGCCAAAAAAACCTGGTGGCACACACATGTTATCATCCAGGGACTCAGGAGGCCGAGGCAGGAGGATTGCAAGTTCAAAGCTAACTTCAGTAACTTAGCTAGACCCTGTCTCAAAATAAAAATCAAAAGGGCTGAGGATATGGCTAAGTGGTGACGTGCTGGTACCAAAAAAAAAAAGAAAAAAGGCTAAAATCTAAGGCACATGTCTGATTTTGACACACAATGATATTTGACTTTTTTCAAATAAAGTCAGTAAGCCAGCAAATGAGTGTGCTGTGCAATCTGACACCCTATACACTTCAGTGGGTGCTCTCATCCAGTCTGTTGCTCATGTAAGTTCCTTTTCATTACTGTATTTCTGTATTTTTTTTGGTACCGAGGATTGAACTCAGGGGTACTAGACCACCGAGCTACATCCCCAGCCCTATTTTGTGTTTTATTTAGAAATAGGGTCTCACTGAATTGCTTGGTGCCTCGCCATTACTGAGGCTGGCTTTGAACTTGCGATTCTCCTGTCTCAGCCTCCAAAAGTTCTGGGATTATAGGCATGCGCCACCGTGCCCGGCTTGTATTTCTACATTTTTAATCTGAAGTATGGGGAGAAAAAACAGAATTCCTTAGCCTCTGTACATATCAATTGTTCTTAACGGTGCCCAGCAAACCCAGAGAGAAGCCACCACATGTGTGGAAAATGGGAAGGTGCGTCACAGAGGCTTCTGGATGGTTCCAGACTCTGGAGTCTGGCCCAGGATGGATATGAACATCTTGTGGGATCATGATTTTCAAAAATGCCACAATGCACAAGTTTCCTTAGGAGAGAGCTACTGGTTATCTTGTGCCAAGCAAGATTGGGTCTTTTAAAGAATTAGGAATTTTTGGGCATAGAACACTGGATTCCCAAGCCCATAAGTAGAATTATTCGGTAATCAATTGCTTTTAGAAGTCAGCATAACGGAATGCCCAAGAGTTAGAATGGATCTCCAGATCACCATCTTCCAAATTCTTCTCTTTAGTTATCTGAGGACAAGAGGAGTGATCTGCCAACTTACGCCCTTGCTCCTCCCTCCTCCCTTCGAGCTGACCTCGCTCTTTCCAATTAAAAATAAAAATATTTTCTCCTTCCTAATGAAAATAATAGGATATACGAAAAAAAATCAAATTATAATAAAACATATGCATGTGTATCCGCTACCATCGTTAACAAATATTAACATTTTTTTTTTAAATCTTGGAAGATATTTTCTAAAAGAAGCCAAACACATAAAATTGAAATGGAAACTGAAGCCCGTGCCTCTGTGTGCTTTGCCAATCACCCCACACGGCCTAATGGTCTGCAGGGCACCTTCAAGGACGTTGACACGCACTAAGGCTGAAGAATTCGATCCCTTCTCTCCAAACCTGGGATTAGAAATACAGTAATAAAAAAGGAACAAGACAAATGGAAGACTGGGAGAGAGACCCCTCCAAAGTACATAAGGTGTCAAAAATGGCACAACACATTCATTTGCTGGTTGACTTTCCTCAAATGTCATTGTGCAGCAAAATCAGACCTATGACTCAGATGACAGCTTCTAGTATAAAAGTCACATGTCCCACCCTGCCCCTTTCCAGACACATCCAGAATCACGTTTTTATCCTTTTCTGTGCACTATGCCTCATACCCACTCACCCAAGAATCAGGCTGAGCTCACTGTGTAGTTTATTTTGAATGATCTCTATAAAATTTTATTCTGCTTGTTTCACAACACAGAGATGGCATATCCTGAGATGCCTACTCTTGTAGACTCTTATAACCTAAAATTTCATATTCTCTTTTATACTTACATGCAGTATCCCCATGTAGGATTACAAACTTTCACATATAATATACAGTGTTTTGGCTATATCAACTGCTAATTTATCTCCCTCTCAGTCTTTATTCTAGGACCGTGGCCTCCCCAAAGGTCCTCAAACACACCTCTTGCTCCTCCTGCCACAGGGCCTTTGCACATGCTTTTGCTCTCTGGACTACTTCAACTTTTCTTTCAGTGTCTGTACCTTGGCTTACACTATACATCTCATGATAAGTCATTTTTTTTTTTCTTACTCTGTAGTGTCATCATAGGCCTAGGGCTGGTTTGCCCACCACTGCATCCTGAGGTCAACACAATGCCTGGCATACAAAGATACTCAAAACAAGTTTGTGGTGTAACTCTGAACTATTGATATTTTCTACTGCTCATATTTATTTGATTAAATCTTCTTTTAAATAAGAATACATTTCTTTTTAAAATTTCATTGTTTCACTAGGGGGCTATCTCAGCAGAACACTTGCCTAGCAAGCATGAGACTCTGGGCTTCACCTCTAACACCACAAATTAAAAAAAAAAAAAAAAATCTTTTTTCTTCTTCTATTTTGTTGGACTATTAGGATATGACAATATGTTCCCCCAATTCCATCACTGCCAAAGTGGAGTGTACTGATTCTACTATGTGATACAGTTCAGGGATCAAGTGCTGCCCAACCTTTTTTGCAGCATTGGGGATCAAATACACATGCTAGGCAAGTGCTCTACCACTGAGCTACTCCCTTAGTCATTTCTTTTCAGTCCACTAATTCAGTCATATATTCATTCATTCATTCATTCATATGAACAACCATGTATTGGGTATTTAGTATGTGCCAGAGACTATGACAGGCAAAGGTGCCAACATTTCTAGAAATCTCTGATATCTTCAACATTTACTTTTTCTTCTTCTTTGTTTTTTTTCCTCTTGCAAGTTGTGTGAAATTTCCTGGCCATCAGTATCTTGCCCAAATGTAGACCAGAAGACAGCTGGCCGAAAGCAACTTCTATTACCTCTGCTTAGCTCATCTTTGTAACTGAAAAAAAGAGAGGAGCTAGGCTTGCTCTCAGTAGAAGTAGCTACAGATGCTTTAATTTATCAATTAACATCATATCAGTTCCAGACAATCGGTGAGAAAGGAAGAGCTTTGTTGCCGAACAAGCTATCATCCTTCACACTTTACTGGGATGTAGGCTTTTGAGTGCTAGATTTTGATGGATAACTTCTTACCAGGATATTGTCATGCTTGTTAACAAGATACTTATTGCCAAAAAATTTATTCTCACTCAACCTTGAAAACTAACCCTATGACCACATCACAGCCTGTAACTAAATCATCCCAAGAAATCGAAGTAACAAAATAATTGCCTACCAGGTAAGATTCGATTAGGAAAGAACTGCTCTGAACCAAATTCTTTCTGTGGCTCTCTGAAACTGTGACAGCTTGTTCCTGGTTAAGGCTAAAGATCTGTATTTATGACAAATATATCACCATAAAGAGATGCCCTTACATCTGTCTACCCTTTAGCTGCTTATAACCACTTCCCCCTTTTTCCATTGGAAACAGTCAATACAAAGTTGTGTAGACAGGTCAGCTTCTCTTCCCATTTTACAGATGACAAAAAAGAGGCTCAGAGGAGACAGATGATTGTCTGAGGCCCATTTAGCCAAATGGAAATATAGGCCTCTGATTCCAATATTTTGTTTTATCTTCCTTCCTTATACTATCTGACCTCAGTTACTGAAGTTTAGTAAATAACTTGAGGACCAGATAGATTTGATGGATTATAGAAAGTAAATTTTGCTTAGTGTCTGACTTCATGAAATTGGAAAGAAAGGTTGGACAGAGAAACTTATTCTCAGCCTGACATATGTTCTCTCTCTTCAAAATAAAAACGTGTGTAGAAGTACTGTCTTATCTGTAATTTAGCAGGAGAGGCTTCCAGAATGTGTTTTTAGCCAAATCTTTAGGTCAAAGAGAGTCACATGAGAGGACAAGAAGGGACAAAGGGGTCTGAGTTCACCTGCTCATGGGACAAGCAGTGAGGTGCCAGGGCTGGGCCTGGAGGCCTGAGGAGGGAACAAGTCACTCCAATGTGCTTCTGAAGGAAAGAGAGCTGGGGCCCCTGGCTTCTGCCCTGGTCCTATGGTAGGAGTGAAATCTCACCCACTCTCAGCCTCCCTATGACAGAGCTGGTTCTCGGGAGTGGAATTCCATGGATTTCCTTAGGGAATCCCAGGAGTTTTTGTCCCATGATGCAGCACTCTTGCTTCTCTTGGCTTCTGAATTTTTACCCATCAGTGGGGCTCCCCACATTTCAGGGCAATTTATAGAAGAGGGGCCTGTTTTTGCTGCTAGTTATAATAAAGTCACTATTCTGTATGTAATAATCTGCCTGAAAAAAAAAACCTTGGCTAATTTATCTCCAAAAGGCACAGCCATGAGTGCCCCTAGGCCCCCTAATCCTTCTTCAGTAGATCCAACTTCTGGCCTCTGGCTTCCAGGCCAGGCATGTGGCACAGAGGACAAGGCAGAAGAGTGGGCTCTAGAGGATGCCCATGCAGCCCACACAGCAGTCCTGAGAAGGGCCACCTGCAGAAACTGGATTCTAAGACAATGGAGCCATTTCACCAAGTAGGAGACTGAGGGTCAGAGAGCTTGTCGCCTCCACAGGGAAAATAGGTAGCAAGCGGCGAAGCCAAGATTGGAACCTGGATCTGTTTGATCCAAGTGGTTTTCATTTTGCACTCTGAACTCTTTTCCATTTCACTGCCTCAAACTCCCCTGCAGAACCACTTCCTCACTCAGGCTTGCTCCCAGGCCCCTCCCTGCAGTCTCCTATTTAAACAGCCCCAAGACAGCAGATCTCCTGAGAACCGCAGCTTCACTGCACCAACAGGAATCAAGAGCTTCATTTTTAAAGGACTATGGTTTACCACTGCTTTGTAGACTGCTCCTAATTTATTTCTTCTCTGGCAATACTAGGAAAGATATGTAATTCTTCCTGAGAAAACTCAGGTTTCAAAAACCTCAAAATACCCAACCAACATATTTCAAAAACCTAAAATCTGGTGGAAAGGATTCATTATCAGGATCATGCATATGTGCCATCCTCATAGTCTAAAGCAGCAGCTGAAAACTCCCTGGGCGGTCCTAATCACAAACATGGGGGACTAGATTTTCACCGCAGGATTGTTTTTGGTTTGGTTCTGATTAAAACCTGATTTTAGCTCTCCAGCTCATTTACTTGGGTGGGGGGGCCTCACTACTTAACAGTATCTGTTACTTTCCAAACACCATATCGAATCCTGCTGGGAGTGGCAGGGAGCAGTGGTAAATGAAATACAGGGTGACAGTAAAAGGAGAAAGGCTGAGAGGAAAGGGTGCACACGTGTTTGCACAGGTGCTGACACGTGTGTATGTGTGTACCTGTGGGGTCCTCCATGTATATGACAATCCCACATGCCATTATGTGGACAATGACAGCTGCTTCTCACAGACTACATAGAAATAATACTTGTCCATATATTTGAACCTTATGTAAGATTCATGTCCTCCAATTGCTCTTAAATTTTTGCACTTCTCCATATGAGAAGCTCAGTACTTATCCCCAAAGAAACAGTCAATCTTAAATTTGGTTATGATTTAGACCGCAGAATCAGAACAAAAGACATTTGGCTTTTGCTAAGGTTGACTCCATATTGCAAACTGCAAACCATGAGCCATTGACCTTTAACTCCCCCACTGAAGAATGACTCTGAGAGCTACAGCGTGTGTCAGCATGGGGGTTCATCTTAAATGGCATTATTGACCCAGAAAGCCACCTCCCTTTGACTCTGCCAAGACAGCAGGCAACTCCAACAGTATCCATTTCCTATGTAGAGACATCTATGAACAGCAACTGCTTCCTATTCAGTCTTTAATTAACTATATTTAATGACCCAATACCCCCCAAATTCAAGAAAATAGCATCTAATAATATTTTCTCTTACACAATATCTCACTGTCTTGGGACTCTGTTATTTGCTACTTACACTGTTACTTAATGTTTTATGATTTTGTAAACAGTGGGTGATCAATTAGCGTGCTTGATCAATCTTAGCACAAATCAACTAACAATTATCTCAAAAAAGATCAGTTGCAGCTCATTTTTAATCCCTGGTATTGTCTGAGGAAGCTTCTCTGCTGTCAATTCTTTGTTTTTAGGGAATAAAGACACCAGAATACATTTTCAAAAAGCCCACGTAAAATGTAAATGAGGGAAGTAAATCTGCAAAAGAAAAGAGTAAACAAGGTGTCCTCAAACCAAAGATAAAACAAATTCCAGCTGATCATGCAGATGTCCCATGGCAGACGGACAGATCATAGAAAGCTGACCATGGTGGACAGAAACACAGCTTTCTTCAGGAGTTATGATGAAATGACACAGGCCACATAAGCCTTATTCAGTTTTGATTCAGATCAGAGACAGAAAAATTTTTTCACATCCTTTTCTCTATGTGAGTCTTTGCTTTCATGGTAGGAATATGTCTCCATCCCCTTGTCGAGTCACTTTTGAGGCTGACTGTGAGTGCATCTGGCAGAGGGGGCCCCAGCATGGCTCCCTCCATGGAGCAGCTGGCACTTTGCAACCCGCCAGACTCTTCCTTCAGAGCCAAGGATAGCAGCTATGGAGGACTCTTGCTCTGACAGCCACCGGTACATGTCTCTTGCTTCAGTGCTTTTCCCTCTGGGGACCGAAATGCTTCATTTCACAAGTGATGTTGATTTCATCCTTGCAGGCCGACAAACAAAAGAAATGGCCCACTTAAGAGGCGACCATTCCCTCTTCTGCAGTACCCTTGTGTGTCGGTGTCTACTCTGGACCCGCTGCTCTCCATCCTCAATAACTGAAGTCACTCAGCTCTTTTCTTCCTGTACTTTCTGCCCCTGAGGTACTGGGTCACCCTGCTTGTCCCTTCACCTGGAAATCAGAGCAACCCAGAACTACAATGCCATGTTTCAAAGGCAGGCTGGGTGGCACTGAGACTGTTTTAAGCAGGGTCTGCAATGAGGACAAAAGCTGACATCAGCAAGACTTGTTTTTGTTCAGAAGTCTCAGCAAACATTGCAGCAAGTTCACTATTTGCTGGTTTCTTTTTGCTTGAATAAAATGTACTGAAAACTAGGACAATAAAATGAATTTCCCCCTCTCTTGCCAAAAGGGTTTTTATCTAAAACATAACTATAGCAGCCGGGCACGGTGGCGCACGCCTGTAATCCCAGCACTTTGGGAGGCTGAGACAGGAGAATTGTGAGTTCAAAGCCAGCCTCAGCAATGGTGAGGTGCTAAGCAACTCAGTGAGACCCTGTCTCTACATAAAACACAAAATAGGGCTGGGGATGTGGCTCAGTGGTGAGTACCCCTGAGTTCAATCCCTAGTACCAAATAAAATAAAATAACTACAGCTACAACACAGAAGAACACACTGCATGATCCCAGTTCCAGGAGGTATCCAGAATAGTCAAATCCATATAGGTAGAAATTAGAACAGAGGTGGCAGTGGGGTGGGGAGTGAGGAGTTGCTGTCCAGTGGGTTTGGGTTTGGGTTTGGGATGAAAAAGGTGCTGGGGGTGGGTGGTGGTGATGGCCACATGAGGAGAATGGACTTAAGACCACTGAACTATAGGCTTAAAAATGGGTAAGTTTAGGTCATGTATATTTTAGTGTACACACACACACACACACACACACACAAATAATACCAAGGAGTTAATCCCTTTTATTTCGTTCCAGGAGGTCATGTACCTGCTCTGCCATTTAGAGAGAGAGGTCCCAAGGACTATGGATGAATGGATCAGAGTCAAAGAAGATGGCCAAGAGCCTAGGGTTTCTGTCCTCCAGTGACTCTGATGTGTCTGTGCACATGGTGGTCACAGTGCAATGTGGAAAGATCCCAACTAGCCCATGCCTGAGGGCTGCAGGAGCTGGGGTTAGGCTGAGTCCTTCACAGAGGGAAGACGGAGGAGGAGAAGGGAACAAGGAGAGCAGGCAAGCTGGGAGGAGCCAGGCTGAGGAAAGCTCCCACATGAACTTGACTCTCTGATTAAACATTATTTGATTTCTTTACACTTGTGTAAATAAAATACCATCCTTCCTTATCTTCCCTCAAGCCTGCTAAGTCACACCTGAATAGCTAGCTAACATTCTTTTCAAAATCTAGTATTCCAGATCCTTCCTTAGGCTCAGGGTTTACTCTTAGACATTCAAATAAAATTTAAAAAATAAATATATACAATTCATTTTCCTCATGTTCTGGAATGCTATCCTTGGCGCAGGGTGGTGGCTCCCTAGGCTGGAAGCTTGCCCCAGGCCTGGCCCTGTCCCCACGGCTCCCATGCACACACAAATCACCTCTACAACTCTGAGGCTGGCCTTGAGTCACACAGATAAACTCCTCCCTGTGCTGATCACCCCCTCTGCCTCCAACCAGTACCAACAGGCCAAGATGGGATTCTTATGTCCCAGGACTGGACGTTTGATTACCCTTATTATCTTAGCTTGCTTTGGCTATAAATTTTATTAGTGGCCATAAAATTATCCATCCACAGCATTTGACTCAGTGACCTCTTGCAAAAGAGAATTCCACCACCAGCGACACGCGGGGCCTACGAGGGCTGCCTTTTCTTCCCCCTTAATTTATAGCCTCACCTTCATCAGCATTCCGACCTATGTGATGAGACTGAGCAAATAGAAGAGGCTGCTCCGTTTCATGATACCCATTATCAGGGCTTAAATCTGGCCCCTCAGCACCTGGTAACTGTTTTCTTTTATTCTTTGTCTTGCTAGAAGGTAAAAGGGCAAGGCCACCTCCTCGCTTGGAAAAACCTTAGGCAAAGGGCTAGCTGCATTTCTATTTTAGACGCTTCCCTTAGATTGTATAGTTCCAACATGTGCAGCTTAAGGCAGAGTTCAAATGTGTTTTTAAAGAACCTCTTTATTTTTTTTCTTTTTTTCCTGGTACCAGGGATGGAACCCAAGGGCACTTACCACTGAACTACATCCCCAGCCCATTTTATTTTTTATTTGAGACTGAGTCTCACTAAGTTGCCCAGGCTGGCCTCAAACTTTTGATCCTCCTGCCTCAGCCTCCCATGTAGCTGCGATCACAGGCATACACTACCATACCTGGCTTAAAAAATCTCTTACAAAACAAAGGCTAATGTCTAATCATCAAGTTTGGAGTATTTCTTCTACAAGCACATTTTGATTCACCTTGCAGTCATGCTCAATCATGATACTTTGAATACTTAACCCTCAGTTATGTTTTGCAGGGTGGCTTCAGTGACATATTCAATAACAGATAAATATTCAAGGAGTCCAGTTGACGTGAGAGAGAACTTCAGCCTGAGAGACCTTTATGGAAGCAATATGAGGTATCCTCACAGATGGGCATTATAATCATGACCATTTTGAATACTTGCCATGTGCTATATTACAGGCACTGCCACATTTAATCCCAACAACCCTATGAAGCTGGCACCACTGTTATCAAATAAGAGCTTCAACTCTGTCAGCTACATGGAGAGGGGCTGCTTTGGGGCTTGGTTCCATTCTCTCCTTTAGTTTACAATGTGGGGATTGGGCCCATCATCGTCCAAAGAATGTACAGCCCTCTAACTATGGGAACTCCCGCAGAAGATAGCTAGCAGCCAACGATCTGATAAAGAAAAAAGGATCATTTGAATAATTTCTCAATATGCACTAAAAGGCTCTCTCTACCCAGTCTTTTGTGACTTTTATGATCAAATGAAAATAAAGTCAAATGGTCTGAATCTTAATGTAATTGATTTCATTGCCAATTTGCAACTAAGCAAACTCAGGCTGAAGAATCAAGATGAAATCACAAGCCTAGTCACCTCAGCCCTGACATCAGGTCAGACAAGAGGCTATTTCCAGGTCAGCTCCCAAGACCTGGGAGGAGGAACCCCTTTCTTCATGTTCTAAATCACTTGGGTCTGCTCTTCTATGGGGGAAGGTTACCAATGTTCCCCACCACAAATGGTCAACTGAAAACTAGAGCCCCAGGAAGCATGTCCTGATCTTTCTGCCCAACACTGAATGATCAGAGCCTCCATATATTTCTTACATCTGTCCTTATGATACTAGAGCATCAATTTTGATTGTGGGGTGGGGGGTCTTTTTTGGTGTT
This sequence comes from Geosciurus inauris, assembly GCA_004024805.1. Lineage (NCBI taxonomy): Eukaryota > Metazoa > Chordata > Mammalia > Rodentia > Sciuridae > Geosciurus > Geosciurus inauris. The sequence continues at coordinate 167,818 of PVHX01000860.1, read as the reverse complement.
AGTGATTGGAACACAGTGCCTGTGCAATGCTATGCATACCCTCTATCACTGAGCTATACCCGCAGCCCCTCTTTCATTTTGTAATTGCCTGTCCCCAGTCTCTCTTCCCAACAGGAGGGTAAGTCCTCACGAAGCAGGGACTGTCTATTCTCCTCAGTATTAAGGGCACAGGACAGTGTCCGGATATGGGAAATATCTAATAAATTACATTAATTAATACATTAATTAACAAATACATGCACATAAAAGTGAACTTAATCTAGCTGGCTTGGAATTGCTAGAATTTTATTTGTTTTGAGGGATAAAAGGTTATTTTCATCTGGTTTTAGAAAATTATGGCTAGCGCACAGAAATCATTCTTTAATCAAGTACTTCAGCATACACTGTGCTCAGTACAGTGGTAAGTTGAGTGGCTGAAGTAGGGGAAAGAAAGAAAACAAGGAAAAGAGAGAGAAAGGGACAAAAGCAAAAAAGAAAGAGGAAGGGGAAAAAAGAGAAGGAACAATCCCCATGCAAGGATGAAAACAGGAGAGGGGAGGTCAATAATTTTTCCTCTCCATCAGCTTTAGTGTGAGCATGTGACCGCCACAGCTGGAGAGCAGTAATTCTCTGGAATATGGAGCCAGGGATCATAGGAATACAGTTTCCAGGAGAGTTCAAGCCCAGAGGCTGACAGCCCACTCCTCTGCCCCAGTTTTTCTTTGCATCAGACTTAAGTTTCAGAGCCATCCTCTTTCCCTTTTCCATTTAAAAATACAATTCTAGCCTTTGAAGAAAGAGTCTGAATTCTCTGAATATCCAAATACTTGTTTTATGTTACTTTTGCAGAACAGCATTGTTTATTAGTTATGCTGCTAAGAATAAACACAATAAGATTAAGAGAATGAACATTAGATTAGCTGGAACTGATGTAGCATTTAATTCTAATACAGATCATGGCCTTTTCCATCTATGTTTAATCTGGTATTTTTTTCCTCTGGATGAAGGGCATCATCATGCATCTCTAAGAGGTCATCTCTTTCCAGGGTCTGTTGCTATTCTTCATTGAAATTTTGGGCAATTCTTGAAAAACTTCCAAGGTAATGCATTGTGACCTGAAACTTACAAGGTGCATTCCTTGTAGGCATCCTACTTCCTCATATTTTTCTTAAACTCTTGTGCAAAAACATAATGAGGGGTCTGTAGACAACACTTGACTTTAAGTCAGAATGGCCAGTGAAGTGAATGTATAGGCAACCTTCTGGGTAAGAGCAAGAAATAGTATTGGGCACCTAACAACAACAAGCATGCATGCAACACACACATGTACACACACACACACACACACACACACATACACACACACACTCCAGAGGATGCTGGGGACAGCAGAAAGGAAAGCCTGTACAAGACACAGGGGTCTGGAGCCCAAACACCAGGAACCCTCACAGCACAGTTCTACAGGGCTCAAATCAGCCAGGGAAAGGGTTTTTCCTTGTTTGGGCTTCTTCAAAGAAACTGGCAGCACTGGGGCTGGCTCTAGATCCCATGATTTTCTCTGCTCTGCCCTGATCCACCTGCATGATAAGGTAGGATGCTCAAATTGGAGGCAGGACAAAATGAACTGAATGATCAGTGTCTTCCCAGTGCCTGGCAAAGGGTACAACAGGCATCAGGCTCTCTGTGAATGTCACATTGAATGAGAAGAACTAATTCTGGGCTTGGCTCTGTTGGAGCAACACAGAAGGCTTTGGGAAAGTCATTTCCCCTCTCTTATCCCCAATTTTCCCAGTGAAGGGAACTTGAGTATCTGGGATGAAATGAGATAACGCAGCCAAATATGCCCTGAAAGTTATAGCTAAATATAAAACAGGAACATTTAGAAATATCCTTATTGTATCTTTAAAATATGCCCCTAACTAAACATTCGAGTGGTCTTTATGAAAACCCTTATAAACATATCTATGACAACAACAAAAACACTCCCCGCCACTGCCCTAAATAACTATTGTTGAACAAGGAACTGATGTAGTTAAGCGTCAGCTCATTGTCCCAGAGTAATACACTGATTTATACGGTTCCAGTTTTGACTTAATCTCATATTTTCTGTTTACTCTCTCTCTCTCTCACACACACACACACACACACACACACAAAACAAATTCTACACAATCCAGAAAAAAAATGGATCTGGAAAAGCCCTTAGATATATTCTAGGTCAACTTTCAGATACTAAGGCGCAGATTGGTGAGGTAAGTGACCCAAAGTCACACATCTACTTTGTTGTGCTACAGCTGGTTAACTGCTGCATTGTTAACACTGGTTTACTGCATATCAAAAACCAACCAGAGGGGGCTGGGGTTGTAGCTTGGTGGTAGAGCACTTGCCTAGCATGTGTGAGGCACTGGGTTTGATCCTCAGCACCACATAAAAATAATAAATAAATAAACAAACAAATAAATGAATAAATAAATAAAGGTTCTGTGTCCATCTACAACTTTAAAAAAATTAAAAAGAAAAAACAGCCATAGGATATGACAGTAGAATTCTAAAAAGGTTGAAAATTTCAGAAATACAGTAGAGAGTCATTCTCTATAGGTTAGCAATAAGCCAGGGGCTCAGTTTTACCCAAATGACCCACTGTGGGTCCCACTGTGGGATCCTTAATAAAGTCAATTAACCTCTCTGCAACTTTGCTTCCAAAATCAGAGATGCACCATAAGGAATATTAGCTACAAACACTCTCAAACATCCTCCTCGTCAAATAAAAATGGTTTGAGAATCAAAACCAATGTTTTAAAATTCTCTTTGCAAATTTGCACACAAGTAGGCAAGCATTTGTAGGTTGACCTTAAATAATCTGCTGAAGATGTGTGGAATTGTTCTGTATAATCCCCCTCTGAGTTTAGAATCCCTTCCTCTACAAAACTGAGATTTAAGATTTTACACTATTCCCGCACATCCAGAGAACAGCTCATCAGGGTTGCTTACTAGGAAGCCCTGGATCATTAATCCTAATCGGGATTGATCCTAATCTTGTCACCAAACCCATGACATTTTGCAGCTGATGGTTTTCTAAATAGGTTCACCCAGTGGATTTGGATTATTAATAAAATATACTTATTAACATGTGCTTGTTTTTATTTTGCACTTCACTAATAAAAATAACACTAAGAATTCTTTAGATGTGTAATAACATTTGAGTATTCCCTAACCCCTGCTTTAACCTCAAATACTCAATCTGAGGGATATTTAAAAATCCTAGACCTCATTAGTTATAAAATGAAATTACTAAGTTTTAATATTTTGCCTTGGTCTGATTTCAAGTCTGTACAATTTTAACAGCATCCCCCCCAACACACACACTGATTTTTGCATAATTAGCAGAGACAAAGATTTTCTGTGTGAGTTTGACACCAGACAATTGTAAAGTCTCATGATGTCTTCACTAAATAAATATTCTTCTTTTTTTCCTGTTGTGGCTGTAACATTCCATACAGTGTCCTAATTTCTTCACTTGGTGGTTCTGCTCAAATTTCTTCTCTGTTCATCTAAGACGTTGCTTTTTCTTTTCTATTGTGTATGCTATGGCTTTCCCCAAAGCTCAACTATATTTTCCACTTGTTGGAACTTTATAATGTGGGTCAGGCCTCACAAAGTCAATACCAACTAACTTATTGTGACCATATCTAACTAGATTCCCTGAGCTAACAAATCAGAGCCAGCAAGATTGGCATTCCCCAACACCTCAGGGACTATAGCCAGCATGCTTTATTCTCAAACAGAGTTGGACCTGGGAGTTCATCTCTTCCATATCTGCCCTTTTGTTACAAACCTTGAGTCCCTGGAGTCTGCTATTTAAAACAGAGCTGATCTTTTGGGATTCTTGTCTTTCATACACACTTGAAAAGCTATTCATCTAATCCTGAGTTAAAAGACTCTCAAGCTGCATTTTTTAAAATCAGTCTTATTGCAAGTTCCCCAAATGGAATTATTCTCTTAACAATCTTTTGAGAGAAAGCAACACCTTAGCTAAGTCTGTTGTTTCCTTCCCCCCATCCCCATGATTCTACTCTTATCTTAAAGTGACTTGAAAGTCTGAGGCACTTGCATATATGTAGGGCAGTCATACAAATAGGCCTGAGTTTTCAGATCCTGAGGCTAGAATCAACCAGGCCATCTCTGAAAGAAGCTGGTGGCCCAAAGTGGCAATTTCCAATATGGATTGGGAATTCACAGCACTCATAGCAAGTCTTTGTTAGTGTGGACAGCAACATCTCCATTTTGGAAGGTCAGTTCAACGAGGACAAGAAATAAACCTTGCCTTTTGGAGTAACCTTAATGATCCTGAATAGTGGCTCTTGGTGTTAAGTATAGAAAACTATGCCATTAGAATTTCTCCAAGGCTCACCACAAGCAGAATCATAAAACATCACCAAGCATGAAACAACATGTACCCACTTTGTAGTTAGCTGAGGATGTAGTTGATTTTATCCCCTGAAGCCTGAGATGAGGCTGAAGTAAAGAAATACACACTCATATGCACACATAGGCATGCATGCATGCGTACACACACACATACACACACACACCTAAACTGCCCTTCCAACTGGGAGCAAACTCAAGCAATGTCTCTGAGAGAAAATGAAGATGACTCCTCTTGGGGGGAAGGAACACTAAGAAATATCTTTTGAAATATATAAAGACACATCTGAGAATCAGTAAACAGGCCCACTGAGGAAATATATACAATAAAGAACCTCAAATTAGATTAATCCTAAAAGGAATATAGCCAAAAAGTGGGATTGGACATTATGGAGGTGCTCTTCTTCTCTAGACCTGTAAGACAAGCTGACCACAGTGACTCAAGCATACAACTACTGAAAGGAGGAGATGGACCAGATGCCTGGGAAACTTTTCTCAAAAGCCTGAGTTTTTTGATGTGTAAAGGCTTATAATATCTAGAATTTAAACCACCATAGCCCTGTAATCAACGGCTGTAATTTCATTAATGTTTTGGACAGACCTTAGCCCGGAATGAACCTGGCACCTCATGCATGCCCCTCTTCTCAGCTGACTTCTGTCTAAGGTAGCCTTCAGCGATACATTATCTATGACAATCATGTCTTTCATTTTTCAAGCTCATTCAACTTAAAATATTTTGTGCTATTGTCCCCTGAGAACATTTACACATGTCAAATCCTGTCTCCTATTTGTTCGTTCAGGACTCATGCTTGCTTGATGATCAGTTTTTAACTAGTCATTGGGAAGGAAAAGGCAGTATTTATGAAAGTGCTTTATCTTCAAATTCTAGGGGAAAAAAATCTTCCCTCCAATCCAGGTCACCATTAGGGATCCTTTGCCACATTCAAGGGTCAAACATAAAAAGGCAGTAGTGGGAATGAGAGGCGTGGGCTCTCTGTCCTGCAAGCCTGCCAAACCCCGCAGACAGGAGGGACTCAGATGAAGGCACCCCGTTTAAAGGAACTTTGTTCTGTTTGTGCTTTGTTTAAATCCCAGAGTGGGAGATGACCCACAATAAGCCACTTGAACCTTTTTTTCTCTGTAATTCTCCAGTTGAAATACAGTATGTGGGAGTTCTTTCAATAGTAGTTATGCAGGCCTTTTCAGAGACTAAATTTGAATACTCCACAGTTACTGATCGGGACTTGGAGCTGCCCAACAACAGTTTGAAAAAGCTAATGGCAGCCCTCGCCAGCCTTGCCCTCCTTCGTTTCTGCGGGGCCTTCTGGGGCCTCCCAACCTTCCCAGCCCACTGCCAGGAGCCCCCGCCCTCCGAGACCCACCCCTCTCCCCTGTGGACTGTAGCTGTTTGCCATTGCTTATCTATTGGAAGCTGGAGTAATAAGAACAAACTCAGCTAAACTAAATTGGTCCTTTGTTCGCCATTATCATAAAAATTTTATGTAGGAACTAATAAAAACATGCTTTACGTGCACAGTTACATGGGTTTGTACGGGCAATAATATCCAGCAAGTTATATCCATAAATCCAGTTATAGACACTTAGGAATAAATATTTTATCTTTACCACTGTTTTTGTTTATCGAAAGGAAGGTGTGAACACAGAGTCGTGTGACTAATCTGTGATTTTAAGGGCCCTGAAGTCCCCTGCATGCTTCTCTATGAGACCAGAAAGATCCTTTCAGAGATTTCTGGGTAATTTTCCGAATTCTTTAGCCTCTTAAAATCTCTACATTAATCAGACCTCCTATCCATGGAAATGGGAAGCATTTTAACAAAGGCATTTAAAAATTAGTCATTTTTGAAATGAGTTCAGAATTTTCTTCAAAATTTTTAAAAGCAAACAAAAAGATTCAATTCTCTTGGGGCAGATTTACAATAGATTTAAGTAAAGAAGCCTTAATGAAACCCAAATCCAATAACAACAACAAAAAAGGGATCACTGGATATTCAGCTTTCCGTTTAGTAATTCACTCTAAAATACATGGAATGAATTGAGTTTTTTTACTCTATACTTTCTTTCCTAATAGGGGTGAGCTTTCCAATAGACTTACAATGAGAACCACAAATGCAAGCCACACGTGTTGCTTTTAATTTTCTAGTAGCCACACTGAAAAAGTGAAAAGGAAGAACCGAAATTAATAACATCTTATTAAATCCAACATATCAAAAATATTATCATTTCAATATGTAATTGCTATTTTAAAGCATACTACATTCTTTTTCACAGACTAAATCTTTGAAATCTAATGTGTATTTTATGCTTACAGCGCAATTCATTTCAGACTAGCTATATCTCAAGTTCTTAACACCCACCCACGTGTGCCTGGCAGCCTCTACTGAATAACACATGTCTAAAGAATCTTCAACTAGACAAGGAAAACATGATTTCAAACTAATTTCACTATCTTTGTGACTGGGTGTGGTGTGTGTGCATGTGTGTGTGTGTGTGCGCGTGTGTGTGTGTGTTGCTGAGAATGGAACTCAGAGCCTTGCACTTAGTAGGCAAGCGTTGAGCCACATCCCTAAGCCTCTGTGTGACTATTTTGTACTCTGTGAGCATACCTTCCTCAGGTTATACTTATGAATTCAGAATGTTATAAACTCAGAAAATATTTAAATCATGTTATTTTAAAAGTCCATGGGAGGGATGTCTATAATTTATTGTTAAATAAGGATAGGTAAATAAACCAGCTGAAAAGGAGAAATATTTAGGAGAGTCAAAAAGAAAGCCTATGTCAACAGTTACCAGGGGTGGATTAGAAATTGTTACAAATCTGACCCTCTACCAGCCTCAGCAGCTTCTCAAATGCAGCCCAGAGTGAAGTCCCTTCCATATAAAATTGTACTCTCAGAACATGAAAAGCCATTTTCTTTACATTTAACTTTTTTTTAATTTTCCTAAAGAAGCTATGTACTGGACTTCTGTGACCTTTTTTTTTTTTTTTTAAATGGCATATTCTATTACTCTAGCATTATCCCTTTGTTTCTTAGAGTAGATTCTAAGGAAGACCTTTATAAAGGGCATTTTGAAAGGCAGGAATTGTAGGGAGAAAGTAAGGGACAGAGTGTTGGTATTGTAACTCTGATGTTTATTTTCTTGAAGTAATCTGTGGCAAATTATTCAGCTTTTCTGTGATTGCAACAATTCTAAGTCTGTATTATGTTTTGCAAGTGTTAGGCACATTTTTACTTGATGTGTTATTATATTTAATAATGCATATTGATGCATGTGAAGCAAGTAGTTCTGTAGGGCAGGGACCAGAATTGCTGAATATACCCTTTACTGAGCTAACCAAAGCACTTGCCTGCATAGAAATGCTTAATTACCACATGTGTTACTGTTGACTCATAAAACGCATGTAAGTGCTGAGATAAGGGCTCTGGGTAAATGTAAGGTATTTCTGTTTCTAGATTCATAAGAATGTGTTGCCTTAATACAAAACAAAGATTCTTAAAATGATCTGTTCTCCCCTCAAGGTTGAAGGCAAGTCTTTCTTGACATAAGATCCGACTGACAACAGGAATTTGAGAAAGATCCTGAAGGATCTGATCTGCTTCTATGTTTTAAACCATATCAAGACAACCATATATAAAAGGCACACCCCAAATCCCTCACCCTCCTCCCTCCTAACCCACATAAGAAAACGCTTTCCACAGAAAGGGAGGGGCTTAGGCTCTAGAGAATAGAACCCTGGTTTTCAAGGGAATGAAAGATAATTGTAAATGAAATATGCCCTAAGTTCAGAAGTGTTTCTATTTAATGATTTATAATAAGCTACTAAAATGATTGAGAATTAAAATATTATTACTGCTAAAAGATATGACTCAAAAGAGATATGATGATTAAGTACAATCTGATCCTGGAGTGGACTGTGTACTGGAGGGGAAACAGTGCTATAAAAAGGACAGTATTGGGTCAACTGGGGAAAATAATGGAATATGGATGATATATTATCAAAAGATATCCATCAATGTTAATTTTAATGAAGGTGATAAGACAATATCGCATACCCCAGGTATACACTGAAGTATTTAAGGATATAAGATCATGGTGTATCCATCTTACTCTCAAATGGTTCAGAAAACTGTTAATAGGTAACTGGGTACAGGGAATAAGGTGTACTTTATACTATCTTTATTCTTGCAATTTTTCTGTAAGTTAAAATTTATTTCCAGAAAATATGTATGTACATATATATGTGTATATATGTGTATGTGTGTATATATATATTCTATGTATTCTATGTGTATATATATATGTTTGTGTGTACTGAGAGGGGAAACAACACAATACCAAAACAATATACATATATATATATATATTCTAATTCTCTTGGAAGTGAATAAAAATGGTGGGAAAAAATTTCTTTTCTTTCTAGCCAAATGTCTCCTTTAGGACTACACAAGATAGTTCCGTATCCTTTCTACCTAATGTCTACTCTGGACTTTAACATTAGAAGATGTCAAGTAAGGACTTGGTTCACCTCTGGTAGAAGAAGGTTTACCTCTCATTAACCCATGGCTACTCTAAGAGCTTGAGTCTCTCTGCCTGACCTCTCTCAAAAAGAAGCAGGGTTTGGGGCGGATCAACCCAAGTAAGTGTCTGCCTTCTGCTCTCATTTCCATAGAGATATATGCAGCGTCCCTGTTCATAGTTAAAGTAATCCTTACAGTGGCCCTGGAAGCTGTTAAGACTGCCAAGAGGAGATGACCTCAGGCTCCATGATCCCTGGTTGCCTACACCACCCCCTAGCAGCCAGGATTATTTTATCAAAGGTCAAGGCACCTATGGGAACCACCTGGGTCACATAGTGAAGAAACTGGTTTGTGAAGGTATTTTTATTGCTTTCCCTCTTCTCACCCTCATTGACTTTGAAACAACCTAATTCTTCAGTTTAATATGGAAATTTCCAAACAGAAGACAATCATGGAAGCAGAAGCAGTCAAACCTGAGAAGCCAATAAATCCACCCTCTATCTTCTGATGCAGGCTATTTTTCAGGGTACTCAGTCTTTCGGCCCCTTTTGAGATTTCCCAGAGATGGGAAACTACCTACTTCACAAGGTAACAGACCCCCTTATTGGAGAGCTCTAATTATTAGAAAGTTATTTGTGAGCTGGGTGCAGTGGCACACACCTGTAATCCCAGCACTTTCGGAGGCTGAGACAGGAGAATCGCGAGTTCAAAGCCAGCCTCAGCAACGGCAAGGCGCTAAGCAACTCAGTGAGATCCTGTCTCTAAACAAAATACAAAATAGGGCTGGGGATGTGGCTCAATGGTCGAGTACCCCTGAGTTCAATCCCCAGTATCAGAAAAAAGTTATTTGTGAGTCAACCAGAAACTTGTCTCCATTGGGACCTCTTCCATATTCCTTGCTACAGCAGGTACACAGAAAAGTTGGGATGCATCAACCAATCAATAGTCTATACATTAGGTGCCATTCTGTTCTCAGGAGCAGTAAAAATCATGCCCATTTTTTCTTCAAACTACAGCATCTCAAACATTTGAATGCACATTCATGTTCTATTTTCTCTTATTCAGCCTAAAATCCCCCATTTCCCCTAATCATGCCTCATATTGCATCATTTTAGTTTTTATTATTTACTATTTAGGACAGAACCAGGGTCTTGCGTGTGTTAGGCAAAGGGCTCTATTACTAGGCTTCACCCCCAGACCCTACACAGCTTTTAAAATGTGGTTAATTACTGTCTTAGCTTTCCTTCACTCATTCACAACCATTCATTCATTTGGTTATTTGATTCCTTTCCTAAAGGGATTTGTAGGTTTTAAAAGGAGACAAATACAGTAGAATTAATAAAATAGATTTAAAGATAGGGAAAACAGAATTGAGTAGAGAAGTCTAACATGCCAAACAAGAAGTTTATATTTCTTCTAATGATTGGTTACAAACTTGATTCTAATATTCCTGGCACAAAGGTGAACAGGGAAACATGAGCTTCTTGATTCCTTATTAAGGATGAAAAAGACAAGTTTCTCAAGGAAGGACAAGGTTAGTCCCCCAATTATGCACAGCCAGTGTATATGCTCACATTTCACAGTTTCTTATAATCATTTATGATGAAGGTATAAAGGCATAAGATTAAATCACAATTCAGAGTAATTATAAAAAGGTTTAAGTTGATTTAATTTAAACGTATAAATACTTTCTTCAGTATTTTAACTTTACTCAAAGATGTAATTTAAGGAGAGGCAGGCGTGGTGGTGCACACCTGTAATCTCAACTTCTAGGGAGGCTGTCAGAAGGGATCTCAAGTTCAAGGTCAGCCTGGAAAGCATAGCAAAAATCTGTCTCAAAAAAAATCATAAATAATTTGTTAATCATCCTTTAAAGGCCTGTCTCCCACCCTGGGATTTTGATCAGTAGAGAGAAAAAATTCCAAGATTATACTCTCTTGTGAGAGACTGAAGTATATTGATCCCATATTCTTAATTAAAGTGGCTTCATAAATAAATTTTGGAAACCAGATAAATAAAAGGTGAAGTTCATATTTTGTAATAAAAAGAAGGACCCTAAAGAAAGATATCACAATCCAGCTGTCAAACAGAAATAAGACCCAGGGTACTTACTCATAAAGCCAGGATTTTCTGCAGGACATAGTCTTGGGAGGGCAAACTGTCACAGTTGTTAATTTTTACAACACCACTGCTAGGTAAAAATTGTTTCCTCTGTTCTACAGATTAAGAGGCTGAGGCCCAGAGAAGTTTGCCAAAGGTCACAGCGCTGGAAATAGCCAAGGAAGAATATAAAATGTCAGGCTGTCTGGCTCCAAATTTTGCCCTTTGCTCATTATATCACCTCCCTCCCTGGTACTTGCAGTGTGGTGAATAAATGCAACATCATATTGATAAGTAGATGTGATTTTGGAGCTTCAGGGATTCATCAGGCTGCCCCAAAGTTAAAGCCAAGTTGAGGTAATGATATACTGGTAAAGATTTTTTAAATGAGCTTTCCTTGAAAAAGTGCATTGATTTGTAGCGCTTACTTCCAAGGTATAAACTCTCATGTGGCATATGTTAGGACTCCAGCATACTGCTGCATTTAGAGGACTTGTCCTAGCAGTAGTGCTATAGCTTAGTTCTAGATTGTTCCCCAAAGGCCCATGTGTTAAAGATGTGGTCTCCAGCCCATGGCACTATGGGGATGTGGGGCCTAATGGAAGGAAGTTAGGTCACTGGGAGTGTGCCCTCGAAGGGGATATTGGGACCTCAGTCAATTCCTGTCTCTCTTGGCTTCTTGACTTGAGCTCCACCAGGTGCTGCTGGCTGTAATGTGCTGCCTCACCATATGCACGAAATTTGGCAATGGGTCAGCCTGACCGTGGGCTGAAAGCTCCAAAACTGCTAACCAAAATAAATTTTTTAAATTGACTGTCTTGAGGATTCTGTTACAGTAACACAAATCTGACTAACACAGGTAATATCCAAGAAAATCTACTTGGCGCATGGTTGCTCCTCAGTAAACAGAGAAATTCCTTTGTTTCTTTACATTGCACCTCCTCTACCACCTCCTAATTTATCTTTTACATCTATCACATAATTTGAACTATTATCTTGTAGAGAAAAGAGAAAGAACAGACTGGACCATATATGAACCAAGTCAGGTAAATCAAGACTCGAAGACAGAACACAGAGCACCTTTAAAATACATATGTCAACATAAACATGTACCCAGATCTACTCAATCTTGAACCTAATATTACATTACAAATTCATTGTTGGTACCAAAATCAAACTGCTTACTTTTGAGTTATGTCTATACTACTGCAGTTATATAAAAATTAAGAAAAACAACAACAATAACTTTGTTGAAGAAGGAATGCACAAATCTCTTTAATGCATTGCTTATGTTATTTTGGTTATGTGGCTTATCTAATATGCTATTTTGGTTGAAATATATGAAGAAAACCTTCCCTAATACAGATATATAGTTGGAAAATAGAGGGACATTTTAATTGCCTTTTAAAATAATTATGGTGGGGCTGGGGCTATGGCTCAGCGGTTGAGCGCTTGCCTCGCATATGTGAGGCACTGGGTTCGATCCTCAGCACCACATAAAATAAATAAAGATATTGTGTTCATCTACAACTAAACAAAATATTTTAAAAAAAAAATAATAAATAAATAAAATAATTATGGTTACTGCTATTGATACTACACTAAAAACTTGACAAGTAGTAGTTTCTTAGAGATTCATTGAAATGAGCAATCAAAAATTATATTAATAAACTTTTAGTACTCTATTGTACTAAAATCCATAGGCTACCTGGTATTCTGAATGGATCTTATAAGATTTGCAACAGAGTACACAGATCATTTGGAAAATATTGGTTTATTGAGTTATACACAGATTCCAGATATTGACACAGTCCATGACATAGTATCAGTGAATCATGTTTGTTAATATCACCAATAATTTATCAGAAAAGTATTATAGGATTGGGACGTTTTCTGGGTCATGGTGACAGAATCAAGTTTCTAAAATCTGATCTTTCAACTGAAAGCTCCAATGTCATGATTGATAAACCAACGCTATTAGTTGTTTTTTTTTAAATATTTTTTAGTTGTAGTTAAAACGCTCAAAACCCAATCATTTCACCTCTAAACTTCCTTTTTTAAAAATATTTAAGTTTTTGGTGGACCTTTATTTTTTTTTTTTTTTCATTTATTTATATGTGGTGCTGAGAATCAAACCCAGTGCCTCACGCAAGCTAGGCAAGCGCTCTACCACTGAGCCACCACCCAGCCCCTCACCTTTAAACTTTCTTGCAGTGTCCCACACATGAGCTTTTGGGGGACACCTCATATTTAAACTATAACAAACTTAACTAACCTAAAAATTCTCCTAAAACATAATTTATTGCCTCAGATATTCAAGGGATTATTATACCTATACAAAAGATAAACATGAACTTTAAATGTAATTTTGTTTTTAATGTTAATGTCATATAAGCTCTAACTCTCTGGCAAACAACTCTAACAATACAGGTAGATAAATTACAACTTACTCCAGTTTTGCTGGGAGGTGTGTGCTGTGTGCACATGGAAATGTGTTTTGCTGGGAGGTGTGTGCTCTTCTGAAAGTAGATACAGCAAGCATCTGTGGTCTGTGAATCAAGCACCAGATCTAACATAACTGAATTTTCCCTTCCCATCCTACAGAGAGGTAATGATGTTCCTTAGAGTAAGGTTTCTTATTGAATGCAAGGCTGACTGAAAGGATGACCTTCCTGACCCATGGGTACTACCTTGGACTAAAGTGAGGACACTTCAAATCCCACACTGTCTGCTATAGTTTGGATCTGGTATGTTTCCCAAAAGCCTCTGTGTTAACAGCTTGTTCTTCAGCTTGGTGCTATTGGGAGGTAGAACATTTAAGAGACAGGGCCTAGTGAGAGGAAGTCAGATCACCAGCATTTGCCCTTAAAAAGGATATTGGGAGCTTGGCTCCTCCTTTCTCTCTTTGTCTCCCAGATATGGTGAGGTGAGTAGCTCCTTACCCACACACTCCTGCCATGATGTACTACTTACCACAGGGCCAAAGCAACAAGGCCAAGTAATAAATGTCTCCAAAACTGTGAGTCAAAATAAACTTCTTCTCTTTAAGTTGATTTTCTCAGGTATTTTGTCACAGTGATGGAAAGCTGACTAACATTTTGACTTTTCTTGAAATATTCCTTGGGCAGGTCCAAGGATCAGAAACAATTCAATTGTATATCTTCCCTCATACAATATATGTAGACTTAGAGCAGCATTTCTAATGGAAGTACAACTCTAGACCAATTGAATTTAAAGTTCATATTTATCACAGTGAAGAGAGGGATATGAGGAGAGGGGTTAGTTTTCCTTTCCCCCATAAGGTACCATCTTTCTGTGATGACGCATATTCACTTCCCTCTGGGGAAGGCTGCAGGCAGATGTGGGAGGAATGAGGGATCTACCCAGTCACGCTCCTGTGTATGTTGAAAATATATTAGGCCAGATTAATTACCACAGTCATTATCTTGGCAGTTTTCAAACACAGTGATAAATGCTAACAGCATCATATGCGCAAGATGAGGGGAAAAAAAGAGCAAATCTGGGCAAATCAGGACTGTGACATCGATGTGACTAAGCATTTAAAGTAGCTGGCTTTTTCTTCAGCAATTAAAAGTGCCAGATTCCAGTTTTTTCTGATGTGCAGATGCTAACTCACAATAAGGGTGGGGGGCTAGGGAAGAATAGAGTACTTTAGGTAGACAGAAGTGAAGGGAGGGGAGAGGGTATGAGGGTAGGAATGACAGTAGAATGAATCAGACATTATTACCCTATGTGCATATATAACTATATGACCAGTGCGATTCTACATCATGCACAACCAGAAGAATGATAAACTATATTTCATTATATATGATGTATCAAAGTGCCTTCTACTGTCATGTATAACTAATTAAAACAAATTAATTTTTTTAAAAAAGTGCATGATTCCACTTTAGTCTCACTTTCAGCAGAAGAAAATACTTTCAACATGAGGTACTAGACTTTTATACGAAAAGTATCAATTAACAAAAAGAGTGATATGTATCCTTAGACAGTGGTTTTTTAATTTTTTTAAATAGTACAACAAAAACATTGACACTATGGACCTTTCTCCAGTGAGATTAATTCTCACCAAACACTAAATGGGAACTTTATGTGAAAACAGCAGTTATCACAGGGGCTGTGTTACTGATGGCAACACCTCTAGTCAGAGGGAGATGGGCACTGAGAAACAGAGGAAAAGGAGTAAGGACTCTGCTTCCAGTTTCCTAAGAGGAGGGCAAGAATCAGAGAGTCTTTTAACCCAAGATGCCTCTTCTCCTCTCAAAAACATAAGTACACATTAGACCAAGGTTGGTGAGTGAAGTTCAGGACCCTTGATATTTCTTCTCCGCACAACCAGAGACCTGTGGTAGATAAGAGGAAAATGGGACTGTACTTAGTCTTGAGGCCCTCTCTCCCTTGCCCAAATTCTTCAGTTCCCACATCTGCTGCAAATATCATGTATATGAGGAAACAATATTTTAAAGGTCAAATCAGGCACTAGACTGGACACAGTAGCCTCAATACAATATATATTGTGTCTTTCTGGATTACTACTCACATGAACAGTCCATCTAACTCACAGCTATAATTGAAACTCAGATGCATTTCTCCAGACACCTGGGTGGAATTCACTTCTGGCTTCTGTCCATCCTCCCATAACGTGATGTCTGTATGTCTGCCAAGGCACTGACCCACCTCACCCACATCACAGGGGGCTGGCTGTGTTTGGGGAGATCCTGGGGACAGTGACTAAGCCTTACCCATCTTTATGCCCTCAGTTCCTGACACCTGGCATATTGTGGGCATCCCAAGACACTGAATAGATTAAAGTACTGAAATGAGCTGCTTTTCTCCTCCTAGGATCAGAATGACAAAATAAGTGGTGACATTTACCATAGTTAAATTGATGAAGTTGTTGTTTATCTTATCAATAAACAGCTTCAGAAGGAGGTTTTTTTTTTTGGTACTGGAGATTGAACTCAGGGGCACTCGACCACTGAGCCACATCCCCAGCCCTATTTTGTGTTTTATGTAGAGACAGGGTCTCACTGAGTTGCTTAGTGCCTCACCGTTGCTGAGGCTGGCTTTGAACTCACAATTCTCCTGTCTCAGCCTCCCTAAGTGCTGGGATTACAGGCTTGCGTCACCATGCCAGGCTCAGAAGGAGGTTGTTTAAAGGAGGAAACAATGCTAATGGGAACCTTGAAGACAGGCTCGTGGGATCCATATGATCCTTGCTGGTGACAAGAGTTGCGGAGGGAAGGCAGGCATATTCTGCACTGTGGGTGGTCATAGTCTAGTTTTCCTCCACACTGGCAATCCAGCTGGACAGCAGAAGACCTCTGAGTCCTAATCTCAGAAGTGGCCTGCTGCTGAGCCACACAATGGAGTCTGTGTCACAGTCCCTGCTCACAATCAGGGGCATGGGGTCACTGTGCCATTCCTCTTTAAACACCAGTGCTCTTCTCCCCTGAACCACCAACCCACACACACACACTCACATGCAGGTCCAGGAGAAACAATGAGAATAGTCTACTGCCCCTCACTGATTTCCTAGCCCAACACAGTGTTAAAAGACAAAGCCCACCTCTAATGTCTGGAGCACTATCTTTTGTATTCCTAGGAACTAATACAGTGCCTGGTTCAATTGGATACACCAATGATGAACTATGATTAAAATATAGCACTTTTTCTTTTCTTTCTTTCTTTCTTTTCTTTTTTTTTTTTTGGTACCAGGGATTAAACTCAGGGGCACTCGACCACTGAGCCACATCCCCAGCCCTATTTTGTGTTTTATGTAGAGACAGGGTCTCACTGAGTTGCTTAGCACCTTGCCATTGCTGAGGCTGGCTTTGAACTCGCGATTCTCCTGTCTCAGCCTCCCTAAGTGCTGGGATTAAAAGCATGAGCCACCACACCCGGCTAAAATATAGCACTTTTCATGTCTAGATTGGCAAGACAGGACAGTATGGTGGAGAAGACAACTAGACTTGGAAGGCCTGGGTTCCAGGACTAGCTTTATAACCTTCTCCTACCTGCTGAGGCTCATCTGTGCCCAGCTCCTCTACACAATGAAGCCTCGCCTCTACTGGATGTTCAGACACAGCTATCTCTGGTCTGGAGGGTCTTTCAGGTGTCCCAGAGCTCATGAGTCCAAACTGAGCTCTCTCCTAGTCTGCTCAGCCTCACTCCTTCAGTCTCACCACCCAGCACAGAGACTAGAATCATCCTCAGCTGCCCTCTTTTCTACCTACCACACAATCAGTCCTCAAGGTCTTTGGACTTCATTCTAAATACCTGTGAGATCTGTGACCCTCTGCTGCTGTCTTCCTCCCAAACCAGTGATCTGCCACTTCCCTCTCTCTACATCTCTTCCCATCCACTTCAGTGGCACGCTCCTCTACTACCCACCTGAGTCATGTCTACCTATTACTTCTCATCCCCTAGCTAGCCAAGGGCCTTGAATGTAATGCAAAGGGGAAAAGCCCAGGCTTTGACCTTGTTTAATGCTTGACTTTGATCCTCTGCCTCTTACCCCGCTCTCCATCACACCATTCTCATGACTACTGCGAGTATTTGCAGATTCTTTCCACCTTCTGGGAACTGTCTCCCCAGATTTGCCTTCCCAGTGATAAAAAAACAGTTGTATGGATTCAGGGTACTGGGAGGTAAGTACTCTAGAGTTTTTAAATGCCTGGTGTGAAGCACAGTATGTTTACAACAGATGTGCATTTGACATATACTGCTTATTATAAATATGAATACACATATAATGATTTACTCAAAGACTACATTGGTTCCTTTTCCACTTGGTTTGTTACATGTTAGCAGCTACTTAGAAGAGGTAGAAAGGTGTACAATATTTAGATAAGTAACTTTCTTTTTTAAGTACTCTCTTTTGGTCCTCATTTTCTTTTGTGCTGTTTTTTGTGTAAGTTGCTGATAAATTATAAAATTAACATATTTTCATTCTGAGTCCTTTCATTACCATTGCCCACCCATTCTCAGAGATGCAAACAAACCGTGACAGAATTCAAAAGCTGGGTGTGAGGCCAGGGGGGAATATGAATAATTTACCAGCTAGATTCTTAGGTCTTAGAGCTATCATGAGATGACTGTAACAGATCAAAAAGAAACAGACATGTAGGAGAGATGAGAAGAGAATGAAGACAGAAAACTTGGTTTCTAAATATAAACGATTCTAAGGACAGGACTTCTTTAATATTTCAAGTCAGACAAAACCAGATCCTCCTAACCAAGTTGTCTATTAACAGGAAACTTATATGATTATTAACTTGCAGAACTACTATCTACTAATCTTAATTCCAAAAAAAATCATTAAATCAATGTTCAATAAAACATTTGTCAACTATATTTTTAGGAGTCCAGAAATGTGTAATTCCTCTGTGCAGGTGTCAATTTATAGTAACTTATGCCTCAGCTTCCTCATCTTTTCAATGAGAATAATGATCTATTTACTTGCTATGCTTGTTGGAAGTCTTACCGATTTAATAGACACAAAGAACTGGGGATGGTGCTGGGAATATGGTAAGTATTCAAATGTTAGCTTGATTATTGTTTTGACTTCTATGACACTAAATTATTCACACATGGCTCCCAAAGTCAAGACTTTGGTAACTTTGGAAAAAACAAAATCTAGTTAGTAGAAGTGGGAAGAGAGAAATGAGAAATGTGAAATGCTCATAGATGTCCACCTGCAAGCTGACAAAGCCAGGAGCAGAAAAGGACATCTCAGTTTTTCTTTTGGCAGTTGGAAAAACTGCCCAAGGTCATCACATCAGTGGAAGAAGAGGAAATGGAATTAAGACTTCAGTGTCTTGCACTCCCTTTATTTTCTCCACAGTCCTCTCAAAGGAAAGGCCATTTCCAGAACTGACCACTTGGCAAGCTTTAGCAGTCCAGGCACACGTTCAGAATGGAGTCACCGGCTCACCGACTCATTCCTGAGTGGATCTGAAGCTCTTTTTCTAGAATAGAAAGGCTCTGACACTTCTTAGAGGATAGCCCTCTTGCCCTCATTTTCTTCAAAAAGCATCGGCAACCACCATTCATCTTTTCTCCTCGTTGTTTGTGCAGGAGAATTTTCATTTTCCTGCTACTGATCCTTCTCTTACCTCCTAATGGACTCAACAAAGTGGTTGCTATTTCTAAATTGCCAGTTTCATAAACTATGATGAAGCACTGGGCTTCTTGAACAGAATACTAGAGAGAGTGGGCGACCTACTCTAATAGCAGTAGTTAATGCCTTGGAGCACCTGCATTCCATCAAAAAGGCTATTTAGATGAGAAAGTACAATCTGTCTTTGGAGGGAAACAAAAAATCTGTTGTCTTCCACATAAACGCCAATATGCAGTCTCAGTCGCCTTTGAAGTGGGCTATGAATGAATTTCCAAGCCTCAGAATGGGCCCTGCGGAAAGCCTATGTTCAAGAAATTAATCACAAGACCACTGCTAAAAATGGAGCTCGATCATGTTCAGATATGAGAGATGCCTCAGCTTTCAAAGTTCATTGGTCCCACCACTATTTTTCAGAAGTCTGTTAATTGTTTCAAGTACATCTGACCCACTTCTAAATGTTTGTTGCAAGAAGACAGAGCACCATGCTCTGAAAGTCATCTGTATGGGTCTGTTTTGTAGAACTTCTCAATGTAGGATTTTGAATCTGTCTCTCTATATAGATAGATATAGATATTGGTATAGGTAGATAAGTATTGGTACAAGGGGCTGGGGTTGTGGCTCAGCAGTAGAGCACTTGCCTAGTACGTGCGAGGCCCTGGGTTCGATCCTCAGCACCACATAAAAATAAAATGAAATAAAGGTATTATGTCCAACTACAACTAAAAAAAATATTTTAAAAATATTTGTATAGATACAAGTATAGATGGGTATACACATTTTCATTTAAATCCAATGTACAGAAATAAAAAATATAGAATTTAGAATAATGAACTTAATCTTTAAACAGTCTTAGGAGATAACTACTATTATCCCCATTATCTACTAAAAGAACTTGAGACTTTGAATAGTCAAGTAATTTACCAAATATTATTCAGCTTACATAAGGCCAAGTGACACCTGAAAAGATGCTCAATATCACTGATCATTAGGAAGATGTAAATCAGAAGCATGAGGTACCACCTTGTACCCATGAGGATGACTACTGTTAAAGAGGAGGAGGAGGGGGAGGGGGAGGAGAAGACGACGACGACAATGATGATGATAACAGAAAATAAGAAGTGTTGTGAGGGCTGGGATGGTAGCTCAGCGGTAGAGCGCTTGCCTCGCATGCGTGAGGCCTTGGGTTCGATCCTCAGCACCACATACAAAGCAATAAAATAAAGACATTGTGTTCATCTACAAATAAAAAAAAAATCGTTAAAAAAAGAAGTGTTGTGAAAGGCTTGGTGCCATAGTGCACACCTATTATCACAGAGACTCAAGAGGCTGAAGTAGGAGGACACCAAGATTAAGGCCCCCCTTGGTAACTTAGTGAGACCCTGTCTCAAAAAAATAAAAAGGGCTTGGGGATGTAGCTTAGTGGTAGAGTGCCTCTGGGTTCAATCCCCAGACCACAAAAAGATGTTAAAAATGAAATATTGGAGAGGATGTGGAGAAATTGGAACTCATACGAACTTGTGATAGAAATGTAATATGGCACAGCTGGGAAGGAAAACAGCATAGCCGTTAGTTCCTCAACAAATCAAAAGTAGAATTACCACATGATCTAATCATTCCCCTTCTGGACGTAGATCCCAGGGAACTAAAAATAGAATCTCAAAGAGTTATTTTTACACCCATATTCAGAGCAGCATTATCCACACAAGCCAGAAGGTGGGTTGCCCAAGTGTCCATTAGTGGATAAATGGATAAACTAAATGTGGTCTGCACATATAGTGGATAATTATTTAGCCCCCAAAAGACAGGAATTTCTGACACATACTATGACTTGGATGAACCCTGAGGACATGATGGAAGTGAAATAAGCCAGTCACTTAAGGACAAATACTGAATGATTCCACTTATGTGATATACCCAGAGTAGTCAAATTCATAGAGACAAAGTGGAGCGACAGTTTCCAGGGGCTGGAGGTGGGGGAATGGGGAGTTAGTGTTTTATGGCACAGAGTTTCTAGATGGGAAAAGGAAGAGTTGTGGGGGGCGGGGGTTGGTGATGGGTGCACAACTGTGGGAAGGTCCTTAATGCCACTAGACTGCACGATGAAAAATGGTTAAAATGATAAGTTTTATGTTATGTATGTTTTACCACAATTTTTAAAAAACACAACAAATATTACTCAGCTAACAAGTGAGCCAGAATCCACATGCAGATCTGTGTGCTCTTTCCACTCTGCCAAAAACCGAGCTCCGTTTTCACAGAAGGCTTGTTCCAGCAACAGCGATTTTTCTAAAGGGTATGCGTTGGGACAACAAATTTCAACATATACCACTCTGTTAAATAAGACCCACAATATTGATGAGGAGATGGCTTTGTTCCCTTTTTATTACTGTTAGCAAATTAAAATAATTTATAATAAGATTCTGCCTATGAGGCCTATGAAGTCCACCTCTGAGTGAATCTAAAATCTGGCTCACTAGATGGCAGCATTGTGTACACAGCCTCTTTTCCATCTGGGGGCCCATCCTTGTCTAAAGCTTTAACCCCACCAGCCTCCAGATCTCCCAATGAGGAGATATAACCCAGAGCATTTACCAGATATAACCCAGAGCACTCCTAACTTGGAAATCCAAGTCACACAGAAGCACCCACAAAGAAATCATGTGAGTGGTGAGGCAGTGGTGGCCCTCCCCAGGAGAGCTGCACATTTGACCAACCTAGGAACTGCATCTCTCCCTAGGAGAGTGGTGGGGGCAGGAGCTGGTACACAGGACACCCATGTCTGAATCCTATCTGTCACGTCCTTGCTGCGTGACCTTGGGCAGGTCACTTGACATGTCTGAGCCTGGGTTTTGTCATTTGTAATTCACAAGGGCATGTCTTGGTTCCTAAGATCTGTTTGTTTTAACCAAAAGGGAGTATGAACAGGCGAATGAGTCTGATCTTCCCATTGATAAGGCTCCTCGTAGTGGAAACCAGCCTTGCTAAGGTGATGGATGGAAGCTGCCAGGTTGGCTCAGATTAGTCATATAATTAGAAAACTCCTGGTCACCGCCTTGAATACAGACCTGGCTGCTGCTTTGTTTGCTTTTCCTGTGGCACCTTTTGTCTCCCCAGGGGCCCCTTCCTATCCAGGCTCTCAGATAAGCTACTGAAGGGATGCATTAACTCTTTGAGGCCACTGATGGAGCAGTAAGGCACTAAATAGCCTCCATAGTCCCCAAATTGGTGACTAATATGCTTCCTAAATACCCAAATTACTCCCTGGGAGTGCCTTAGGCATATGAAATACATGACTCATTAACTAATTCTCACAAATACCTCTATAAGATAGAGGCATACTAATTTGTCACACTAAAGACTGTTAACAGTAAAATCTCAATTCGAAATTAATTAGGTGTATATCTAGGGTGGAGTAGGTAAGGAGAAGACGAATTTTTCCAACTTATTCAAAACTCCAAATTCTATAATGTTAAAAAAATTTATAGGTTGTAAATAAAGGTGAAAATAAGAATGCAAATATATTAAAATTATAATTTATCATAAATGTATAAATAAGAAAATTATAATTTACCATAAATGTAAAAACGAGGAAAGCAAAAGACCTGAGTATTCTGTTCTTTCAATAAAGAGGCATGGACTAGGCCTGAATTTCTTAATATTTCAAAGTAACTCCAAAATAATAAAGTTTTATATTACTATGGATTATTTTAAATGTGCCCTCACCACACTGTATAATTTGAAGTGATTCATGCCTATAAATTGCTTCTTCTCCTCCCTTAAAAAAGTTCCCCAAATATGGGCTAAAATTGGTCAATGAGCTTTTTGATATTTTATCAATTTATCCATTAATGGTGGAACAGGATAATTTCTGCTTAAAATTCGACATTCCCTTGTAAGTTGTGATATACATATGGAAAGCTGGTTCCTGGTAATGTGAAAAGTGGCTGTTGTTCTCTGAGTTCCTGGATAATATCTATTATATGTGCTTGATATTCACTTTATGGTTTGGGTATTGTTTCTTCATCTACACTGGTTCTTGTATTGGAGAAAGGCCCCGATTCCATTCAACTTGAATCATAAGATCTTCACTTGACTTAAAGGAAGATGGCGCTGCAGTTTCAATGAACTTAACTGAGGGGTCCTCAGGTGTCAGACACAGGACTAAGTATTAAACATACATTATCTCTTATCATCTGTATAATGACTCTTGTAACTTTGAAGAAGAGAAAATGCAGACACATACCAGGCAGGAAGCCTGCTAGAGGTCACACAGTAAGCAAGGATGCTAGTTTTTTTTTTTTTTTCTGGTGAACCAGTAGCAATTTTCCTTTTTAAAAGGAAAAAAGCAATGGCTGATGCCTCCTCTCCTTAGCCCACTCAGTGTGGACAGTAGATAAACCCTAGCTATTTTGTTCAATTCCTTAAGGAAATGACATTTTGCCTGAGAAATCCAGGACTGGAGAAGCTGGCTAAAAGGAGAGAGGATGCAGGAAACTGTCTAAAACACAAGATAACTGTGAAAACACATCTGCATCTAAACAATCTGTCTGTCTCTCTCCCCTCTATAGATTGGATCTAGAATGCCCCTTAAAGCCTTGCCCCTTCCTCTTTTCTGCTTTCCAGCCACCCTGAAGTAAGCAGTTTACTCCACCAGGCACTCCTGCTATGATGTGCTGCCTTGTTATAGGTCCAAAGGCAAAGGGGCCAAGTGACCATGAACTGAAATCTCTGAAACTGTGAGCCAAAATAAACCCTTCCCCCTTATAAGTTGATTATTTCAGGTATTCTGTCACAGTAACAGAAAGCTGGCCAACACGCTGTCTATCTACATATATTCATTGTTCTTTTACCTGCACTTATTATGCCCTCATTATTCCAGTATCAGATAAATTGTTCTTTAAAGCTGTGGTTCTTGGCCCGGTTCAAAATAAGGCCTGCCATATTCTCATTTCATTGATCTGAGGTATGCCTTGGGGATTGGGCAGTTTTTTAAATCTTTTTTTTTTTAATCTCCCAACTGATTCTAGTGTGCAGCCAAAACTGAGAACCCCTGCTTTGAAGGAAGGATATCTTCCCATTATCCTGCTCTAAAATTGCCAATGGCTATCTTCTGCCTACTGAATAATAGTTGAAACCAACCAACACTTGCATTCTGCTCTACAGTTTTCAAAGTGCTTTCAAATACATTTGATCCTCAAGATACCAAGAGAGTTAAGAATGATTACTGGGACAGTTCTATGAAACCCCATTCTATACGGTCAAAAGGCCCTATGGAAAAGATGAGCTTCCTTCTACACATATTTCAGTTCAGTCTCTCCATCCCCTTGGCTTGGAATGATTTCTGCAGTTTCAACACTATGGGAGACTTACATAATGGTAATTACTAGCTACCAATGGAGAGTGGCTGTGGTGTGCTTGTTATTTTGATTCTGTAACAATAGGGAAATCTGAGACAATTGAAAACCAATGGTGCAGTATGAGTAACCTCTCATTCTGTGGAGGCATCCAAATGAAATAATCTGACTTGCTAATGTACTGGCCGACCCACAGGGTGATGTAGTTTATTGTACAGGATGAAAAGCCCATGTTCTTAGCCATCCTGCAGGTTTCTGTGGCAACTCCTCCATCTGTATACCTCATCTCAATTTGCCTTACTAAGATTTCAGTTACTACATATTTACAGGTAGTTCCCTATGACAGCTGAAGCAAATGATCACAAATTTATTCTCCTAAAATTCTGGAGGTCAGAAGTCTACAAGGAGTCTGCAGAACCTATTCCCTCTGAAGGATCCCAGGGACAATCTGAGTCCTTGTTTTTTCCAGCTTCCAGAAATGCCTCCACTCCCTAGTTTGTGGCCCCTTCTCCCATCATGGAAGCCAACAGCGTAGCATCTTCTCTCCTCTCCCCTCCCTGGCTCTGATCCTCTTGCCTAAGAATTCTTATGAATACATTTGGGACCACCTGGATAGTCCCAGGCAATTCCCACATCTCAAGATCCTTAATCATATCTGAAAATTCTCTTCTACTTATATAAGATAACACATCCACAGAGTGTGGAGATTAGAACATGGATATCTTGGCAGGGGAGGTTTATTCAGCCTATCACACCAAGTAAATGACCAGATAGAAAACATTTTTGAAATTTTCTGGGTGTTCCCTTCAGACCATGGGCCTGCCCATTTCACAAGCAGTGACCACCTTTTTGAAATTTCACTCTGAACCCTTTTGGGAAATGCTCTGTCCATGACTGAATATACAAACTGATTCCTTTTCCTGTGTTCATGGTTTGTCAAAAAAATCCCAAACAATCCAACACCCCTTTGGTCATCTAAAAACGGGAGCAATCAAAGTCTTTTCAAAATATTTTTAAAATCTCTGGTCTTCAAAATCTTTTCAGTGCCATAATTTGTCTAATTGGAACATCTTATGCTATTGCTCTGGCGGGGCAAATGCAGCAGCAACTGAATCAGTACTGGTTATATATTTCAGGGGGAAAGTGACAGGCCTGGAGAGTTGCAAAAAGCACGAATAGAAATCCTCCATTCCTGACATGGTACAGATACCCATCTCTGTGTCTTCTTAAAAAGTGACCAGCCAGGAGGGGCATGTGTATGCCTCATCCCCCGGACATTGGCCATACTAGATGTGCTCCTGATTTCCATGGATCCAACATAAACAAAAAGCCTCTTAGTACAACAGCACCTGGAAGACCTTACGGAGTCTCACCTTCCACCCTCAGGGGTTCCAAGTCCTCCCAGTACTTCTAATCTTTGAAGAGCAAGTTTTGAGCACTGCAGAGGTTCTGTAGTTTAGCAAACCTTGAGTCAGTTCAAGGTTGGTGTTGCTTTCTCATCCCTCTGTGCCCATGTCTTAATGTGTAGAGGTTTGTAATGTCAGTGCTTAACAGGCACAGTCATATCTAAAGATAAGAGATAATCCCACGTTGACCTCAGACAGAGTTCAGTCTAGCATGATCTCTCACACTGATTCCAAAGGATACTTTTTGAGAAAGCGGGATGATGTTTATTGAAGACGTTTTCCTTTAACTCAAGGAAGGCACACTGAATACCTTCACTGCATTAATGACCCATTATAGATTTATTTATGTCAATCTAACATCGTCTTGAATTTTCCATTTCTAGAGTGGTGGTGCAGTAGAGGGATGTTGAAGAGTGAATCCAGGGCTTTGCACAGGCTGAGTATAAGGTCTTCCACTGAGATAATACCCCCTGCTTGAATTTTCTTGACCAATTCAGTTTAATAAAAATCTTAGAAAGTTCTTCTGTGCTTGTAAATACCATGTATTGAGTGTGACATCACACTGCCATCCACATTTTTTCATTGTATCAAATGTATTATTAACTGTATCATTAAGATACTTCAGGTTAAAGATTAGCTTGGAATCAAATAAAAATCGTGGGATCTAGATAGGTTTTGTGGTCTATAATTTTTCCCTTAATCTATACCCAGTCATGGGAAATGGGACTTTTCTCTAGTGACCAGTCACATTTGCATGTTAGCTGCTCTGAAGGACATGGGCATAAAATGGATCCTATTCTCCACGAGTGTCTCATTAGCAAAACAGATCAAACTAGGTTTTGGGAAATTCGCAATCCAATCAGCCTCAAGTTTTTGCTCTGGTAAATGAGGGGACTGAAATGAGTCATTTATATTGACATTGCTGCTTTACAGTTCATAAAATATTTTCACACTTTTTTCTTAATTGTTACTTAACATCACCTTGTGAGTTAAGACTTTGAGAGAGACGGAAATCCATCTAAGATGTTAAGCTACTAAACTGCAGTCCATCAGCTGGTGGAGCCAGGGACTTGAACCAGATAGGACTGTGTCCAAACCTCTCACCTGGATGCCAAATCCAGTTACCATCTTACAAAACTGGATTCTTTCGCCAACAACCTAAGATTCTGAGTGTTATATGTACAGTCTTTTCTGTAGCTGTTTATTATAATGACTGTAAATTAGGCTAAAGCAGCCACCATTTAAAAAGAAGTAATAAATCTATAGATGATTACAAGGAACTAATCTAGACGGGTCATGTGGTCAAATGATGGTTGGAGAGCATTTTCTGATTTCTGCATGCATGATTGTGCTAAATGTCTGCAAGCTAATAGAAGAAATTCTTTGGCAGGACCCATCTTATCCTCTCCTATGAAATTGATTTGCTAGGATATCTAATGAGAATTATCATTGTGGTTTGTTCAATATTTTTGATGTCATCTCAGTGTTTCAATTACTCTTTTTCTGTGATGCTTATAGGTTCCTGTTTTCTGGAGGTACTTTAGAAACATGCAAGAGAGACAGTCTTCCTATGGAAACCTTTGGATATTATTGCACAGAGGTGTGATAAAAGGGGGCTTGAGGGATTTGTGGGACCCTTTTGTTACCCATCTGAAGGTTTCACCAGGCTCCCTGTTTCATCCTCACTACATCTAAGTGGCAAAAGGACAAGTCTCTTCTCCCTCATTTCCACAGGCTCAGGTTCCATGGGTGCAGAGCATCATCCTCAGTAGTGTCAAAGTCTAAATGTTTTGCTGCCCAGTGAACAGCTTTGGCACTAACCCAGCACTAATGTGTTCTATGGGGAGGGAAGTGGGAGTATGGGTGAGCAGGAAAAATGAGGTCAGCTTTCAGAGCAGTCAACCATCTCTGATGAGCTGACTAGACTGTGAACTGCAGATTATTTACTGCAGGGAGATGTCCACAACGGGAGACACTCAGTCTGGCCAGACCCCGAGTCCCTCCCCCAGGGCATGAGGATGACATGGTCACAACATAGGGGACACTAACTCATAGCCAGATCCCAAATCTCTTTATCCCAGAGAGATTTCCTCTAGTCCCTTTGAGTATTACCCACGGGAAATGCAAGAATTGGTCCATACTGGAATGGGAAAGAGGCAGTAAAGTTTATCTGGGACCATCTCAAGTTGGTAGTTGTGTGAGTCATCTTTATATCTAGCTTGAAGCCACAGTAGCCACCCTTGCCCCATGGGATGGATTCCAATTCCTCTGCATGCTCTCAGAGGCCATGCATCTCTCTACCTTTGCACTCACCTATGTGCCCCATGCTGGGCAGTACAACTGCCTTCTCCTTCACTGTGAGGACCACAGAACAGGAACCTGGGTCTCTAGGCCAAGGCAACAGCACCATCCAGCACCTAGCACAGTGCATGGTCATTGACTAGGGTTTAATAAATGCTTGCTCTTACTCAAGATACTCTCTTTCCTTTGAGAGAGAGGGAGAAGAGAAACAGAACTGTGGCAAAAATAAAAGAAATGCACCAGTAATTCCTAATCTTCCTTTCAAGCAATATCTTCAGGATTTCCCCCTTCCTACAAATCTTCACCATACTTTGAATATTTTTAACTGAAAGCACCAATTCCAAGTTCTTCCATCTTTGTTCATTAGCAACAGTGTAGCAGCTGTATCTTCTGAGGAGCCCTTGATGCGTGCTCAAGGGCTGTGGGTGTAAAAGGTGAAATGTGAGCTGTTTGTGTAACGTGAGCACAATGGGGGGATGTGCTGAAATGTGACCTGGGTGGAAGAATGTTCACCTGAGCATTTCATTTATACCAGCAAAAACCTAAACTCTAATAATTGATGCTTGCTCATGTAAATTGTAATACATTCAGAGAGTGGATAATATTATGCTAACACTAAAGATCATGTTTTAGTAAATATATGTAATGGCAAGGGAAAATGCACCCCATCCATTAGGTGAAAAGCGGTTCACAGAATTGAGCTTATTTATAATTTTACAAAATGTGACTACATAAAGCACTGGGAAGAAATGTACCCAAGTTATAACATCTGGGTGACACTGAGTTTTAAAGTCTATTTAAACTCTTCATATAGTTTAAATTTTATTTTAGAACAAACATGTATTACATGTGTAATTTTAAAATATGCAATTTAGAAAATTTTAAATAAAAAAATATCCCACACTATTCCATAATAAAAAAAGAAGTCATATTCTGTTCCTGCCTCCTATAGCTAGGATCTTGCATGTCCCCACAAAAAACCATGTGTTAAAGGCTTGGTCCCCAGGGTGGCACTACTGGGAGACAGCAGAACCTTTAAGAGATGTTGCCTAATGGGAGGTCTTTAGGTCACTGAGGGTGTGTCCTTGAGGAGGGTTGCTGGACTCTGGCCCCCTCCTTACTCTCTTCTGTTTCCTAACAACGAGGTGAGCAGTTTTGCTCTACCACATTCCCCCATCACGATGTGCTGCCTCACCACAGGACCAAGAGCAATAGGGCCAACCAATCATGTACTGAAATCTCCAAAACTGTGAGCCAAGACAAACCTTTTTTCCATACAGTACAGATCATTTTGGGTATTTGTCCTAGTGATGGAAAGCTGGTTAACACATTCCCCCAAACAGTTATTTTCAAGATTAGATCATAAAGCCTCCTCAAGAGGAGGCTTCTTTATTATAGTTATATAAACAACCCAGAAAATTCCATCCAAAAATCAAGTGACAGTTCAGCCCCAGAAAGTCAAAACAGGAGTTGTTTGTTGTTGTTGTTGTTGTCTGTTTTGGTGTCTCAGGTCTAAAAATGATTCCTATCTGAAAAAGATGTTGACAGGAGATATCTCAGGGGTAAGCTAGGAAAGTTGGAAGCAGCTGAGGTGGGGAAACCCTGGGTGAGGCAAGGGCTGGTGCTAGTGTCACTGGCTGTGTGGCCACAAGTCATTCAGTTTCTCTTAGCATCATAATCCCCACCTGTGAAAAGAAGATCTGACATCTTCTCTGCCTACCTCACAGGCCCACTCTAGGACTAAATAAAATGATATGTGTATTGTATTTTTAAAACTACAAGGTACCAAGTAAATGAAAAGTTTGGCAATCCAAGAATGCTGACTTCTTAGAAAAATAATCAGTGCTTCACGTTTTCTTTCAAGATATCAAGAAACACAATCTAAACCCCTCTCAAATACTCTAGAAATCACCAAGAATTTATCAGTCACATTTGTTTCCATGTACCTTGGCCCACTGTAACAAAACTGCATTATGTGTACACTCAACTCATTTATTTTTCTCCTGGGCACATGGCAGATTGGCTTTCACAGTTTTCTCTGCAGGAAAGTGGGGCCAGGATTCTGGATCCTTGCCACTGGAACATGGACAGAAGCAAGGTACAGCCTTCCAGGCCAGGCTGGGCCCCAAAAATCCCCCTGTGAGATCCTCTACATTTTCTTTCCTCATTTCCTGGCTCTTCCCTTCATCTTACTGAAAATCTGGTAGAGGACACTGAGGCTCCCAGAAAGTAGTGACACTGAGAAGAACACTGAGTCCCTGTGTCAGTGGCAGGCCACTCACCAAACACCCATGATGACAGGGGCACAGTGAGAAATTACCTGAGATTTGTAGGATCACCTATGATGCCAGTTGCCTCCCTTGACTAATATAGCCCATGACCATGGCAACCTCTCCATTTCAGTAATGGTCACTACTCTGCTGCTTCTCATACAATGGTCACAGTGGACACAGAGCACATGAATTTAACCCAACTTTCACCCAAGGGAAAACCCACCCAGGAAAAAAAAAATCAGCACAATTTTTTAAATTCCCTGGCAGATTTAAGACCTGTTCTCCTATTCTTACGGGGAAATGAGGAGGCTATGTGCTAATCTAAGTAAGAGAAAAACACCTTTGGCAATTTTTTTTTTTTTTTGGTACTGGAGATTGAACTCAGGGGCACTCGACCACTGAGCCACATCCCCAGCCCTATTTTATGTTTTATGTAGAGACAGGGTCTCACTGAGTTGCTTACCACCTTGCCATTGCTGAGGCTGGCTTTGAACTCATGATTCTCCTGTCTCAGCCTCCCTACCTTTGGCAATTAAATCCCAGCAAAATTTAAGATAAGTTGCAGATAGAAAAGGGTTAAGGTCTATCAAAGTAGACAGATTAGGAAGGGACTCTACACCTCATTTAGAAGGTGTAGATAATGAAAGTAGAGTGCCTACACAGATTACAGGTCCCTCATATAGTTAATGATGTCCAGCTCTTTCCACAGGTTACTTTAAAATCTTGATTTTGGGGACCTATCATATTCTTTTTCTTTTTAAATATTTTTTAGTTATACATGGACACAGCGTCTTTGTTTATTTATTTTTATGTGGTGCTGAGGATCGAACCCAGTGCCTCACACAAGCGAGGCAAGTGCTCTGCCACTGAGCCACAACCTCAGCCCCACCTACCATATTCTTTGACTCAAAAATCCCACACTCATTTGTCTTAATTTCTAAAATATTTGTTAATAGTACAATGATAATCCCTTACCATATGCCAGATATTGGACCATATGTCTTAAATATGTAACCTTATTTAATTCTCACTACTGTTCTATTCACTCATGAGAAATATAAGCCTGAATTAGGACAAACCCTTTATGCAAGGTCACACTGCTAGTAAGTGGCCATCAGGACTTGGACTCCAGTCCAAATACCTCTAGGGCCCATACTTTTAGTCACTGTGCCTTGCAGTAAACCTGATTGCTGGGAAGCTCTTGGCACTACCTGGACCAATAAGATCTCTCAGGAAAGAAATACTGAATGAGCAGAGAGAGAACAGAGTAGAAGGTTTGGAAGATACACTCTGAACACAGGCGGGCCTGGTTGGATGGGAACACTGTGGGGATCACATGGAAGCATTAGGCTCTGAGCAGAGGAGCTCCCAGAAACAGAAGGGTAGAGAAAGGAAGAGCTGCCCAATTCTCTACCTTGACTCTAGCCAATCCTGCCTGTCCTTGCTCATAGAGGGACTTACCTGGTAAGGGTACAGGGTGACCCCATTGGTTCGTGAAAGGGACCAGGTGCCATCCAGGTATTGATGAGCCTGAATGGCCACTGAGTTAAGGATGTTCCCATTGCTGGGACTTGTGGCCATCTGGAGGCTGACCTTTGCCTGATGGGTGGGGGATCCACTCTTCTTTTCTGCCCCATTGCTGACCCCAAGGCTATTGGGCTTGCTGCTGTGCTTGTTGACAAGGCCTGTGTAGTTGGAGGTGGCATAGGGGGCAGGCACAAAGGCCCAATCCCTGGGCTGCTGGAGCCCACCCACATGCCGTGACCCCACCAAGGTAGGGGCATTGGAGAGCGGTGGGGGTGATCCAGGTGAAGCATCATAGTGCTCACTGCCAGCTGCCTGCTCCAAAGTCAGCACCATCTGGATGGCCTCCTGCTTCAGCTGGTTCAGGTGTGTGGCACAAATGTCACAGCGGTTATCTCGGTCATTCCATGCCTTCCGGATGGTGTTGGGGACCTGGAGCTTGTCATGAATCACAGCTGAGAAAGCAGGATCCTGGAGAACATATGAACAGAGAAAAAGGAGAGTCAGTATTAAGGCTGATGAGCGCAATTCAGATGTCTGGCTGATGAGTCACACTCTATTGTATCTGAAGAGTTTGACTGGCATCCATCCACCAGATGGACAGAAAACTCTACAGCTGACAAACGTATTGGACAAATGTAAGAATTTTGTAGTGAAAACTTTACAGGTGTTATAAAACAAAACAAAGTATGTTTTAAACATGATTTCTAAGTATTCTTACAGGCCAGTCAAATAGGAACATTTCAGATTTACCTTATGTCCACTAAAGAATTATAGCCAACCTGGACCCTTCTTAGGTGTTCAACAGAAGACATTATTGTCTGTCCAGGCAGGATGGCAGGGAGGGGTGGGTGAATGCAGACATTCTGGACACTTGCATTATGTACTCATGGTTCCTGTTATCTTTAGAAAGTTGGTAAAGGATAAAAGTGCTACTTGGGACCATGAACAGAGATTCTGTTCTAAGAATATCTTAGGTTTGTCAGCACTGTATACTAAATGCCATTGGAAGGAAACCAAACCAAAGCAGACTCTTAACCCCAGTAGCACAGCAAACCTCTGAAGATTAGCTGTTGTTTCTCATTTGCCCCATGTCTGTATCTGTGTATTTGATCTCCTGGCCCATTACAATAGTCCAAGATGCTTTCCCCACAGAATTCATCTAAAACTACTATTCAAAAATCTTAGAGCTGCATGTTAGCACACACCGTAGTCCCAGCTTCCCAAGAGGCTGGGGCAAGAGGATCACTTGAGCCCAGGGGTTTGAGACCAACCTGAGGAATATAATAAGACCCAATATAAAAATAAAAATCTTTAGTTCAGAGGCCACACCTAAAACATACCTGAAATAAATCATAAAATGTATTTAGTGAGAATTACATCTCTAGTTTACTCTGCTTTAACTTTTACCAGAAAGCAGAAACACAAAACAACACTAGGAATGTTAACTGGATGTTGAAATAGTTCTGCTACTTGTGACCTTAGAGAAACTACTTAATCTCACTGATACTCTATTATACAAGGCCATAGCCTATCCTTATAATTTCCTTCCAGCTCAATGATTCCAATAGGAGTCATGTAGAGTCCAATAGAGAATAGTACTTGCCTGTATGGACAAAGTCATTATGGTATGTTTTGAGTTGAATAGGCCGATTGAATTTTTTTTTTTTTTTTTGTGGTGCTGGGGATTGAACCCCAGGCCTTGTGCATGTGAGGCAAGCACTCTACCAACTCTATATCCCCAGCCCGTCTGATTGAACTTTGAGGTTCAACAGTTGTTGCAAATAATTGATGAGGCTCATCTCAAGAGTTATTTTCCTCTAGGACATTAGAAGAAAATCTGCCTCTCTGAAATTTGCTGTTAGTTTTTATGGAGCAGAAACTCCATCAGGGATGAATCGGGTGTGTTGAGCTGTGGATGAGCGGGTGGTGTGAGGCATCCAGGGTGGACAGGAAGATCACTGGTGGGAGGGTCCTTCTTAATTACGATCCATCTTGATTATGGGTTCCAGCATTTTGTTTTCCCTGTTTAACTACCCCGAACAGCTCCCCAGCATGCACTGATTAATTGATTAATAAATCAAGAGGCCTCTTTACACAGCAGCAGCAAGGAGTGGCTCAGGAGGTGGAAACTCAAGACAGTCATATAAAATGATGGGAAACAATGGGAGGTCAAGGTTGATCAAGTCTCAGTTGGCAAAGAGATGCGAACCATATGAGGCTTATCTGGTGGCATCCTTCTCAATGACAGCTGCTTTGTCCAGACAGTCTCCAAGCCCAACTTAGAGCATGGGGGACCCAAAGGAGCTCCTGAGGGACCATTCTAGAACAGACTGTCACCTCAGCTCCAAAAGAGTTAAAAGTTTGGATCATACCCATACTTTTTGACCACTAACCCAAGATTTTTCACTTTGAGAACCAGAGAGACATATCCATCAATACACCCATAGTTTTTGCACAGAGATGTAGGTGTTATAGAAAACATTCATTTATTCAGAAAGAATTTATTTGGGTCTCCATATGTGCCAAGATATATTTTCTTGCTTTTTCACATAACATATTACATGATGAGAATTTTCCCTTATCAATAAATGCTATTTGGAAATGTTATTTTTAATGACCATATGGCATTTTTTCTTTTGGCTGTTTCATAGTTCACTTATGTATTCCCACATTCTATTGGATAATTTAAGATAATATGAGGAATTAGGAGAATGGCATTTAAACCATGATATGTGTTTTCAAGGCTTGAAACTATTAGGTTTCAAGAAGCTTCAAATTAATTGCTTATTTTGAATATTTTTATTAACCCAATCATATGAAAGAAGTGCTACAGTAAAGAGGAAGCTATAAGAAAAGTCACATACACACATCACAGTTTATTTTAGACGTTAGATGCTAGCCTTAGAATCTGGATTTCATTTTGACATGGAGACACATCCACTCTAAAGAAATTGCATAAGCCATCCTTGGTTCTGAGAATTCCTTTTCTCTTCTCTTCTTGGTTTCTACTACTTTCCCTTACAGCAGTTCTGTCTTTATTGAACCTATTACTATTTGTAACTCAACTTACAACATTGAACAAATAGGTATGTTGGCTTCAACATGCCAGGTACCTCACCAGACTGAAAATCTGAGAATACATACAGGCAATTCCTATCCTCTGTGAGTTTACCATCACCGAAACCAAGAAGGCTTCTTGGACTACCCCAGTGCCACATCCCTTTGCTGTCACCTCTAGTCACATCTAGAGTAACTCCCATTACCAATCCAAAGACATACCCTTTGGTTCACAAGATGTTAACAAGAACGTCAGGTCTCCATGGCTCTCCTCCACTTATATGTGCTAACCAAAGCTAGCCCTATGAGAACCAACAAAACCATCCATGAGTGTTCCAGTTGAGCCTATTATCAATATGGTGGCCACAGCCAGCCAAGAAGGAGTCAAAAGCCCAGTGTTGTCTCATGTGGAGGAAAGCTGAGATTGATTATTTAAAGAGTTTGTAATGGCTGGCTGATGTCAAAGAGGTGTTCCCTAAGCTAAGCAACCCTTGATCTGAAACCCTATGTTAGTTCCTATCATCAAAAGTCTTCATCAAGTCAAGAGAGACATTTTATGAAAACTAAAATGCCTTTAAAGTGCTTGTCCACACATTATAAATATTTTAGTGCAACTCAAAACTTCAAAGAGGAGTGGTCAACAAAGCTTTCTGTAAGTGCTGAAATAAACAGGAAACTGCTTCAAGGAAAAGAATATACAGGGAGAAAAAGAGAAAACGAAGCATTGAGAGGCATGGATGACACACAGTGGCCCAAGAGATGGGATAGGGAAGCAGCCCTGATTAGCTGACACCAAAAGAAACCTGGACCAAGCCAGGTGCAGTGGCGCATGCCTGTAATCTCCACACTTTGGGAGGCTGAGGGAGGAGAATCACGAGTTCAAAGCCAGCCTCAGCAACAGTGAGGCACTAAGCAACTCAGTGAGACCTTGTCTCTAATAAAACACAAAAAATAGGGCTGGGGATGTGGCTCAGTGGTCGAGTGCTCCTGAGTTCAATCCCCAGGTACCAAAGAAAAAAAGAAAGAAACCAACCTGGACCAAAGAGAAGTAATGGACTAAGCATCCAGTTTGGCAGGCTACCTTGCTAATAATGGGCCCCAAAGACATTTGTATGGTCTAGTTCTAATCTATCTTATGACCTTAGGAAATAGATGGAGCAGTAAGGAACCAACCACAAGCTGAACCCCTATTTTTAAGGCTCATATGAAAACTGGCACTTGGGAAACATTTTCATCCTAACTTTTTAAGTTTAGGGTGTCTGCATTCAAAATACTCTCATCTTTCAGGAAAATGTACAAAATCATTTTTGCCCCAATTCCCATGAAGAGGAATTTTAAAAGACATTCAGGAAACTGATAAAATTCTTCAGAAGAAAGTTTAGGGATAAATGAAGTTAATGTTCAGATACCTAAATATGTCCAATTTGTGACTGCTGCAAAAGAACAAGGAAAATTCCATAAGATAGTTTTCTGAGCCCACTGTTGCTCTTTTACTTCTTGTACAAGTATTTCAGGAAAATGGGATCTCCTGCCACATCCTGTAAGATTCTCTCATGGTCTAGTGACTCTTTTGAATTGATTCACATCTTCTGGCAGACTTCATTTCCCCACCCAATCATATCCAAGCCATGGCTTCAATAGCAATCCATATCCTGATGACTTGAAATTCTCTATCCCTGCCTAATCTACAAACCATGAGCCAAAACAAACCTTTTCTCATTACAAGTTGATTATCTCAGGTATTTGTTAATAGTGACCAGAAAGCTGACTGACTCAGCCACTTATTATACAATTATCACGAAACAAACTCTTTCAAACGTAAGACTGAAACAGTTTTCCAATCATAACTGTTATACCTGCCTAAAAGAACCTCATGTAGTTTCCTCCTTTTACTGATTCTTCCTTAAACTATTAAAACAGATTCTCTAGCCTCCATTAATCTATTAATCTTTTTTCCTCGATTCCCAAGAAAGTAACATTTAAATATAAAAGATTTTTTTTTTAAATGTTTTAGCCATTAGTATAGCTCATCAGCAAGAAGACAAGAGAAACCCACTTAAAGGAAAATTCCAGACCAATACTACGTTCTTTTTTTTTTGTATTGGGGATTGAACTCAGGGGCACTCCACCACTAAGCCACATCCCCAGCCCTGTTGTGTATTTTATTTAGAGACAGTGTCTCACTGAGTTGCTCAGTGCCTCACTTTTGCTGAGGCTAGCTTTGAACTCGCAATCCTCCTGCCTCAGCCTCCAAGCTGCTGGGATTACAGATGTGTGCCACCATGCCTGGCCAGTACTACCCTCTTGGTTCTGCAAGTCTGACCCCCCAGCAAGCAGGTATCGTGCTTATTTTCCAGGAGTTGGCAACTAGCTTTCAATGAATGAGGAGGGACTAGTTAAGAGGGTTATGGCTTATGTGGAACTCAAGCAAGACAACCAGAACTACTACCCAGGCAAACAAAGCTTTGCAAATGCTCCTTGTTGCTTTCTGTTCCATTTCATCCTCTGAGGGACAGGTTGCTTAGCAATAAATGCTAATGCCACTACTGAGCCACTATTGAGGACGGGGTGATTTTCCACATTATTTTAGCCAAAAGAATACTTTGAGTGTGTTCCTCCAAAGCCTCTGGGTCTGTGATGAAGGTAACAGCTGGTCAGCATCCAGCACGTGTTATACAAATTCCTGTTGATGTTTGCTTCTAGTTTATTATTCTAGAGGCCTCTAGTGACAAGCTCAACAAGATTTAAGCTGTTCTTCAAAGGCCATTTCTTTCCACTTTGTTCCTTAAACTTTCTTCCTCCATAAATGCTGTCCCAGGAGGCTGGGAATGGAAGATAGTACCCTGAGAATACAATGTTTTGTTTTCCACAGCTGGAGGCTTCCCAAAAGATCAATGGAATTTATCTTCACCCTCCTTACAATCCTTCCACAGCCTGGGTTT
Organism: Geosciurus inauris; assembly: GCA_004024805.1. Lineage (NCBI taxonomy): Eukaryota > Metazoa > Chordata > Mammalia > Rodentia > Sciuridae > Geosciurus > Geosciurus inauris. The sequence goes on along the minus strand of PVHX01000860.1, from coordinate 129,770 downwards.
GCATCCCCGCCCCCTGCCCGCCCTTGTCACACTCCCCATGAGTGTCCTTTCTTCCTCAAGAACCTCCATGCAGCGGGCGGGCAATTCATAGCAGTTCTATTCCCAAAGGCAGGTGTCGGTATTAATGGCCCGTCTCTTTTGAAAGGAAACTGCAAAGTTGAAAGTTTGCAAATCAATAGGTAGCAAACCTTCTTTGGTGGATCTGAACCAAGAATACCAATATTTTCATTCCTAGTTAAATATTCAAATATTTGGACTTCAATGTCTCTAAAGAAGGGGTATTTGCCTCCCTCAGTAATTTCAGAAGAAAAAAATCAAGATAATTGGCCAAATCTTAATTAACCATTATCAGGACATTTTAAGCATCTAAAAATCCAAAGATACTCCCCAAATGACAGCCAGTGGATGTTACTTCTTCCTTAAGAAACATTTTATTCCCTGGTGCTTATTAGCTCCCTGATTTTTCCATCTCACTTGCCACTTGTGCTTGATAGGATAAGGAGATGTAAAGGGTCACAATCACCCCAGGTCTTTCTCAACCGCTTATCATGCTAATTCTACCCAGCAGGAATTAACAGAAGTCCAAACATCAGTATCCTTTATTCCTGTTGTTCCTGGCATTGCCAGACCACAAACAAGACGTATGACTGCCTCAGAGAGGAGCCAGGGAACAAATTAGACCATTTGCAAAGTAATGACATGCCATTGTTCTTTGTGGGAAAGTTACCACCCTCAAGCAGTCTGCATTCTCACTAAACACAATGTGTGAAATGAAGGTGAGGCTGCTAGCCTGGATCATGCTCCAAAGTTAGGCAGCTGTCATAGTTAAGAGATGGTCCACACTCCTACTTCATTAACGTAATACTTCAGTAGAAACTTCCTTCCAGCCTGCCAGGCAACATCTGAACCCAAAGCTTGCATTCATTGTTACTAGCCTATTCTGTGAGCCAAAGGCACTTCACCCAGTAATGACAATCACACATTAGTGTGTGGATGGATCCTAGCGTGTGGAGGGAAAAAATGTAAAGGCATAAAGGCATGCTGGGTAATGAGCTCAGAAAGACAAAAGGAAAAAAAAAAAAACCACCAAAGGGAGAAATACTAAATGTCAGACCAAAGTTGTTCTACATAAGAAACTAAATTAACCTGGGATGTAGTGACTGTGCCCAGCCTAAGTGATTCTGCTCTGGATTACTGCAGAGAGATGTGGTCCTATTAAAGACAGCATGTGCAGCTTGAATTTGAATGATTGTATCCGCATGAGAGGCAGCTGGGCCCACCAAAGGCAGGTGGAAGTACAATTAAAGGCTACTTACTGCAACATTTGAAAACGTGTTGCAGATGATAAAACCTTCCTGCACCAGGCAGACAGACATGTGCATTCTCACTCCTGTCTCTAGCCATGTGATACCAGGTGTCACCTCTGGACTCTGCCTTCAAGAAGATCATGGCCAAGATTAAGCCAATGCCAAGTACCATGTCCTTGAACCTCCAGAATTGCCCAAAAAGACAGTTGTGAGTAATAACGAATTTCAATAGCTAAATAAACAAAACAAAGCAGCTCTGTCAAAACAAGAGGTGACCGCAGTAAGTGCCGAAGATGAAAACTCACGGACTTCAGTAGAGAGGAACCAGCTCTGTCCTGTCCCCTGTGGACGTGGGGACAACAGAACAGTTTCTCTGAGTCGCAGTTCTCTCCACTGTTAGATGGAAATATTATTTAAAATCACAGAGTTGTTGTAAGAATTAGAAATAATTCACAAGCGTGATATGTAAGAGATATTGACTAATTCCTCATTTCAAAACAAAAGGAAGAATTTTAATTAAAACAATACAATTAAGAACAGTTCATGAATTAGTGAACTTATTCAAAAGAATAAGTGAGACTGTTCTCATCACAAACACATAATTTTTTTTAACATCCAGGTCTCATTTTTTCCAATTGGGTGGTGGGGATAGTATCTATTGATTCTTTTGAAAACTTTTGGTTAAGAGGATGGGAGATTCAAGTGCCAATTCAATCACTTAGTAATTGTGTGACCAGAAGACATTTTTAAAATGTATGAACACTTCAGTCTCGTTGCATATAATGATGGGGGTTTATAATAGTTGGATATAATGATGGGGGTTTATAATAGTTTATAATAGCAGCTATTTTATTAAGTAAGGATAAAATGTGATATATGTGTAATGTGTTATGCATAGTCCTCGCCCTTAGTAAATGCTAAATAAATGATAGTAATTGTTATCGATTTTAAATAAATAATAGTAATTATTTTCAATGTTGTTATTCTCAGTATCAGTATCTAACACAGAAACTTGTACAAATTTAGTACTTCGTAAGGGGAGTGATGAAGGTGGTGGTGGTGGTGGTGACGGTGACAGTGATCTTTTATCCAATAGGATTTGGCAAGCATTTTTAGAACTAAGAGAGGAGGGGATGGTAAAGAGGAAAACATATCATTTTTAGTTAACCATCTCTTACATCTGGGTATGTCAATGTTTTTTTAGAAGAAAAAAAACCCCACCCAAACAAGAATGGGCCTCTGGAGCCCCTGAGCTGATCCCTAAGCACCTCCTGAAGGGGTCCCAACCTTCTTTCCTGTTTTGTTTGTTTGTTTTTGTTGTTGTTTTTTAATCATCCATCTGTTTCTTTCTCTTTTATTCTTGGTAAGACAGGCAAAGATTTATGAATTTTACTCATTTTTTTCAAAGAACAACTTTTGATTACATTGATTTTTCTCTAGTGTTTTCTTCTTTTCAATTCCATTAATTTCTATACTTTTCTGCTTGCTTTAGACTTAATGTTCTTTCTCTACTGCAGGACAAAACTTAGGTTATTTTAATTTTAGATCTTTTTTGTTTTATTTAATTTTTTAATCTGTTCTAACTAGTTATACATAACAGTAGAATGCATTTTGATACACCATACACAAATGGAGCAAGTACAACTTTTCCTTCCTCTGGCTGAACATGAAATAATCCAAGAATCATTCATTTCCACGGAATTGGAGAATATGCTTCTCACTGGAAGGACTAACTGAAAAGTCTTCCTTGGTTCCCCTTTAAAATATTGCAAAGGGGCTTTGCTAGATGTTCAATTATAATCACAGAGCCACCAACTGGCCATTGTCTCCTGGGAGCTACCAATACCTACCCAGGAGATGTAGAAAGAGAAATGATTTCACATTAGCATAACTATCTCCAAGACTGAAAATCTATCCCTTAGCCCTGGGGAAACAGGATCCATTCAGAAATAGAGTAAGAGCTTAGAAAGAGAGAGTGGACTCCTAATACATACTTAAAAGGTTTCCTTTAACTTTAAAGTTCATGTTCAACATGACACAAAAATAAGGTGGTAAATTTTACAATTATAAGCACTAATAGAGACGCTAGTATGACACACTAAAATTTTACCTTTCAATTATTAAATTCTATCTAGACTACATATTTTTTTTTTATGTGCAGGCTTTAAGGTACCATCAGGTAGTAAATGGAATTATTTTCACTCTGAAAGTAGTTGGATTCCTATAAGGCTATTAAGGATTCTGTTAAGCATCCTAATTATGAAATTGCCTAATGTTTCTTTTTCCTTTCATTGATTTTATATGCATGAAATACAGCGTGAATGTACTCGGCTTTGTTTTTTTTGGACTTTCTACAAAAAATAAAATTAAATACTACAATTTGGTAGTGCTGCTTTTGTTTTTAGAAGATGAATTTTTAACAGATAATCTCTGTTTTGACCATGTCCTACAATAAATTTAAATGCTTCCATGATTTCCTTGTGACTTAATACTTGTGACCCAGTGTTTGGGCCCCACAGAATTTTCCTCAAGCCATCTTGTCAAATATCTGTCACAGCTCCTCACAGGACCCTCCTGCAAAGCATCATGAGCTTGCCTTTTCACATAGAAGCCCCTGAGTTTCCCTCTATGACTTTAGTTAGATTCCTTCCCTGATGATAAATCTCACCTGCTCTGGTAAACAATGAGACAATGTTCAAGGGCAAGAGGTCTGTTCACTACTGGGATAGGAGCGATGGTTTCAGGTGTGTAAAATTAATTCTAATGTTTCAAAGTCTACACTTTAAATGTGTACCACATACTGAATGTCATTTATATGTCCATCCACCAAGCTAAAAACAAAAACCTTGCTTGTTCATCCTAGGGCCCACGTGTCCATGAAGTCCAACTCCCTGTAGGGATGGCTCCCTGTCCTGGACTTTCACAGCACTTCTCTGGTCTGAGTCACTCATAGTGCTTAGCAAACACTTCCTTATTAGAGTTGGACGTGTTCTATCTTCACAATCGTGGTAAATTCCTAGGGGCAGAAACCATGCCATATGTTAATAGTAATGGTAGCTTTGACTTTTGCCCCCCTGGAGTCCGTTCTCAAGGCAGCAGCCAGGGGGATCCTCTTAAGTCTTAAATCTGATCCTGGTATTCCATAGCATAAAATTCTTCCCTGGCCTCCACTCCTTTGCTCAGAGTCAAAGTCAATGTCTCTGCATGGAGCTCTGTAGGATCTGGCTTCCTGGTCCCTCTCTGACCTCGTGTCCTACTAGTCACTCCCTGACGCATTTTGTGCCAGCCACAAAACCCTTCTGCTATTCCTCAAACACACCAGGAATGTTTAGCCAGGAAATCTGTACTTGTTGTTCCTGCCACATGGACAATTTACCCCACTGACATCTGCCTGGCCATATCTCACCGGTATTGGTACTCAAATACCACCTCTTAGGTATGGTCTTCCAAATTCCCTCCAGTCCTCCCTAACACCCTTCTCTGCTTTCTTTCTCTCTACAGAATTGTCACCCTCTATTGTTCTATTCACTGACACCCCACCCCTATAGTGTAAACTGGATGAGAGCAGAAACTTTTATCTATTATTTACTGGTGAATCTTGAATGTCTAGAACAATGCCTGAGGTACAGCAACCCTCAAAGTGTTTGCTGAATCAATGAACCAGTGAATCTCTTTTCAGTATTGGAGGTTCCTATATTTATTAGCTTTGTCTTTCTTATGAATTCGTATTGCTGTTCACTCTGTAGTCAAGGTGTCTTGTTGGTTTCAGGTAGATTTTAGAGTCTGAGAGGACTGGGAAAGTATGTGTGTTCCCACATCCCTCCAGGGCCATGTTTTTAAAGGGTTTGCCTCAGCACAGCCTCCTAAAGCAGAATTACTCTGGAAACCCAAGTAACAAGGCAGGTTCCAGGCTCTCAAACTCTCTGCATAAGAATTTCTGGGGAGAGGGGCTCTGGAATCTGCATACTAATAAGCACCCAGAAATCCCAGAGGAAGAGAGGTAAAGAAAGACAGAGAGGAAGAAGGAAGAGGGGAAAGAGAGAAGGGACAGCTGCCTCATTCTTTCAAGCAACGCTAGTGCTGACCTTCAGAGGAGCTGAAGACTTTGTGGGAATTCTCTGTTCCACCCAAGGAATTGCAACTCCTCTGAATACCTCAGCGCTGGGGACTGCTGCTTTTTGTAGAAAATAACTCAAGCCAATGATAAGCAGCTCTAGAGGCAAAGCCCAAAGACTAAAAGTTTAATGCAAATGTCATTTCACCAAATTCTCTTCCTATGCCAATGGTTGTCAGTGGCTAGTGATTCTGAACTCCCAGGGGACCTGGGGAAAATACCTGGGACATTTCAGTTGTCACATCTGGGAGGGAGGCTACTAACATCTAGTGGGTAGCGGCAAGGATATTGCTAAATGTCTTTCAGTGCACAGGGCAACACCTGGTCCCTGCACCTGACACTTAACAAAAAATTATCCAGGCTCCAATATCAACTAGGCCACAGTTAAAACCTTGACTTAAACCTTCTCAGCTGATCCCTTCTCGCTGTTCTCATTAGAAAGGAATCTCTGTGCAAGACAATGAGTGGTTGTTCTATATCTGGAAAGAAATTCTGGCTCTTCTCTGCCTCAGTTTCCCTTAGGTGCAGTAAATTCTTAAAAGCACAGTGCCTTAATGTTTAGATTCTTTGGGTGCAGCTGTCTGTGGGGTTGGGTCTGGCAGGTATGTATAAACACTCTGTGGGTGGGCACTGTCTCTGACTATTAAAACCTCACATGCTTGTGGAATTCAGATCCTGGGCTGCCTGTCCCAACCTCCACCCTCCCTAGGACAGGGGGCTGCTGAGCATGCCACATGCTATTTATGAATGTGATGGAAAAGGCTGACATGGGCCCCAAGCTCTTGGTCATATGAACTGTGAATCTGGTGCATGGCTTCAGTGGCTGAGCCTGTCATTTACATCTCTTCTTCTTGGCCTGGGTTTGAGAGGGGGCAGCTGAGGTGGCTTTTTAAATGAAATCACTGCAAGCCTCTGGCTAGATTCTATATCATGGTAACTTTGCAGTTTTCCTTCTAGAGAAAAGAAACCAATGCCATGATAAGACAAAGACACAGTGAAGATATAATTTGGTGCAATTATAGAAGAGACCAAGGATTTCTTTATTCCTTCAAAAAAACCACATTTACGTAGCTCAGACCATGCACCAAGCTTGTGCTGGCTTTGGTTTGGTCAGAGAAATCACAAAGGCTTTGGCCCTAAGTGCCCCAGGCTGGGGCCAACTCTTAGAGGATGAGGACCTGAGCTGTACATTTTTTTAAAAATTTTCATTCATAATGCATTAGAAATGACTTAACACATCCTGGGGCAAAAGCTAGAATATTCCAGAAACATCTGACAGAGAGTGTCTATATTCATTACTCACAACTCCAAAACCTACCTGTGATGCCCGAATTTAACCCTTCACTATCAGATATCTTGTCTGCTCATTTGGGGAGGGATGCATTAATCGTTGGATATTTCACAATGCTTCTTACGTTTCTTTCTTCCATAATAAGCTTTAGTGGAAAGATCTAAATTGGAAATTCACAGTGATGAATATGATGGGAGGGTGGGGCCAGGAAGGAGAAAGGGCAAGAAATCCTTCTCCAGGGACTTGACCACACCCCTCTGTCAGTGTCAGTCAATAACAACCTAACAATGGTCCCTGAGAAGTGAGTGGCCACAAGCTATTCTGCAGCCAGAGAGTGAGAAAGCCAGCCAGCCATTCTCAATTGATATTCTTTCCTGATTAAGGGGTTACTGAAGGGCAGGCACAGATTTCTGGACATGACCTTGGGTGTGTATCATGATTGACCATGTTCCTTGGAGGGTGCCACACCTATTGCCCGCCACCTACAGAAGTTAACCTCTTTAAAGGTCCATCTTTACTGGCTTCTCAGAGTACTTTCATGGTAGGGTGAGTGGGCAGACAGCTTGAGGACCTCACAAAAGACTGAAGCTGCCTATTTTGAAGTTTTCCTTCTAGATGCTCCTACATAGCTTTAAGCACAATAAGCTGAAGTCACTATATAAAAGAAAGGGTGAGCAAGCCACCAACATGGGTGCCTAGAATGCCAGACTACAGCTGTATTTATCTGCTATATTATTGAATTAGCAATTTATCTTCGTATTTTTTTATAAAAAGGATTTCTGGCTATCTTTTAGAGACCCAACAAGAGACAGACTTGAATAAATCAATTCATTTATATCGTATACCTTTGTAAATCAATCATATAAGAAACTCAAAACACAGCAACTATAACACCAAAATCTTTATGAATACAAACAGCCTCAATGAAAAAAGAGTATAAAAGAAAGAGTCTGTGATTACAGAGTAGCAAGGGTTCCATAGTTCACTTTGTCTACACACACAGAGGTGGAAACCAGTAGGATGGCTCTGGTGTGGGGCTTAGGGGCAGCAGTCCAGGTTAGACAAGCTCAAGAATGGAGATAACAAAGGTTGGAAAGAAAACTCCTCCTCCCACCTGCCTCTACCAGCATTCCTCTGATTGGATTCTGAAAAAGGTTAACTGTAGAAATGTTCATAAAATGGTTTCTGTGATCTAATAGTCTCCCTGCTCTGGAGACACCAGTCCAGATTGAAGGTACATTCTGGGCTAGGATGATATTTAATCAACCATGTTCATTGGAAATGATAAAAATTTCTAGGAACCAAGATGGGTTTCAGAGGTCACAGGGTTTCATAGTACTCTATGAAGCCACATCAGGATCAACTTCTCAGTGAGCCCTTGTCTATCCAGAGGTGACTGAACTGACACAGGTAGAGAAATCTCTAGAAATCTCCTTTAGAAAGGAGATTCTGGCTTGGCAAGATCTTTTCCTCCATCTGGCCATTGCCCAGATGAATGACTCCCTGCTATGCCTAGAATGTCCCAGGCAAACTCACACACCTCTGGACAGGCTAAGCTGGCATTTAACCCAGACTCATGGGTCCACCAACCAGGACAGCCTCAGGGTAGCTGTCTTCATGGCCACTAGGTGAATCAGATTATATCCTTAGGGGAAATGTGAATGGCAATTATTTATGAAAAAGTACACTCTTGGCATTCATCTGTCCTCCCAGTGACATGGTTAAGAGGTTGTCCACAGGATTTTTAAAAAGTTCTAAGACAAAGCCTTTAGGAGTATGACTTTATAAATGGGTTTCACATACAATTCTTTGTAGCACTTTCAGAAAAGGTTGTTCTCAAAGGACTGCATGATTGTGTTCTTCAAGTTTCAAATACAGATATGTTTGATATTAATTCCACTGTTACTGTGAGCTGAAAATAGAGCTCAGCTGTGGACAGTGGCTTGTTTAATACTAGATCTTTCCACACTGCTATCTACAAGCAGAGTTTTAGTTGCTTTTTCTGCAACTAAATTTATTTTTTGCCACCTGATTTATTGTTAACTAAGCTTGGCCATTTTTCTTAGAAACTAATTCATTAAGCCAATATTATTGAGTTATTATTAAAAACCTTTAGACACTGGACAAATAATATCAGGGTAAGTTTTCATTGTTTTTTAAAATTTCTATTAAATAATTCAACATTAATTAGTACTATGTGTTTCAAAGGTTTAGGGAAGTGGTAAAATTGGATTATTGATGTTTCCTGTTCAAAAATCCTATAGTCCTTCAGCAAAACCATGACCTGTTAATGTTTTTGTTTAAACTATTTCTGTTACCAACAACTAAAAACAAAGTATAAAACCTTCTGAAATCTTTTTGATAACTTCAAGTACATTTATAAATGTCTGAAAACTTAAGGGGTGAGGAAAGACAACTCACTTATATATTTGTTATTTTATTCATTATGTAAATATAAATCAATTTACATTTTTAAAAATTTACTTTTTAAAAAACTAAGCACATGGAATTTTGAAAGCATATATGTCTGCATTCCTGTAGTGACTTCTTTAATGTGTTGAACAAACAAATTTACTGAGCACCTGTTAAATACCCAGTAATGGTGACAGAATAGTGAATAAAACAAGGGCATGGCTGTCATGAAACTCTCTTCTGGAGAAAACTGAATGCATGAGCAAGTATATGACATGTCACGTGACACATGGAGACTAAGAAAGCAGGGCAGAGGAAAGGGACTTTTGTTGCTGGAGTGAGGGGTAACTTCCTTTTCCACAGGATGGTCAGAGGTGGCCACTCTATTAAGGAATGACTGCACAGAGACCTGAGGGAAGTGAGGCCATGAGCCACAGCAGGCATCTTGGGGAAGCAACCCAGACAGGGAAACATGTATATGCAAAGGCCCTGAAGTGAGAACAAGATTAGCAAGATTAGGAACAGCAGGGAGCCAGCATGATTTGAAATAGACTGAGTGAAGAAGAACAGTTAAAAAGTTCAGAGAGACTGCTATATATGGAATGTTCAAAAATTTATCAGTTGAAACCTAATCACCAAGGTGATGACATTAGAAGATGGGGCCTTTGGAAAGTGATTAGGACACAAGGGCAAAGAATTCATGAGTGGGATTAGTATCCTAATCAAAGGGGCCCCAGAGGGCTACCTTGTCCCTGCCACCACCTTAGGATGCAATGAAAAGACAGCCATCTATAAACCAGACATGGAATCTGCCCATGCCTTAATCTTGAACTTCTCAGTTTGCACAACAGTGAGAAACAAATTTCTGTTGTTCGTAAGCCACCTATAACTGTGGTTATTAAGTTATAACAGCCCAAACGGACTAAGGGACTCTCAAGTCAAATTCAGGAACAAGATCCAGGAAGGAGATATAATTTTGGGAATCAATAACAAATAGGTAGCACTAAAGTTATAGGAATGGGTGAGATCACATAAGGAGAGAATGTAGAGAGAGAAAAGGTAAGGTTAATGAATGAGTGCTCCAGGACTTAAATTAGAACATGTGAGGAGGAACCAGCAAAAGATACTGAGAAGGAATAGTTAATGAGGTAAAAGGAAAAAACTAAGAGAGGTTCAGAAAATAAGGTGAAGAAAGTATTCCAAGAAGGAGGGAATGATCAACAGGTGAGTGCTGCAGATTTGACTTGGTTCTGAGTTTCCTTACCATAAAATGGGATAATAATGGTACCCACCTTATAGGTTTAAGTGAATTAATCTTCAGAAAACACTTAGAACAGTGTCTGGCACATAGTGGTGGTCAACAAATACTTGTACCAGTGGAAACTTGGCCCTAAAGAATGATGGGCAGTTCACCCATAGAATCAGGAGAGGGGAAGTATGTGGACAAAGATGAGAGGGCAGATAGGAGCAGGCTGAGGAAATTCAGCTGAGAGTGAAGATGGAGACAAAGGTGTCAGGTTTAGAAAAGAGGGGAAGATAAAAGTAGTTGACCAAAGATAAAAATGAAGAGAAAGAGAGGACAAAAAGAAGAAGGAGGAGGAGGTAGAGGAAGAGGTAGTTGACCAGGAATAGCAGTGAATAGCACAACTGGCAGCTAGGACTAAGAGTCTACTTGAGATTAATAGTCATCATGCATGGCTCTGTGTTTTATTCCACTCAAGTTCAGCTGAATGTGTACAAATGCACAGTAGGTGGATAACTGGATTTTACCAAGATTGCAGTGCTATGAAGAGAGTGAGATGAAGAGGGAGGTGGGTAAAAGAGTTAATGTTATAAGATGATAAAGCAAAATCATGATTAAAATGGAGGATCAAGGACTCTAACCTAGATCAGGAGAGAAGCAAAGACATAGGCAAGTGAGAAATAGGGAAAAGATGGTAGGATTGGGGAATGGATTAGAACTCAATGGAGTAGAGGAGTTTTGGAGTCAAGATTTTAGATGGAGAGAGCAAGAAAGAGGTAGAGGTCAAAGAGTTATTGACAAGATCTGCATTATCAATCATGATTGCAATAAGGTCTAGGGCATTGTTATGGAGATGAGATGCTTAGACTGAGTAAAGTCCTTGGAGAAGGGCCATTGGATCAAGGACTTGAGATGAGGTTCTTGTAGATGATCTACAAGAACACAGGAATCACAAACATCATCAGACAAGTAGGGTTGGTCAGTGATAAGACTATAGGAATTATGTCTTCAAGGAACAAGTCTGCAGTTCCACCAGAGACGGTACTATAGTTTGGATCTTAAGTGTCCCCCAAAGCTCCATGTGTTAAGGTGTGGCCAACCCAGCTTGGTGCTGAGTGGAATCTTTTTTTTTTTTTTTTTTTTGGCACCAAGGATTGAACTCAGGGTTACTCCACCACTGAGCCACATCCCCAGCCCTATTTTGTGTTTTATGTAGAGATAGGGTCTCACTGAGTTGCTTAGCACCTCGCCTTTGCTGAGGCTGGCTTCGAACTCGTGATTGTCCTGTCTCAGCCTCCCAAAGTGCTGGGATTATAAGCGTGAGCCTCTGCGCCTGGCTCTGAGTGGAATCTTTAAGAGGTCGTGCCTAGCGAGAGGTCTTCAGGTCATTGGGGCATGCCCTTGAAGGAGACAGTGGGACTCTGATGCCTTTTCCATCCTCTCTTTCATTTCCTGACCACATTCTTCCACTATGATGTACCACAACAGACCCAAAGCAATGCGACCAACTGAACACTGACTGAACCCTCTAAAACTGTCTCTTTACAAGTTGATATCTCAGGTATTGTTATAGTACAGGAAAGCTGACTATCAATAGAGGGGGGATGACCGCAACAATGATCTGATGGAGATACAAAAGGGGAATTTCAGAGAGAAGGTAAGGATTGGGAAAGTGACCAGAATCAAAATGGAGTCACTTACGTCAAAACCTAGCAAAATAAAGGTGGGAGGCCATGAAGAAGCATCCCTCATGCCTGATTTGCCTGATAATAAGAACTATCACAAGACACTCTGCCAGAACTACATCCTTGCATAAAGAATATTTCTTCAAGGACATTTGTCCAGAAACTGCCTATTTGACTTGGACTGATTCCATCCTTGTTATTGATCCTTGTAGTCAGGGATAATTATTTCAAAACAACTTATGTAACCTTCCTTGTTTTGCCTTTAAAAACCCTTGCCTCCTTTTATCTTCCCGAATATGCCTGTGATCCATCAGAGCACACATATTCCAAGTCATAATCTTATGCTCACTCCCAAATAAATAACAATTTTTCCAAGAGCCATCCTATCTGTTGTTTTAGATTGATAGGACAGTGTGGAAAGAGCAAGGAAAAGTAAGCACTAAATACTGTGGTCAAGAACATGAAGCTAAAGTACACATGAGTTGAGAGGTTTTCAGGGAGAGTTAGGAAGAGAAGGCAAAAGGACCTTGAGAAAAGAGGCCCAGGGTGGAGGGAATTTCTCTAATAATGGACTGTGAGTTCCACTGAAAAGTCCTCGTGAGCAGTGGCAATGTGTAGAGGGATGGGGGTTTCTTTTCATTTTGGTTCTGGATTTTCAACTTCTCCAAGTAAAAACTGAACTGAAAGTAATCTTGTGTTTCCTCCTGAATGATGAATAAGAATTTATGCTTGGGAGATCACACCAGGAGCCGCCTAGGAAACACCCTCAAACTTTGTTGCTCTTTGACTGTTGCCATTTCATTCTGAGCCCTTGATGGATGTGGATGCTAAATATGGCTCATGTGTGCATTAATAGTAGACTACGCCCTTGCAATTTAAAATTTTCCACACATTTAACCAAGTAAATTGCTTCTTGCCTTCAGTGGGTTTTTCTTTCAAGACCAGCACCCATTGCACCAAGATGACCCAATTCGTTAAAAGCATTGGAGTAGATTAGATGGTTTTCCATACCAAGGGGCCCAGGAAAGAAAAGTACAGAGTTGGCCTCATGTGTTTTCAATAAATTTGCTTTTGCAAAAAAATATGTTATCGTGTAAAGGATGGGGATGTGGCTCAGTGGTAGAGCCATGCTTAAAATGCTTGAGTTTGGGGTTCAATCTCCAGCACCAAAACAAACAAAAATGTTGTTGCCTAATTAAGAGCACTGGTGCTGTGGATTAGAGCAGGAGAGAGCAGGATGGATGGGGAAAGAATCTGGCTTTCACCCAAAGATGAGTCATTTTGCTTCCTACCCGTTTACTGAAAGGAGTACTAATTTTTAAAGTATTATTGTTCATTTGTTCATTTTCCAATTTCCCCCAAGCACATGGGCCTTGTGTTAGCTTCTCATTACTTTGACAAAAATACCTAGCAAGAACAACTTAGAGGAGGAAAGTTTATTTCAGCTCATGGTTACAGAGGTTCACTCCATTGTTCTGGGCTAGAGATGAGGCAGATCATGACAAAAGGGTATGGTAGAGGATAGCTGCTCCAGGTGGCCAGGAAGCAGAGAGAGAGGGGAAGGGGTTACAGGGAAGATATACTCTCCAGGGCAGGCCCCAGTGACCCACCTCTTCCAGCCATACTCCATTTGCCTACAGTTACCACCCAGGTGGTCCATTCAAACTCCAATGGACTGATTAGGTTACAGCCCTCATAATCTAATCATTTCATCTTTGAACATTCCTGTATTAACACAGCAGCTCTCAGGGAACACCTCATATCCAAACCATAATAGACCATATTAAAACTCAGTACTGCAGAGCCCTGGGTGGTGAATGCAGCTGAATGGAGCTTTTAAGGGAAGAATGGGAGAGAGGAGGAGTGGGAGTGAGGAAGGAGGGATCAGTTTGAAGCAGGATTTGGAGCAGAGGAGGCAGAGATTAAACTTTTAGATTAATGTTTATTTTGGAAAGAACCAACCAAAAAGATTTGCTCCAGGTGGCTGCCTTCACTCTAAGTTTGTTTATGGCTGAATTTGAAAAATAACTTCCTTACATAGCTTGAGTATATTAGTGACTTGGGTGTGATGTGCTAGAAGAAGACAGTTGATACATTTTATATGGGGATCTTGTGATATTTAATATTGGAGCTAGGTAATGCCTTTAATACCTAAAACCTGTTTAAAACATTTAAGTTTCATACAATCTATTTTTTCATAAGAAATAATTTTCATTTTGCCTCTACACTACTGGGGTAATTATCATCTTGTTCACATTAAGGTCTATGTCCAAATTAGCATAATGAAGACTGCTATAAAAATGAATATAAAATTTTCATGTTATTCCTACATTCTTAAAAATTTTTAGATTTTCTACTTTTAGCAAGAGGTTATAGGCAGGATAGAAGTCACCCTTGTAATTGACATTTAAACACAAATTCTTTCCCCATAATTGATAACGATTCCATTCATGCCATCTGCGAGACCCAACTTATTATTCCTGTCAGTGCTTGGCATTTTTGACAGGCCAGAAAAATTTCAACTAAAATAGACATATTGGAGGATGAGATGTTGACTTATAATTCATGAAACGGCAACCTCCTGCCCACGAAGGAGGAAGCCTGGCAGAGGCCTGGTTGTGATTTAGATGGTAGAATCCTGAAAACAAACAAGAAAGCCTTTGTTTTGCTGTCACAGCTGATGAAGTTAATAGTGATAGCAATAAAATAAAATCCAGAAGCCTTCATACCTATCCAGTCCTCCATAGCAGCAATACAGGGAAGGCCAAGGGCTTCCTGGGTGCAATCTCTGGACCTACTTGGGGCTGCCCTGCTGAAGCCAGAAGTACGGCCATGGATCCATCCACCCTCTTGTATTCTGTATCTTCTTCTTTCCTTTCTTCCCCTTCCACACCTCCCCTGTTCTTCCCTCTTTCTCTCTCCCTCTCCCCGTTTTTATTTTTTTTCCAGTGCTGGGGATCAAACCAGGGCCTCACAGGTGCTAGACAAGCGGTTACAAAGAGGACCCTCACCAGTGTGCGAGCAACTTTGGATCCAGGCAGGCTGTTTTCCAACCAGTGGCAGCATGCTGGACACATCCTTTTCTAACTCAAATCTTTAGCTTAGACTGTATTTTCCACATCTGCCCCTTCCACTCCCACTGCCCCCCACAAACCTGGGTTCACTTTCTCAACCCCCAAACCCTCCCTGATGCCTCCACACACACAATATAGCTACCTCTAAAGGAAATGTATTGGCCTATTTATCTGCATATATGGAAATTATTTTAGTCAGCTTTTTCACTGCTGTGACTAAAAGGATCCAACCAGAACAACTGTAGGGGAGGTCAAGTTTTTTCAGGGCTCATGGTTTTAGAGGTCTTAGTCCATAGACAGAAGACTCCATTCTCGGGGCTTGAGGCGAGGCGAGGTAGAACATCATGGCAGAGTGTGTGGCAGAGGGAAGCAACTCACATGATGAGCAGAGAAAGAGACATTCCACTTGCCAGATACAAATTTATATCCAAAGCCATGCCCCTATTCCTACCTCCTCCAGCCATACCCTACCACTTCCCTTACCATGCAGTTATATATGTATATCATGCAGATATATATGTATATCCCTTACCATGCAGAAAATATGTATATCTTTTGCTCTCTTGCTCAGTCATCCTGTAACCATTGACATGTATTTAAATGTCATCCATGGCCACAGACTCAAGTGAAAGAAGTTCCAGGGAATTACCTCGATTTTGCTAATTTTACAATAAAGAGTGGGCCTAGGAGCCCACAGCCTTCGCCCTACCTCCACCCTACCTGCAGCTGGAGTTAAGGTGCAGCTCCAGAACTCACTCCGGGTAGGAACCCCATTCCTCCCTCCTTCTTATCCTCACTCATGGTTGTCTGGGAAGTATCAGTACCAAGCACAGCAAACCTTTTATACCTGTCTGTGTCCAAAGTGCCATGTTATGGAATGTTTAGAAGCTCAGGCACTGGGCAGCTGTGGGCCTCCCTCTGAGCTCTACCCCAACTAGTGGTCTTCCCTGCCCATCCACCTGCTTAGGAAGTGACACATATATCATTTAGAGGCCTTTAAAAAAAGTGGATTTTATCAGTGCATGCTATATGCATGTATGGAAATAATACATTGAATTCCACTAATTACAATTGATATGTGTCAACAAAAATTAATTTTTTAAATGGAGGAATTTTTCAACATGGAAAAATGTAGTCTCTTGTGTTCAAGCAAGTTTATGAATGAGTCTTTGTGTCCCTATGATTTTATCTAGCTGTCCTGACATTTTGCCTTCTCTGAATTTTTGATAAGTCCTCAGTTTTTCCAGTTGAAGTACCTAGGAACAATTTCAGAAAATGGTCTGGGGAAACCTTCTGTGTCTGTGTTACTGGGAATTGAACCCAGAGTGCTCTACCACTGAGCTACATCCTCAGCCCTTTTAATTTTTTTATTTTTTAGCTTTTTAAATTTTGAGACAGGGTTTCTCTAAGTTACCTTGTAATTGGCTTAGGTATTAGGTGTCCTCCAAAAGCTCGTATGTGAGACAACGCAAGAAGGTTTAAAGAAGAAATGATTGGGTTAGGAGAGCCTTAAACTGATCCGGGAAGTCATCCCCTGATGGGAAGAACTGAGTGGTAACTGGGGTGGATCACTGGGGGCGTGGTTTGGGGGTATATATTTTTTAACTGGTAAGTGGAGTTTCTCTCTGCTTTCTGACCATTACATGAGCTGCTTCCCTCTGCCACACTCTTCCTCCATGATGTTCTGCCTCACCTTGAGCCCCAAGTAATGGAGCTGGCTGTCCATGGACTCAGACCTCTAAAACTGTGAGGCCTCAAATAAACCCTTCCTCCTTTAAAATTGTTCTTGTCAAGTCTTTTAGTCCCAGCAGCAAAAAGCTGACTAAAACACCCAGGCTGGCCTCTAACTTGTGCTCCTCCTGCCTCAGTCTCCCGAGTGGCTGGGATTACAAGCATGCACCATCACACTTGGAAGAACTCTTCCTTTTATAAATCATTATGCACACAGCTCTGAAGCTCCCCTAAAATGATTCCCACTTGACTCTGGGGACATTTGTGGGTTTTATATATATTGAGTATATACTCAGCCAAACAGGAAAAAATGAGGACTTCTAAGACACTAGGATTGGGAAAAGAGGAAGGAATCTGCTCTAGTTTGGATCTTGAATGTCCCAAGGGTCCATATGATATAAGTTTAGCTTCCAACTTGGTGTTATTGGGAGGTGGTGAAAAATCTAGGAGGTGGGGCTAGTAGGAGGTCTTAAGTCACTGGGCATATGTCCTTGAAAAGGATTTGGGGAGCCCAGACTCTTCCTTCCTTCCTTTTTCTCTCATTCTTCATGTTCTTCTGCCATGATATACTGCCTCACCACAGGCCCAGAAACAGTGGGATCAACTGATCATGGACTGAAACCTCTAGAAATGTAAGCTAGAATAAACCTTTCCTCTCTTTAAGTTGATTATCTGAGGTATTTTGTTACAGTAATGGAAAATTAATTAATACAGAGTTTAACTGTAAAGAATGAAAAAAATAGGGGCTAGGGCTGTAGCTCAGTGGCAGAGCGCTTGCCTAGCATGCGTGAGGCACTGGGTTCGATCCTTAGCACCACATATAAATAATAAATGCATAAAATAAAGATCCATCAACAACTAAAAAAATATTTTAAAAAAAAGAATGAAAAAAATAAATGAAATGCAGTGTGTCCTGTCCATTCCATCTCCTAAGTGTACCTTAAATCCACTACTGTCTCTACTCTAGGCCACCATCATCTCTCACCTGAATGATGGTAATAAGTCTCCACACTCTAATCGCACTTACCTCTAACACTCACCAATTAGAGTGATGTTTTTGAGACTTTGAGAATTTCCTATGCTTAGTCCAAAATCCTTCCTCGGCCAGCTTGGCTCTCTGTGGTGTAACTCTAGGATGCCCTCTCACCTCTTCCTGTGCCATTCTCTCTTCACTGTATGCATTCCAGCCTTCGCACATACCACTGTCCTTTCTATTTATCCTTCAGATCTTGGCTGAAATATCACACCATCAGATAAGTTTCTCTGCCTTCAGACTAAGTTAACTCCATGTTGCATCCTTCTATCAAAACACTCTATTTCTTTGTGTGCAAATATCTCAATGGTAGCTGTATAATTAATTGGATAATCTACTGCTTAGTGTCTCCTGTCTTCCTTGGAATATAAACTATGACAGCAGGACTTGTCTATCTTACTTCAGAGGACCTAGCACATAGTGCCTTACAAGTTGTAGGACCACAATAGTTCTTACAAGCAAATGGGTGAACAAATGAGTTGTCACTTGCACGGGACTGCTAGGACAAGGAGACAGGGATAGATGGAGGCTAGAGAAAGGAAGGGATGGTCCTATTGAGATTTCAGTGTATGCTCAGCTAAAGCAATTTTTAAATTTATTTTTTATTTGTTCATTATAGGTATACTACTGGGTTCATTTTGACATATTTATACAAGCATGGAATATAATTTGCTCTAATTCAGTCCCCAGTACTTCCTCTTTCCATCCCTTTGTCCCTTCTCCTGTTCCCTTTCCTCTACTCTACTGATTTTTTAAATATTTTTAAAATATTTTTTAGTTGTAATGGACACAATTTATTTTATTTTAATAAATGGACACCTTTATTTTATTTATTTATATGCAGTGCTGAGGATCAAACCCAGTGCCTCCATGTGCTAGGCAAGCACTTTACCACTGAGCTACAACCCCAGCCCTCTACTGATCTTTCTTCTAGTAACTTAATTTTTTTTTAAATAGTCCATTGTGGATATACATAGAGGTGAAATTCACTGTGGCATATTCACACATGGGCATAGGAAAGTTTGATCAGATTCATTTCACCGTTCCTCCCTTTTCCTGTCCCTCCTCCCTTCTCCTCAACCTCCTTCCTCTACTCCATTGATCTCTCTTCTATTTTCATGGGATTACCCCATCCCTTGCTTTTGATTTTTCTTTCTTTCATGTTATATTCTCCCTACTTTACTACAGTGATAAGGACAGCAACCAAGAGGGAAAGACACCTCATCCCCTATACACAGGACTGGAGGGAAAGAGAATTCCAGAAGGTAGAGAGGTTGTTCAAACCCATGGAATCTGAGGTTAGGGAAGAGGCTTGAGGCACTGGGCCCTGATTTCCTGACACTGCTCCCAGGGAGGGGCAATTCCATATATTGAATAAACCAAGGAAGCCTGGAACTGTCAGAACCCAGGCTCAGTAAATCCTGTGGCACACACACCAACTGGTAAATCTCAACAGAGCATAAATATATGCATTTAGTACAACTCTAACAGACATGTTAGTATGGACTACATAGAATTCCTCAAAATGAGCCAATCTTCCTTTATGGAAAAAAAAAAGTTAACTATACAATTTTTTGAATATACTAAAAACTACTGAATTATATACTTTTAAAGGTCAATTTTATGGCATATGAATTATATCTCAATAATAAAATGGCATTTCATTCCCTGCCCCAAATCCAAATCATGCTTTAATGCTTATTTGAATGATAATATAAAATTTTACCCCCACAGGAGTCTGTAATCTCAGAAACTTACTTTTGATAATGAGTTTTGGCTCTTGGTCCTTGAATATTAATAGAGAACAGTGAAGTATATATTAGTGAGGCAGAACAAGGAGTATATCTAAGTCAGAACCAGTGAAACCTAACACAAATGTGGTATTGGCCACATTAGAATAAAATAATAAATCAACATGGCTGCCTTCGCTGGAGAAACTTTCCCCATTAAGTCAGTGACAAAGACCCAGAAAAATAGCCTGACAACAAAATTCCACCTGATGAGTATATAATCTTTCCTGCCATTGCAGTCAACTTCCAGTACCATTTAAATATCTAACCAGACTCTATGCAGTCTGGGATACATAATCACTGAGTCCCTCTCACTGCAAGGACATCTATCTTATCTATTTATGGGAGCATCCAACGTGCCTGTGTGCAGGGAGCTATTGTGAGAAGGGTGAATGTGTGGTAAGGTTTCAAAAGGTGCTATAGGTCCTCCAGAATGTCTTCACCCTGTGGGTCAGAGGTCACAACACACCATTCCTGTCATCAATTAAGTGAAGCAAGAAGAATAATAGCTAATCTCATGCAAACTCTTTTCTAAAGCTATGTTGGAGAAGTAAAGTAAATGTGATGTTCAACATTTAAATTATGTTTACTACCCCCACAGAAATGTTTTTGTGTACATATTCGTGTATAAGGATCACTTGGTAATGTATGCAAATGAATCAGATGTACGCATAAACAAAACCAACATCCAATAAAAACCCAACATCTAGATCAAGGAATTGGCAAAATTTGCTGTATAGGGTCAGACAATAAATCCTTTTGGCTTTGAGGCTGCTCCATGGTTTTTGTTACAGCTACTCAACTCCACTGAGAAGAAGGAGAAAGTTGTCACTGGCCAATATGGAAATGAAAGAGCATGGCTGTTTCCAATAAAACTGTATTTAAAACAAGCACTGGGGCAGATTTATCATGAAGGTCATATTTTCTGCTTTCTGATCTATATAAAGGAAGCATATATTTTTAAAGAAATAGTTGTTTAAACCATTCTGGAGGAATCTTCATAAAAAAGTAGAGGTGACCTCATCTTATGAAGTTATGAGATATAACTTAAGCTTTGGATGATTCAGTGTCTACCACGACTGTAATTAATTTCAGGCCAGGCCATATGACATAATTTCCAAAGACTTAAAATGCAAAAGGCTACTTGCCCTAAACCAAGTAGCTCCAGACGGCTGCCTCAGGGGATGTGTCTGCTTTTTGTCTTTCAACCTCCTGTCAAGCTATTAACCGTCTTTGTTGGTTTTGTTTTTGTGATGGTCTCTATCTTTAATTTGCCCTTTCTGATCTGCTCCAGGCCAAGAACAGTATCTAAAGTAGATGTGGCTGTGAAGGATGATAAGTCTTTCTTATGGGTAAAAGCAACATGAATGTGAGATTTGGCACCTTTACATCACTTCTCCATGACCTTTTGGACATGTCCTAATTCCTCACTTATTTTATATCCTTCAGGTTGTTTAATAAATGACTTATGAGTGAGCTGTTACTTTGTGTGTATGTGTGCACCTGCACACATACACACACACACACAGAGTTAATTCTACTTGATAAACCACAGTGCCCACTTACTCCAATTATCACTTTGCATCTCATTTCCTGCCTCCTACCTTTACAGGGTGGGCCCTGAGGGAAGCAAAGGTAAGTCACAAACAAGCTAAAAGATAGGAGACCTAGCTAGCTACCTGAGATTCCAAGTGGTCAGCCTGTTCTTGGATCATTTAAAACTGCTTATTCAACTGTTAATGAGGCCATAAATCCCTGTGATCTGGGAGGTGAACCAAAAATCCTAGTCTGGGTTTCAATTTCATTTAAAATGGACTAATTAACAAAGTGCCAGTCTTTCCAGTTTACTGAAGTTGGATTTGCAGTCCCTGAACATTTGGGAAAAGAAAAGATAAGAACACATAGGCTATCAGCTGCATTCAGGCGAGTAAAGCCCCAAAGCATGTGGATCTGAATGGTGAATAGGAAAAATAAGAAATGACTAAATGCCAAGAACCCTTCAGAGACTCTTCCAAAACCTCGCGCTCACAGGACTGCCACTGCAGGTTCCCAGAGAAAAGCAAATCGCCATTACAGAGAATGCCTCCCTGCCAGTGCATCTGGTCAGGATTCCACCTTTGTGAAGAAAGGCAAAATCACGGCCCTATTCAGAGCAGATCAAGGGCACTTTGTGTTTCACCAAGAAGCCAGATCAACCACTGGGCAGCCAGGCTGGACGTGCACACCAACATCTGTGACACCCTGCCCTTGTTGTGCCCTAAATGCTATCCACTGACCTCTGTGGTGCCTTGTGCAGCCCTTCTTCTTCTGAGGACCCACCCTTGTCTTCTTCTCTCTTCTCTCTGGAAACAGTAAGTGCCACTGCTTCTGGAGGGTATCCATACAGCCTAAGGCCCAAGAGCCACAGAGGGGTACAGCAATCCCTGTGTAGGACTTTTCTTCCCCTTCAGGAAATGGTAGGCAGGGAATTCCATTCCAACTCATTTCCCAAGCTTCCTTCCTCAGGATCTGACTCCTCTACATTTTTCTACCTCCTCCAGTCCAGAGATGCCAGTTCCTCGGGCTAAGAGAACAAACCTCCTGGTTTGTCCTCTGGATACTAGGATGTGTGTGTGGGGGCGGGGGACACACTACTCAACAGGTAAGCCAGATGCAGGAGGAGTCTGGAATGCCAGGCTTGGGGAGGACACAGCAAAGCCATGAAAAGAAGTAGAAATCAAAGACTGGGATTGAACTAAGTGGAGTACCAAGGAGGACCCAAGGAGGTCCACCAAGCCTTGTCCTGGGTGGCAGGGCTAGCCTGTGGACTTGGATTGTCGACAACAGCCTTACATTTAGCACACAGTTGGGAAGCAGAATCAAGAGATGAAGTGGACAGTCTGAAGTTCCTATAAATGAATGGGGGCAAAAGCAGGGCAGGAATGCTCCAGTGGCTCTAGGTCCAATTGCTTTAGCTGTCCCCTACCTTCCTTAAGGATAACTGAGATCAGAGGCCTGGTTGCACATGCTGGGATTCCAGATTAAATCCAGTCTTTTTCCCAATTTAGGAACATGAAATCTTGGTTCAAATCCCAGCTCAGATACCTCAGATACCTCACACATGTGTGGACATGGTCCCAGTGCTTACCCTCTTTGCACTTTAGTTTCCTCAACTATCAAAATGAAATGGCAGTAATACCTACTATATAAGGCTAGTATGAAGCGGGCATGAGACTGACTGTGGAAAGCAACTGGCAGAAGCAGACACAGCAATTTTCCAAAAAAGAAAAAAAAAAATGTGCCAGGCACAGTGGCCCATGCCTGTAATCCCAGCAGCTCAGGAGGTTAAGGCAGAAGAATTGTGAGTTCAAAGCCAGCCTCAGCAACTTAGCAAGGCCCTAAGCAACTCAGTGAGAGCCTGTCTCTAAATAAAATACAATAAGTGGCTGGGGTTGTGGCTCAGTGGTTAAGTGACTCTGAGTTCAATCCCCAGTACTAAATAAATAAATACATACATACATAAATAAATAAAATGTTACTATTAGTGAGGACAGATGTTGGGGCTCAGAAGACACACTCCCCCAGTGAAGGCCTCAGGAGCAAAGGTTCTCTCTGACCTTCTCCTCTCCTCCTGTCTTTCACTCCTCATTCTCCCCCCAGGCAAGCCATAGAAACTAGAATTCCTCCTCCCTGAGGTGGGTCACAGAAACCAGAATCCCATATCCCTCAAGCCAGTCATAAAACCTAAAAATACCAGTCAACCTTTCCCCCGCATTCCTATGTACAAGTTGGCCATAGAGAACTCCCTCTGGCCTACCTTGTTTGTTAATCCTAAGACTCTCATTCAGAGGGTTCTCCATACCCAGAAGGAAGAAAGGCTGCACATAAGAACCAAGAAGAATGTGAGCAGAAAGATCTTGCTGTCTGTTGCTCTTAGTCTGTGACCATTAGCTCTGCCCTTTGTGTCCAACCATATTTCTACACATCTGTCCATGCTTCATCCAACTTAAGCATAAGAATGGGTAGTTAGTTCATCCTAGGGCTTGCGATCTTCAATAAGAAGGCTCCTCTGTCAAGTAAAACCATGATCCAATAAATATGTTGTTTTTTTCTTGTCCTGAGTAGGGGTGTCAACCATGGGCTTTGCAATGGGCAGCAAAGGGATTAGCCCCTTTTCTGCCCCTACACAGACACACTACAAACTGGTTCTGTTCCTTCACCTGCCTGGCATCCATCGTCCTCTCCAGAAGATGATCCTTATTCTCTACTGATCCCCAGGGCGCCCTGGCCTAATCCCAGGCAGAGGTCATTCTCCCAGAGTCGCCTGCAGGGCTGCCTGCTTGACCCCCTTCCTGTGCACCCTGGTGGCTTCTCACCTAAGTGTTGTATGAAGAGAGAATAACTGGTAGGAATTTCTCTGCACAAGACATCTGCTTCCAGGGCAGTAAAGACCCAGGTGGCACTGTTCTGAGGGCAAAGAAACGAAGGGCAATTACCCTGCCATTAATCAACCAGGCAACAAGGACTGAACAGCTTCAGTTAAGTCCAGGAAGAAACATTTTAATAACGTTCTTAGGTATCTGGAATGTGCAAATTAAGTTAATAAGCAGCTATGAGATTGCTTAAATATGTCTGTATGGACATTAAAGCTGCCTGGTAAGAATGCGAGACGCTCAAAGGAGTTTCCATCACTTCTTCTGCAAAATAAAAACAGAGAGCGGTCATCTCAGACTCCTATACACATTGTTTCCTGTATCTTATATGGGTACCAGGAGACCACTGCACTTTTCTGCTTCCTTCCTAACCCCAAATAAGTTCCCTGCCTCACCGCAATGCACCCCCCTAACACTCTCATTAAGGAAATACTTAACTAAGATCTAGAGAAGTTACATGTTAAGCATCCAAGGATAGAACACACGGAATTCCAATTATGTGTGTATGGGTGTTAAAATATGCACGACAAATCTACCACTTTAACCATTTTTAAATGTACAGTTCAGTGGTATTAAGTGAAATTGCATTGTTCTGCAACTATCACCATCATCTATCTCTAGAACCTCTTCACCATCCCAAATAGAAAACCAGTATCCATTAAATAATTCCTTCCTTCCCCCAACTCCGGATAATCATCACTCTGCTTTCTGTCTCTATGGATTTGACTGCTCTCAGCTTCTCATAAAAGTAGAATCATACAGTATTTATGCTTTTCATCTCTGATTTATTACACTTAATATAATGTCTTCGAGGTTCATCTGTGTTATAGTATATGTATCAGGATTTCACTCCTTCTTAAGGTAGATAATATTGTATTGAAAGTAAACACCACATTCTGTTTATCCATTCATCACTGATGGACACTTGGATTGTTTCTGCCTTTGGCTATTATGAATGCTGCTGCTGTGAACAAGGGCATACAACTGTCTCTTGGGAGTTCCTGTATTGTGACAATTCAGTCATAATGTCTCTTGCTGCTTTTGTCTTGCATGCTATTTTCTTATTTTCTACCAGTCTTCTAATTACTGCTACCCAATAAATCTTTTATACTGCCACCATGGGTTCACACTGGCACCCCCACCCTATATTTTCTTCTCATTCTGTTGGATTTGGGGGGATAGAACCACACTGAAAACACAGTGTTCTAGGAAAGAGTCCACTGAGATGTCCAATCCCCCTCTGCACGTGCCTCTCACCCACATCATGGGCCAATGAGCCAGCCCCTGTGCTGAGGAGAGTTGGGTGATGAAAGAAGTCAGAGGCACCCTCCCCAAGAATAGGAAAACGATGACTGAACCATGAACAAAATCACATCACGGTGCTGGACGGAACCAGCAAACCAGTCAGCAAAACTTCTCAGCCTGTGTAAGGTGTGAACATTCATAGGAGATCCTGTCACTTGTGTGACACCTGGTTGGGCTGCATCTTCCTGGATACAATTAACTTACATTAGCAGTGGGAGTAGGGTTAGCTGTGCAAGGGAGGTAGGCAGTAGAAAGGAGGAAGGAGTTAAAACAAAGAACATACAGTATTTCAAATTTCAAGTCCAGATCTGGGGAGTGAATACTTATGAATCGTGAGAACCCTTGTTCCAACCTGAAATGTTATACCTACCTCTCACCTGACCCTTGATAGACTCATGGGGGTTATGTCATTTTTAGTCATCTGCCTGAATGCATTTACAACAGTTCAAAGAAAGTTTATGTGCACACTCTTTCAACCACCAATACACAAATACCTTTAGAAGATGATTCTAGGGCAGCTTACTGTAACTCATAATCATATACTTGCCACATTCCCTAATGTGCACTCTAGTCCAAACACAAAAATCTCATTTTAAAAATCCCTACATTTTCTACACATGCAAAAAGCATACTCTGTCTCAGGCTGGGAGTGTATGTAGGTCGGTGGGAGGGCATGTGCCCAGCATGTCTGAGGTACTGGGTTCCATCTCCAGCCCCACAGGCACACATAAAAAGTACACTTTATCACATTTTATGCATCATTTTATTGCTACACATAATACAGCAGTAGTACACAGTGAATACCACACAGCGGCTATCCATTCCTCTATCTACCCCCCTTATCCAGTTATTCATATAAAACCTCACAGCCAACCAGAAATCCAAGGAAAATAAAGTGCACCTCTGCAACTACCAATTAAGGGACAACCTCAGGCTCCCTGGAAATCCCTCCCCACTTTCAGACAGATTGTTATAAAAGTGTCCACCATGGACACCCCTTTATTCTGGGGAGAATTCAATGTTTTATTATTTTTATTTTTGGTACCAGGACTTGAACCCAAGAGTGCTTTACCACTGAGCTATGTCCTTAGCCCTCTTTATTTTTTTCTTTTGAGACATGGGCTCACTAAGTTGTTTAGGGTCTCACTAAGTTGCTGAGGCTGGCCTCCAATATGTAATCCTCCTGCCTCAGCATAGGCATATGCCACTACACCCAGCTTATGTTTTATTTTATTTATTTATTCTTTTGTAGTACTGGGGATTTAACCCAGAGTTGTTCTACCACTGAGTTACACCCCCGGCTCTTTTTAAAAACTTTTCTATTTTGACATAGGGTCTTGCTAAGTTGTCTGGGTTGGCCTCAAATTTGCAATCTTCTTGCCTCACTCTCTGAGTGGCTGGGATTACATGTGTGCGCCATTTCTGTCTGGCTAGATGTGATGTTTTAGCAAATGTGAGCACCTCAAATTTCCTTCACCAAATTTCTAATCTGTTGTTGTGGTTTGGATCTGGAAACCATAACCCAAAGACCCATGTATTGAAGACTTGATTCTCATCTTGGTACTACTGGGAGGTGGCAGAACCTTTAAGAGGTGGAGCCTAATGGAAGGAAGTTAGGTCATTGAGGAAATGCCTTTAGAGGGGATTTTGAGACTCTGGCCCCTTCCTCTCTCTCTTAGGTTTCTGGCTGCCATGAGGTATGTTATTCCCCCCCACCACCTGTGTTCCTTCCATGATGTGCTGTTCTGCCCAGGCCCAAGCAACAAAGCCAAGTAACCATGGACTGAAACCTCTGAAACTATAAGCCACAATAAACCTTATAAGTTGTTTGTCTCAGGTATTTTATTACAGTGATGGAAAGCTGATTAGCACAGGAAGATAAATACCTTTTCTTCTCAGAAAAGAGGAGGGCAAAAATGAAATGAGTGGATAAAATAATGAAAACGTACTATCATCACTTCACAAATCAATTTTGTATTTTTTATGCAAAACGAACAGTCTTCATTTAGGTTGTTTATCTTAGGTATTTTGTCACTGCAACAGAAATCTGACTAACACATTTGTCTTGGCTTTGATTGCAAGTACTTTGGTCATTTGGTCTTTCATTTCCAATATTAAGAAAGGGTGAAGGGCTATCATCTTTCTCTACTTGTGCCCTGACTCTCCTCAAAATTAGTTTGTGGGATCCTTCTAAAATCATCTTTTGGGAGCTCATCAACTCAGCACAATGGTTCTCAGAAACCACCAGTGTTCATGGTGGAGCAGGACTCTAGGCTCTGTGTCATTCACACCAGGATGAGAAGCTTAGCTTTGGAGCAGCAAATGCTGCTCTGTCCCCTCAAAATGTGTAGGCTCTTTCCACAGCTATGTCACATGGCAATTCCCACTACCCCCAAATCACATCTGCATTCTTGCTCTGAGCCTTCCCCCTCAGGCATATCAGGATTATGGAGTCAGGGCCCCTGGAAGTGTGTTTTCCATCCTGCTTTTCTGGAATCTCTAATCCTATTCCTTACATGGGTTTTCTCTCTCTTTGCCAGTGTCCCCTGTTACCCCTCTCACTAATGAGTATGTATTTTGTTATCACTTAGTTTGAAATCATTACAGGAACAACTGACTAAATCAGACCTCACCCAATGCCTTCACTCTCTTCCCACTCCCACTCCCGTGCCAGTTGTCCCTCCAGCTCATCTTCATGAATGCCATGTGGCCGCTTGCCTTGGGCATCATGCCAGCCCGCCTGTCCAAAGCCATCTGCCTGGGATTCTTGGGGGAAATTGCATATGAAGATATGCTATTGCTTTGCTTATCACCCACCCTACTTCGGGGTCTCAGCCATGAAAAGATGAAACCCCTCCTATTCCTGTTCTCCCTCCTCAGACCAGCCTAGAGGGTCCCGTGCTCTAAGAGGGGCAGTTGCACAGGGAA
This sequence comes from Geosciurus inauris, assembly GCA_004024805.1. Classification (NCBI taxonomy): domain Eukaryota; kingdom Metazoa; phylum Chordata; class Mammalia; order Rodentia; family Sciuridae; genus Geosciurus; species Geosciurus inauris. The sequence continues at coordinate 101,445 of PVHX01000860.1, read as the reverse complement.
CTTTGGAATTAGAGAGTGGACTCTGTCCATTCAGAAAACTATTATATAAATTATTAAAATATTTTTGGATCTTATTGATTGATTGTATACCTGTCACTCCGTGGATAATTATCTATCATCTTAGGAACCTAAGGTGCACATGAAAGAGAGAGAGTTGGGAACCTGGGAAAGGAAGGGTGCAGGTGAAGGGAAATGAATGGAGCAAATGTGTGTGAGGGATGTTGTGGTGGCCTCCAGCCATTCAGCCACTGGAATGAAGGAAGGGACTAAACTGGACTATGTCTACCACATGTGGGTTCATGGTCTGGCTGAACTTCTGGCCTCTCCCTCCCTCTACACAGCTCATTCTGGGTGCTTCATCTGTCTATGGTTTAAACTGAACAGGAGAGTGAGGGTGAGTGAGGAGTTTTGCAACCACAGGCAAGAATGACAGGGTGTTTATGCAAATTAACTCTGCCTTTCCCATTCATACACTAGTGATGACTGTGTCCGCCACCACCCCACTCAACTTGTGTCAGTGACAGGTGGTGGGATGACAGCCCTGAAAAGCAGACGCTTCCCTCAAACCTGACAACAGAATGAGGTCCGATCCTGACACAAAGCCAGTGGGAAAAATTCGATCCCCACTGAGTAACACATCATTGGAAAGTCTCTAGATACCAGTGGCCACCTTCTATCCTGCTTCCCTGTCCAGAGAAGAGAAAAGCACAGAAAAGGCTAAGCCTTGTCAAACATACTGCCACTTCAAACGCCTGTGAATTCAGCTGGTGTTTTCCAGAAATATCCAGATGCCCTCATTTTAATCCACAATTTAGTGCCTTTTACACAGAACTACCAAATGACACAAAATTAAAGAAAACTGTCCTCTAATCAATTACAATATATTAAGAACACAATGCATCAGGAAATGTGCACGGACACAAAGAGCTACCACGGAGACTCTGCTCCCACTATGAGGATGAATGAGTAATGCTCTCTTGCCTATCTTCACTTTTGTCAAGTTCCCAGTGACAGACAACCCAAGTCGTCTAAAACCTTGGTGCACATCCTTGTCATGAGAAAGGGCCTGCTAATGTGACAACCAGGCGTCATGACCAGACAAGGGGTCACAGTGCCAAAATGAGTGGCATGCCCTTTCATGCTCATGGGAACTAGACCTTTATAAACCAGCAAAGGGCATCACCACATCCCCTGGTCTTTGCTAGAATGAGCTTGTCTTGTCAGGTGGTAGTCACAGAGCAGCTGGCCATTCTGGGAATTACACACATCAAAAAAATAAAATTAAATTAAATAAATAAAAAACCCACACAGCATAAATTAAGGCACGTAATACTTACACAGGCATTTGATCTAGCTCATGTTTGACAGATCCAGGTAATTAACAAATAAAATTCATATCAGATGCTCAAGAGAGAGTCTTACAAAGTAAAATAACAGTTATTAACTCTTTCATTATCTTAGTCTATGTTAGAGAGATACATTTAGGAATATGAATAAATAGAAACAAACAGATCCCTTATTTTAACAATTGTTAAGCATGAATGCCCCCCCATCACGAATAAATGGCTCCCCCACTATAAAAAGATCCAAATGGCACAGAAGTGAACAAGCTCAGTTCTCCTGTTCCCCAGGCTGGACCCCTCCTCTTTGCCCTCCTCAGCTAAACATAGCACTGTTAACAAAGCCACTCACACAGGGACCCCCTGCCTGCCCTCATCTGTCACTTTCCTGACAGGATCCAGATAGTCCCCTCACTGCCACTCTTCCCTTCAACCTGGCTAAGTGTTTATTGGCATGTCTAGGATAAAGACATTCCTTCAATCCCAGGTTAGACCTTAACTGTGCTTTCTGGAAGTCACAAATTCTTGAGGCTTGATATTCTACCACTGAATATATTACCCTTATAAAAATACACATGCTCATTTTTTCCCATTAGTCTAATGTCTTAAGGCATTAAAAAACAAATTAATAGAAAAAAAACTTCAAACACATTGATGTTTTGTAGTTGCCTTGGAAGAAAAAAATGTAAGAGGCTGGACTCCTTCATGGTCATATAAAACAGCCATTCTTGACTCTCCCAAAACCACAGAGCCCTCTGAGACCTGGGTGAGGCAGAATCCTGTAGTGACTGGCACACAGGAAGCATTTGATACACAGGAATTGTCATAATGATGATAACAAGACCATCCTCAGCACACAGTACCAGGGGAATCAGGATTCGTGGATTTAAGGTCAAGAACTCCTACTGTATCCTCTGCTGAATGTTGATTTCTAGAGATATCTCATAGCTAAAAGTGTGGGGAGAGAGAAAGGCCAAAATGCAAGGGAGGAAAATGAGTAAGACAGGAATACAACTAAAACACCCTAAAATAACCACACAGCATGATTACATTCATTCTACATGCTCTGATCATTTAAACTAACACCACCATATAAAAGAAGAATTTTTTATTCAAACCCTCAAATCTATTTAATATGACACAGATGTGAGTGGGAAAGGGGTATGATGGAAGAAATATTAATGGCCCTAATTAGAGAAGAAATACCATAAAACTAAAAGGAAGCTCAAGTAACAGAGCCCCTCACCTGCCTGGGTCCCTTCCAAGGGCCTGGGAGAAGCCTCAGAAACATATGCACAGGGTCATCTAATCTTGTTTCTTAAAGAAGGTCCCCCAAATTGTATAAGGCTTAAGGTCTGAAGGTGTGGTTCTACCTCTGATCCTAACATCACTATGACCATAATAATTTTTTCACTTCTTCAAACTATAAGGAGCGGGCGGGGGATAAGAAGGAATGAAGACTGAGAGATGAAGGATTCCCTCTAATCATCTGGCCTCTTGGGGACTCATTCTTGACCTGCAAAAGGAGGCACTGAACTGGAATTGGCCAAAGATGATTTCAAAGCCCCCTTCTAGTTCAATGGTATTTCCCAATTATGGATAAATCCATGGATTTTTCAAATTAAGAATATATTTCTCAGGGACAGAGTAAACACTGTTAAATCTACAGAAGCCAAAAAGATTGCCCTTTTGAATATGGTTCTGTGAGAAACATATCCCCTGGAACCTGGCTGCTCCCAGGCCTCACCAGCTGTGGCTCCTGCTGCCAAATCCACAACCAAAGCTTTGGCACACATTCGAACTTTTCTTGGCCTTCTCATAAAAATCAACATTTCTGAGCACTGTGGGGCCACAGAAATTGAGTAAGAAATTGAGTAAGAAAATTGAACCTGCATTTGACTGCTCTGGAAGAAATCAGACAGCCGTTGGAATTTGAATCTCTGGGCTAAAGATGGGATAACTACCTGGGTGGGAAGAAATAAAGGCCGCTTCAGGAATTTGTGTGATGCTGAAAAAAATCTACCCCATCCAGAAATACCGTTTCTTTGCTAAGTAACCCTAAATAACCCACCTACTAAATCATATTAATGATATTTCAGTAGGAATATTTTAACAGCTTGTTTTCTTTCTAAACAGAACACCTTTGTGACAATAAAAATGAAGTCAGGAGACAAAAGCTTGCTGCTTTGCTGGCATTTTGTTTACATTTGGAAAACATCAGTTAGATTTACTGCAACTGTGCTCAAAGTGCAACAAAAAGAATATGCCTTGCCCTTAGGGAAATCGCACTGGCTGGAATCTTGTTAGGTTCTTCTCATCCTTATTGTGACCTGACTACTCTTCTGAGTGGGGAAGAGGTGTTCTGTATTCCTCCCATCTGTGCATCAAATCCCACTTACAAGGTCATTACTTTTATTTTCAAAATCTTCTGCTTTGTTTTGTCTCCAATGAACAATAAGCAAGCAAGCAGCAATAAACCAGTGGTTTCCAGGTAGTCCAAAGAGCAGTCGGAGGTAACAGTCAAGCTTGAAACAGCTGTTCTAGGTAGAAAATCTCTACCCCAACCTGTATCCCACACACAAGCTACCTGACCCACGGGAAGCTCTTCAAATATTCACTAGGTTGAATGGAAAATCATATTCTTTGAATTAGATGGTTGGATGAAGTGGATTCTTAAGGTTGTCTTTACAAATTCCTAGGCTGAGAACAAAGTAATATTTAATGAAAGCAAAATGGTACACAATGGGCCTGGTTTCAAGCTACTGTTAACAAATGAGCCTGCTCATTGATAACTTACCCTCCAATGGACGCTATGTTTCTAACCGACAACTGGAATGACTTCCAATAGAACTCATGATTTTATCATAAGACCTCTACCTCTAAGTATTTTAAGACATAAAGGCTTCACAAAACCTTCATATATCATGGATAAATCTTAAAGTGCTGGGGTCTATAAATTTGTAGAGGAATGTGATAAACCTGTGTGATTCTGGTTTTAAATAAAGTTTTCCTTAGCTGGAAAATTGGCTGAACTAGACATTTTGTAATTTTGTCAACAGAATTTAGAGGAGAACTTTTAGACTCTTTCCCGCAAATATTTGTTATTAAACATCTATCTGCAATGTATCAGGTACAGTACTGAGTGTTGCGTGTGCACAGATAAACAAGGAAAATGTCCCATCCTTAGACAGTGGCTGTCAACATGGTACCTTGAATGGTCCTCATGTTAACAAGCCCATAGGAACGCAGCATTCATGCACCTGGGGGATGGCCATGCTCACCTGTAGTGGATCAGGAGCTACTACATACTCCAAAGGCAGTGGGAGGCACCAAAGCAGGAGATGTACTAAGGAAAAGGAGGTGTACAAGTGACCTGAGTATTAAGCTAAGGAAAACCATAGAGGAAGAAGACTAAGTCTCAACCCAAAGCACTCAGTTTCATTTTATTCCCCACACCTCTGTGATCTTGCAGAATAGGAACTTCTCTCTCTGTAGAGACATCCCTAGCCCCAGCCCTCACAGAGTCATCTTCTATGATTTTTGTAAGTTTTGTATAAAATACTATCACTATTTATTGCTTCCACTTAAAGAATTCTCTTTCTCCACACCCTAGTACATTTCAAAGTCCTATAAGAACAAAAGTCTATGTCTTAAAGATCAAATGTCTTATTTTTTTTTCTGATCTTCCTTTGTTCCAGCAACTCGGTCTACCATACGCTTATTCCTGGTCTGCAAGTGTACATATTGCTCAGCCTGGACTGTGCGGAATCCATGCCAACTCCACCTCAAACCCCATGGCGGATCCTGTGGCCACTCCACCTTCAACCCCACGGTTTGCTTCTGCTCTGAATTCCACTACAGCTGGATACTCCTCAGGGCACATAGTAGGATCTTGGTAAATGCTTTGGAGTGCATGAACAAATAAATAGATGCACAGTTTAATTGATAAATGACGACTACATGAAAAGGTGGGCCTTTGAGAATGGGATCTTTTAGAGCCTTCCTTAACTAACAAATTGAAGCAACATTTTCAGGTTAATTGAAGGGTGCTGTCCTAAACACAGACTTCCTTAGAAATCCAATCCAACATGCAAATTTGTGGTTCAGCAAAGATACTATTGCATCTTTCCATCAAACAGACCTTTCTCAAAAGGCTGATCTTCCTGGTTTTATTCAATGAATTTTTTGCAACTTTTCCAAACTTGTTCATGTTTTGATTACAAAGGCACTTGGAATTCTGATCTTTGTCTACAATGAAGTTCTTTTTCCCATATTTCAGAAACTTGGTAAACATATCAAGTTTCAAGAACCACAACTTCTCTGAAATATATATATATGTAAAATAAATGCAAGAACATGCCCCTTCTGAGATATTATTGGGAGGCTTAGATGAGGTAACTCCTGCAAAAGAGTTGTAAAATTGTAAAGCACAAAATACATATGTGGGTGTACACACTCAAAATCTATCTATATGCATCCACACATATATACATACACTCCATACCCGTGATGAACATGAATATGTAAGACATGAGAGAAAGATATTAATATATATAAGCTATATGAAATCAAGTTATATGGCACAACATTTTCAGTCTCTAAACATATTTAAGCTCTATATTTACAGTACAAATTGCTCAGTATATATTACATCTTTTGTCCCAAGTCAAAGCCAAATATCATTATATATTTGTTCACATTTTTCAGATGTGGCAAGAGGTTGCAAGAGAAATCAAGTGACTTGCCCAGGGTCCCTAAATATAATATCAGTAAGAGACTTTGAGGAAATTGGAGAAATGTGGACCCACAAGCTAGAGCTATTTTCTACTAGACTATGCTGCCACCTAACTGAGAAGGTTAAAAACACCCAGATTTATTGCATCAGCACTACAAGAGTGAGCATTAGCCACCAATGAATCCTTGGTTATCTTTTTAAGATCATACTCTGCTTTTGGTCAAAAGCAATAAAGTTTTAAAAATATTTATGATCCTTCATCTTTTTGTCACTTCAGGGAGCTCTAATAATGATAAATAACCACTACCAAACAACTGAAAACACAATAATTAAATGTGCCAAGCAAACGGACTGTCCAGATGTTAAGTAACTTCAGTTACTCAATGCGCTCTTTGTTCCTCTGCCATAATCATGCCAACCTCAGAATGTGGTCTCTTCCATCAACCAATGCTAGCTTTCAGTTCCTTTATAGACACACACACACACACACACACACACACACACACACACACACATTTGAGTTGGTCCAGTCCTGGATTTGGGGCAAGAAGGACATGAGGTCTAAACTCACCTTCTTGGTTCCCCTTAGGTTTCAGGGGTATCCACATGGGCTCCCACAGCTTCCAGCAGTTAGGGTGAGCTCCAACGTGGTGCTGATTTGCACGGGGATCAAATCCATATTGCTAGCCCCTACAGTCAGGCCTGTTGTATTGGATGGCTAAGCATCTTGGCACGGTGTGTCCTATCTAGTCTTTCTTTTGGAGCACTGACCAATCATGGTAAAGAGAGTAGCATCTCAAATGGGAATAATGAAGCCTTGAATGTTGCTTTCTTTTCTAATGGTCTTTACTTGGATAAGCTGTTTCCTGGATCACAATGATAAAATTCTATATTGATAGCCATAGTTTAAAAGCGTACATAGGAACTTTCTGTATTTTTAACTTAGTTTTTTTTTTCCTATATATATGTGGGCTACACTAAAAAGGAGAAGACTTTAGCTCATTTTCCTCAAAGAAAATTTTTGGTGTATGTCACCAGTTACGATTGTTATATTAAGCAAGGACATCTTACCAAGAGATAAATCTATTGTCCACATTCTAAGACTAGGATAGGCGACAGCAGTGGGAAACAGAGAGGCCTCTTTACCCATATATCTTCATGAAAATGGTTTATCTCCAACAGAAAGAAACTTAGTTAATTGCTGTTGTTGATAGAACCACTGAAGGAAAAGGCTTAGAAAGGTGGCAGAGATGTAGTAGATAATTAAAACTATGTGACATTCTAGAAAAAGGCAAAACACAATAAAAAGATCAATGGTGCCAAGAGTTAGGAGAGATGGAGGAAGGGACTAGGTTAACAGGGCATTTTAGGGCAATGAGACTACTTTGTGTGATACCACAATGATACAGAGTTTGATACATACCAAAATTCCATGCCAACTCTGTATGATACACATCATTATACATATGTCAAAACTGATAGAATGTACGAGAGAGAGTGAACCCTAATGTCAACAATAGATTTTAGTTAATAATGATGACCCAGGCTCCATGGCGCACGCCTGTAATCCCAGCATTTTGGGAGGCTGAGACAGGAGAATTGCAAGTTCAAAGCCAGCCTCAGCAACAGTGAGGCACTAAGCAACTCGGTGAGACTCTGTCTCTAAATAAAACACAAAATAGGGCTGGGGATGTGGCTCAGTGGTCAAGTGCCCCTGAGTTCAATCTCTGGTAACAAAATAAATAAATAAATGATGATAATAATAAAGTATCAATATCAGTTTATCAATAATAACAATTGGGGCTGGGATTGTAGCTCAGTGGTAGAGTGCTTGCCTCGCATGCGTGAGGTCCTGGGTTCGATCCTCAGCACCACGTACAAAGCAATAAAATAAAGACATTGTGTCCATCTACAACTAAAAAATATTAAAAATAATAATAATAATAACAATTGTACCATGCTAATGCAAGATGTTAATAGGGGAAATTGGAGAGCAAGAGAAAGCACATATGGGAACTTTCTGTATTCACTTAGTTTTTTTTTTTTTTTTTTTTTTCTATAAACCTAACCCTGCTAAAGAAAAATAAAAAGTGGTGGAGGGATTTTGAGAAAGAAGCTCTGGACTAGGGCTCAGAAGCCCAGGGTCCAGCCTGTTTCTGCCCTGAGCATCAGTTCTGTGGCAGTGTACCTCTCACATCAGTGCTGTGAGCCTCTAGTCTCTCATCTGGAACAAATAAGAATAATAGCTGGGGCTGGCATTGTAGCTCAGTGGTAGAGCACTTGCCTTGCATGTGCGAGGTACCGGGTTCAATCCTCAGCACCACATAAAAATAAATAAAGATATTGTGTTCATCTACAACTAAAAAAAAAAAAATTAAAAAAAAAAAAGAATAATAGCTGTTTGACCTCACAGGGCTGACCATCATAATCACCAAAAAAACAACAGAGGCATAAAAGCACTTTGCAAACAATAACATATTGAATAAGTTTAATTTACAATTAATTCTAAAAACACAATGTCATTTCATTGTTGTAAAGTAATCTGGTAGGAACAAACGTATTCTCTAATGGAAAGGTAAGTAGTGGACAAAATAATGACATTGAGCCTACCTTCTCATGCACCCAAAGCATTCCCGCTGGAGGGATCCACACCTTAGCTCAGAAAAGTATTACAGACTCATAAATCTAACCCTCAAAAATGTGTCCACTCCCACATTCTGAAAGCCACAGAACTGCACTTTCACATACAGTCTTTCCTTCCCCAACCCAGTTTTAGAACTGGACCACTATTTTACCCATTCACACTGAATCACAGTGTTATTCACAAAAACATCCCGATAATTCTAATAAAGGTTCATTCTGAGTAATTTGTGGATATATTCTTCCAGAAAGGACAGAGATTGTATGAGACCCCTACACACAAAAAGGCAAAGCTCACAGGTCATTACATATTCTGTAATCCAGTTATAGGAAAACACTTTATCAATGTTTTATTTGGATTTCTGAAAAACACACTTAGCGTAATAATTATTTTGCCAAGCATGGAAGATGTAATAATGAAGTAACCCCAACAATAATTTTTAAAAATCATTTTATGACAAGTCGTTTTCACGGCTGTTTGTCTGGCCTGGCATGTGGCCATGGCAGGAGACTTCACGGGCAATGCTGAGAAAGATGTAGCCCAGCAAAATGCCACATTGTCACCCAATCTTCAGAGGCTGTTATTTATACTACATGATGACAGCTGTGAAGAGTCTCAAAGGTGGAAAGTCCGGCAGATGAATGCACAAGGACATAGGTCCTAGAAGTCTGAGTAAATAAGTGAATTGGATTTGGACATGCTGTTATAAAGCTCTTGTGACATTTGCTCATTGGGTATTTCACTTTCTGTTGTTCCTGGGAGTTGGAACTCAAGGGAAAATGATACCATAGCTATACTGAGTTCCATCTCCATGCATCCACTTCCCTAGTTGCACAGTTATTTTTATCCATCAAAAAGTGTAGGTATTGGGCTGGGATTGTGGCGCAGTGGTAGCGTGCTCGCCTAGCACGCGTGAGGCACTGGGTTCAATCCTCAGCACCACATAAAAATAAAATAAAGATATTCTGTCCACCTACAACTAAAAAAAGTAAATAAATATTAAAAAAAAGTGTAGGTATCAAAAAATAGTGCCAGTGTGACCCATCCTAGCTAAGGACCCTTGCAATCTATACAGCCAACCTGACTTCAGCCCTTGCTGCTTCCCACTTCCTCTCTCTGCTGGCCTATCTCTGGCCTATCTCTATCTCATGGCTTCTCTCTCAAAAGCAAAGAGTGTGGTTCTGCTGGATCTTATGAATCCAGACAACTCCAAAGCAAACTTTCATCCTCTCCTTGCATCTCCTGACTCACAAATGCATTTTCCCTCTGAAACAATCATACAGACTCAATTTTGTACTGTCTCTCCCCACTCCCTGAGCTCTTTCTACAGGGCACAATACTTTGTGAATCTTAGATTTTCCCCTAACCAGGGCAGAAAGATATGTAACGGTTGATATAAATTCCTGAAAGAACTCTGATCAAAATATTCCCATCTTCTTTATGTTTACAAAGTTTCCTCCTTTCTAGGGGTAAAATACAATAGACCCCCTCCCCCAATCAGCCTTGCTTCTGGCTGGTCTCCAGTAGTAAAGTTTCTCCTCATTACTGAGACAACCTTTACACCTTGTTTTGTTAGATCTTGTCTCACTAGCTCACATTGACCTAATCTGGCCCCAAGAAATCTCAGGGATGACAGACACAGCAGGAAAGTGAATTAAGTTAGGTATAGTTTACAGAGTTTTCACTCTGGAATTCTAATGAGTATACCAGAGCCCCCCACAGTCATCCTTGTTACTTTCTGAATTAGTCCTATGACCTTAAGGAGTCACTGCAAAAGACCAGCAACAGGAAATGACGATATGACACTTAGCTCCAGGTTAATTCCAGTAATGGTCTGTTGCCTACAGATATTAGTGAGCAAGGAAGTGCTTCTATCAGGCTGTACTCTCCGTGGTGAAGCAGCCTCTTGGAGAAGCAGAGGAGGTGATTGCCCAACCCCTGAGGAATACTCAGGTTAGTACTGGCTGCCTTCTCCCTTTCCAGAGTCTTTCCTGTTTGTGTCTTCTTGAGGCTAAGTGGAATTCACACCTGTATTTGCCAGTCATTCATTATATTGCCCTGCCCCTCCGCAACCAGTGACAAGTGTTGATGTTGATTAATTGATTTGTTTTGTATTATAGCACTCTGTCTGTTGTGTATACTTAATAAATATTTGCTGGTTTGACCCAGAGTTAAATCCTAATATGCTTGGAGATCTCCAGATCTTCTCTAAGTTCTTAGTCCTGAAGAGAGGCAGTCTGAACTAAGAGAAACAAGGAGTTTGCCTCATCTGTGCTTCTACGGGCGAGGGTCTCTGGAGAGAGGTCTGGCACTGTTCTAACCTGGAAAGCTCGTGGAGTGTGACCCAGAGTCTTAAGACACATTAGGTTGCTTACAAGTGTTCAATTCGCATGCATGTCCATAAGTTTCAGGGTCGTTGAAGATAGAAATGAAAACCAGGAGCCATCTACTTGAGCAAAGTTTTCCTGCTTTAGGCCTTAACTCATCTGAAAATCTTCAAACTGCTGACCAGCAAGGCAACCAAGTGGGGCATCTGGGCTCCACTCTTCTGCACAGTACACCCGCCCCTGAGAAGGCTCACAGTTTCAGCACCAGGGTCTGGGGGAGCCTGTGCTGAAGGAGGGGGACTTTGAAATGGGGGAGGTCTCACTCTTTGGTTTAAGAAACCAAATCCCTCTCACTGCCAAGCCAGAGGCACCCAGGAGCTTGGGGCTTTCCCTCATCACTCAGCCGCTGAGTACAGCTTTCCAGGTTTCCTTGGCCTCCCCCACTCCCTCTTCCTCCTCATTCCACATAAAAGCACAGGCTCCGTTCAGTTTCTTTTAGAGCTCCTTCATTCCCCAAGGTGGTATTTAGGTGATTAGTCTGTTTTTCTCAGCAGTGCCCAAAACAAACGGCCTCCCTTCCAGCTCTGGCCTCAAGCTTAGAATAAACAGATCAATCAACCCTTGGGGATAGCAACAACCCCATGAAAACCCACAGACAATGAGCCTTCTGGGCCTGTCAGACAAGAAAAATGTAAGGGATATTAGGTCCCGTTAATATTGCTATTTGTTAGCTAGTATGTTAGAATCTGTACAGTGGGCAGGGACCTTAGTTCAACTCTTTGTTATACTGATAAGAAAATTAAGGGCTAGCTTTTAAGATCTTTTAATAATATGGAGTTGGATGCAGCTTGCCCATTTCTAAGCAGGTTTCTAGATTTATTTTCCTCCTGCCAAACACTAAAATACAAAACAACACGGCAGCAAAATTCCAGTCAGGGAGTACAGAAAATCCAAATCAACCCTGAAATGTTGGAATCGTATATCATGGCCGTGTAACAGATCCAATATGCACTCCTGACGAGGGCATCCATCACCAGGCCGCGGGGAGCCCTCCACTGCCCTGGACAGCCTGGGCACCAGGACTCTTAAAGGAAAAGCACAAGGAAGCAAGTAAAATGCAGATCATCTCGTTTCCTTGAAGGTGAGAGTAGGGTCCTAGTTTGGCTCTGTCAAAAACCCCATGGAAATCATACTTTTCTTCATATTTAATGTTACATCAAATGCAGCAATGATGTCAAATTGGTGTAAAGAAACCCAGCCATCCAAGCCGATCAATATGTGTCTGGATATTTTAAAGCTTGGGGGTAGTGGAGAGGGGAACACGTGAATATTTACCCTGTCAGTGCAAGGAGAGGAAACAGTTTGAAATGATCTTTAAAGTGTGTTCTATCAGAGGGAAAAATAATAAAAGATGCTAATGATGATTCTAAAAAAAAAAGAGTTAGAAATTGTGAGACTGAATTTTTATCTTGGGAAAAGAGGTGGGAGAATTTTTCTATGGAGCCAAAATTAGTCTCGTTTGGGGGATAATCTTCCTAAATAATAATAAGCTGGGGAACTAAACTGTTACTCGTCTCAGCAATTTTCCTCACAGTGCAACAGTACTAGCTTAATGACAGGAAGCAGGATGGGGTCCACTTAGGTGACACCATGGTATTGTCTACAGTTGTGTTCTGAGTACTTATTTTGATTAGTATTCTGTTTGTATTTGTGGAATCATATACATTATAATGAGGATTTATTTCTATTGTGGTAAAACAGACACAAAATTATCCATTTTAACTATATTTAATTGTACAGTTCAGCACTAAGTACATTCATGTTGTGCATGACCATCACTACCACCCGTCTGTAAAACATTTCTATCATCTAAGATGGAAGCTGTGTTCCCATTAAACAATAACTCTAATGGGGATTTTAGCCAAATAATTCAGGTACCTAATAACATTTACAATTATGTATTGTCACATAAATTTAAACTTTGCTGCAGAAATAGAAAATGACTTAATATTAAAGAATAAGACATTGCTTCCATTTTGAAGAAAGAAGGAGATATAAGGCAACAGATAAGTTAAGGCACTCTACAGGGGTACAGTGACACCCAAAACAAGAAATTTAGGAACCAACACCCAGAACTAGTCATCCTGACTGCAGCTTACAGCACAGGCGGAGAAGAAGAGACCCAAAGTCCTGTCATTCATCCTGACATAGCACTAAGCCTTCTGGGCTTCATTTATCCATTCATACTTCTATAACAAACACATATTCAGTTGCTTCTGGGCACTAGCTTGCCTCTGTGCTAAGCCTAAGCACTTAAGGGCAAGTGCTATCACTAGTCCTTCTCCCTGATCTGAAAGAGGGGGTTTAACTCAGTCGGGAAAACGCCACGTCAAGTTGAGACCTGAATAAAGATCTGGGAGTGTAGCTCAATGGTAGAGTGCTTACCTAGCATGCACAAGGCCCTGGATTCAATCCCTGGCACCACAAAAAATAAAAATAAAAAGAATAAATAAATAATAGAAGTTAACCTGGAAGAAGTGGGTGGGGAGGGAAACACCTTAAGGCAGAAAGATCAGCCAAACAAGAGACAGAGACAGAGAGATAGTATGTGAGTGTGATCATGTTAGAAACTCCCCTTGGGAGAAATGAAAGGTCAACCAACTTGAATTGTCTTATGAAGAGAGATGAAAGAAGAGGCTGGCGACAGTGGCAGGGGCCAAATCAGGACAGTTCTTAGACCTGTTAAAGGGTTTTACTGTTTCATCAGGACCAAAGGAACTATCCCAAGTTTGATCAGGAAAATGGTTTCTGTGAACCAGGAATTATAATCTTAGCAGACGCAGCATGGTTCATACCTGTTATATGTCTGCTAAATTCTGAGATGTTCCTCCAAAGTAATTTTTGGTGGTGTAAACACTTTCCTGGGGATCTGTGATATGGGGATTTGTCCAAGAGGAGCCCGCTCCACAGTACAGACCTTTTGGCTGTGGATGGGGTGGTGGTCACAGCTAACAGTCACCAGTATTTCTGGTTTTCCTGCTCTTTCTGTACACACAGAAGATATGGTTTCACAACTGCCTGTGCAGTTGAGCAGAGCCACACTACTCGGCCTGGCCACAGCTGTGATAGGCTACAAATCTTGTCACTTTGGGTCTGAAGTGCTTAAAAGCCAATAGGTCACTCTTCAGTCCTCCATTCCCTCCTTAGTGCACCCTGCAGTCTCCTGCTGATATAGGAGAGGATGGAGGACAGGAGATCCAGGAAGCTTGGAGACAAGGAAGACAAGTTCCCTGGAGATTCGCAGACCCTCAGGGACCTGGCATAAACAGGTGAATCCACAGACATTCGTGTAACTTAACCTGACTTATCCAATTGATGCAGGAGGGATGCAATGCAAATCCATCTTACCCTGACTCTGTTCTCCTACAAATTCTGTTACAACAATGCTTGCATTTTTATTGCTATGTGGCATCTGGGAGAACAAAAAGAGCAGTGAGCCAGTTCCTAAAAGAACTGGGTTCTAGTCCTGCCTCTGCTGCCCCTCAGCCACATGAACGTGGGCAAACTGCACAATCTCTCCGAGACCCACTTTCTTCTATAAAAAGAAGGAAACAATACTTGCTACCCCTCCTGACTTAAAGAGTTAGTATAAAGTTTACACTAAAAAGGGAAAACGTGTGTGAAAATGTTAGCAAAGGTACTACTCATATGATCATTTTCCTACAACTAATGACAGTGTCCTAGGGGAGAAAGGAAGGAAGAAATTAGAATATTTTTAATCTCCCTTTCTTCTAAAAAAAAAAAGAGAGGCAAAAGATTTCTGCATTTATGTAGATTAAAAAAATCTCATTGTGTTGCTTGAATCATTTCAGGTTCTTTGAAAGCTCATGTGAAAGTTGATTAGCACATGCAGGCTCAGATAATTTCCCCAGAGAGCTAAACAAATTAAAATATATTTTTTAACTCCAACAAGCTGACACGGGCCATCAGTTGCATCCTTGGTACAAGTTCCATCATGTAGCTTTAATCAGAAGCTGGGTGTCTTAAGCAGTATTTACCTAGCGGGAAGGGAGGTGGCAGAAGCAACAGGCCACGCACAGGTTGATCAGGATCCTCCAATCGCAGGGCTCACTATTCCCAACAGCCATCTCCAAGCTGCAGGTAGAGCCAGCTGTGCAGTCAGAAGCCAGGCTCCTGACAGGCGGACTAAGTTGTCAGCCTACACTTCCTTAGGCAGCCCTTCCTTCATTTGCCTATAACATCACCTCAATCCAGTTGGCTCATTCTCAATTGGGGGGTGATTTCCAAATATAGCAGGCAAGGCTAACTCCCCCAAACAGCAGCCTAAAAAATGTTTAATAGGAGGAGACAGATAACATAAGGGTGACCAGCCTAAGCTTCAACAATGGCTTTATTAAGCACACATCCACACATGCATTGGCCGTGAGAACTGCCCTCCAGACCCAATGCAGGTCACCCTCCCATGATGCAGACATATTAGCCATTGCCCCACAGGTCACGTGTGTTCTTGAGCTGAGGTCAGGACTGTGGGGACTGGGTCATCCAACAGGAAAGCTAAGGCGGAGGGAACAACTCCCAACCATAGCAAAGCCAGTCTAGCTCCTCTCTCCCACTTTTGCTTTTTAAGGATGTCTGCGCACTTTATTAGCCTACTTCTCGTGTCCTTCTTCAGCTGCATGCTGGTATTTAGACAGATTCTCAATAGAAATCCCTGAGGCACAGATGGAACCGGGGAGAGAGGGAGGTGTAGTGAGGAAAGCACAGAGCTGAGTGTCAAACAACTGAAGTTTTAATGCCTGCTCTGATACTCACAGGCTATGCATGACACCGGGAGAGTACTTTGTAAATTGCAAGCGGCTGGGGGAAAATGAGTGGTTCATTTGCAGCTGCTCTGTGGGCCACCTTTCCACAGAGCCAGCCCAGCATGGCTTCCCACACATCACAGCAGCTCCTGCAGACATTTGCCTTCCAGTGAGATCTTCTTCCAGCACCCTGGTTTGGGCTGCTACCTGCATGCACCATATAGAGTCTACACTGCACCGTGCCTACCACTTCCTTCCCCCAGAGAGAAGCCTCCAAGTACAAAAGAAGATAACATCTTAACTATCTTCCACAACAGATCCCTCCCCTGTTTTCACCCATTAAAGTAAATGAAAGATCAGTGCTATTCAGAGTAAAGCCTGGAAAACCTAACACCATTTCCTAGCTGCATGACCTTGAACTCTATTCCTTTAAAATATTGTTAGGAGGCTTCATGAGCAAATATATGTAAAGTGCTTAGAAGCACACCATGAATATTATTATTGATGTTATTAGCAATGTGAGAATACTTAATGGACTGAAAAAAAAGAATACTTAAAGATTAATGGTTAAAGAGTTTAAGATAACAGTTCCTTCCAAGGAAGGGGGAAGGAAATGGGATTTTGGAGGAGAAATAATGATTCAACTAACTGTCTTCAAAATGTTTCTCATTTAAAAAAAAAAAAAATCCAAAGCAGATAGGACAAAGGATAGCTTCTGTTAAACTCTGGCAGCAGGTTTGTTGATTACATCATCCTCTCTGCATTTCTGCATATTTGAAATATTTTTAATCTGATAAATACATTTAAAGAATCTTGATCTCCAACAAGATGTTAGAGAACACAACCTTTAAACTTCACTTGAACGGATTATTAGGGGCTTATCACTCAGGACAAGGGTTCTCTAGGCCCATTCATTAGCAGAGGAGCTGAGGAACAGAGTGGAACACTAATTTATCTACCAGATCACAATTCCTCCTTGCTGAAATGGATTTAAGTGTTTTCACAGAGCTTCTGGCATCCTATCCCCTCTTTGTCATGGTCCCGCAAATGAGAGTTTTGTTTACAACTAGGAAACGCTGCCAATCTCTTCAAAGACAACTGTACCCAGAAAAAGTGCATTACCTCATCTGACAGAGGAATGGGGATGATCAGGAATCTTCAGAGTGCCGCCAAAAGTTAATTGACACTAATTTGAATAGTTACCAGGGTTACAGATAATAATACCCCGCACAGAGTTTTAAGAGTTTCAAAAATGTCTTTATACATTTGCTCTTGCATTGTTCTCAGACGACCCTTGTGAAAGAGGGAGGTAAAGACAATGTCATATCTGGGATCATCTCTAATAATTTCATAATCCATTCATCCTGTCAAGTGATAGAAACGCATCGTGTAGCAGTCAGACAAGATTAGAGGCCAGGTTCTGGTGGGGATGCTAACAGGAGCAAGCATACTTCCTGGCATCTTTAGAGCTCTCAACCCCAAGTAGTAACACAACAAATACAGAAATAAATAAAACACAAGGCAGGCTGCGCTACAGGCATAGAGGAATGCAGGACTACCTACCTGGAGGAAGGAGCTGTATCCAGTTGGACAAATTATGACATTTGAATAATATATAAGGCCTATGAATGTATAGATGAAATGAAAAAAAAAAGTTCAAATAAATAAAATGCCTGGAAAGTGAAGCCACTGAGTTTACTCTTTATTTAGAAGGCAATGATACATTTCACAGACACACATCTATAACATCTACAACACTTTTTTCTACATTTTAAAAACGGGTGCCTTGAGATGTAATTCACACACTGTACAATTCATCCATTTGAAGTATACAAATCTACGATTTTTAGTAGTTTCCGGGTTGTGCAACCATCCTTGATTTTAGAACACTTTCATCTTCCCCTACAAGAAACTCCACACTTGTTGGTTGTCACTTCTCACCTTAGCCCCTGATACTAACCTACCTACTGTCTCTATAGCCGGGTCTATTGTAGACCATTCATATTAATGAAATCATATGTGGTCCATTGTTTCTGGCTCCTTTCACTTACCATAATGCTTTATGAATAAACCATACTTCATTCCTTCTTATTGCCAAATAATGGGATATTTGGATAATACCATACTTTGTTTACCCACTGGTAGACTTTGGGGTATTTCCCCTTTGGGCCATTATGAATACCATTGCTATAAACATTCATGCACAAGTTTTTGTTTGAACATATTTTTTTCTCATTTCTCTTGGGTAAGTACCAAGGTATAGAATTGCTGAGTCCTATAATAGCTCTGCTTAACTTTTTGAGGAAATGCCAGGCTCTTTTCCACAGCAGCTGCATGATTTTACATTCCCACCAGCAGTGTATAAGGATTCAATTTCTTCACATCTTTTCTAACACTTCAATGTTTTTGTTTTGTTTTGTGTTGTTTTATTCTTCCCATCCTTGAATATACAGGTGGTATCTCGTATCTCATTGTGGTTTTGTTTTGCATTTCCCTGCTGGTACTGATGTTGAGCACCGTTTCATGTATTTATTGGTCATTTAGATCTCTCTTTGGAGATATGTCTATTCAAATATTTTACTCATTTCTTAATTGTGTTGTCTTCTTAGTATTGAGTTGTAAGAGTTCTTTATATATCTTGGATTCAGGCTTCCTGTTCCATATACAGTTTGCAAAAATTTTTTTCCATTCTATGGGGTTTTCTTTCACTTCTTGATAGTATAATTTGCAGCAAAAGAGCTTTCAATTTTGATGTAATCTAATTTATGTATTTTATTTAACTGATACATAAAATTGTACATACTAATGGGGTCCCATGTGATGTTTCAATACACGTATATATTGTGTAATGTTTAAATCAGACAAAACATATCTACCTCTTTAAACATCAGTTCTTTATGGTGAAAACAATAAAAACCCTTTCTTCTAGCTTTTTGAAATGTACAGGATGCAACTGTTTTCTAGAATCACCCTCCTGTGCAATAGCACACAAGAAAGTCTTGCTCTCCACAGTAACTTAGTACCCACTGCTCGGTTTTTCCCCCATCTCCCTGCCCATGATTTCCCCTAGCTTCCTCGGTCTATTTTTTCTTGAACATTTGATTTTCCTATATACTTTGTCAGTAGACTCTGATTTTTCTCTTCACATGAACATAATTTTGTAATACCAGTTTTCAAGAAGAGAATAGGAACAGAATTCATCCTCTGGCTTAGTGGTAATTTTTGAAATTAATAGTTTAAAATTTTTCATGTGTAGTTTCTGGCTCTGTTCCTTCCTCTTCCCCTCTGCCCAAACTTCTGTAAGGAGAGACCATAGAACATTGCTATTGTGGTGCAACCTCTGGGCCTGAACGGGTTGGCACAATGGGCACGAGGCAGCCACGCTGCACTGGGACCCCAGCAATAATGCAACTAAATATCAAACAATTGAGAACCACGTGAATACAACCCACAAAAGGAAACTAAATGTATCCTCAACAGTTCCAATTAACAAGCTATCAGAAGTGCCTACAACTGCTCCAACATCATCAGGCAAGAGTGGAAGTGCGAGGAAGGCAAAGTAGGATATAAAAGCCAGGGCAGTCAAATGGCTCACCTTGAAGCCCTGGAGGAACACATACGGCCATGTGACCTGCACACTTAAACCCTGAAGCTTAAACTTCAACAGCTCAATAGTAAATCCACACTGGGCACATTTTAAGAGAGAAGACAGCTAAGGGGAGAAGCACAAAGATGTCTGTATTTAAGGAACTGAAAGGATAAATAAAACTAACAGAAAAGAAAGAGGCAGGTGTGAGAAATAGAAAGCCTGGTGGTCCATTTTCAGAATAGAGTATTCAGCCTTAATTGGATCCAATTGTAGCCATTTTTAATGATAGCTCTTCCCTTGCCCACCCTAATTTTAAAATTAACCAATGGTATAGACTGAACCCGAGTCCTCCAATAAGGGCAAAGGGCAGCGCTGTGCAATATCTAAGAGCTTCACATATATCATTTAAGGATATTGTAACTCTATGAAAGAATGTCAAAAAAGGAAGAAATCCAGAATAACAATAGAGTCAATAGTATGAGATGTGATTTTTAAAAAAATGATAAGGGCTCAAAGAATAGCTTAGGAATCAGTGGTTAATTAAGTAACCAAAGCTGTTGGTTCCATTGGACAGAGCAGTTTCAGTACAGTGTGAAGAATTTACAACAAATTGTAAAAGATGAAGGAGTGAGCTAATAAGGAGTCAGTGGATACAGCAAGTAATTGATTTTGTTTTTGAAAAGTTGGGTAATGATGAAGATGTAGTACAAGAAGAGGCTCAAGGGATCGAGTGATGCCTGATTCTTAAGTAGACTTTGGCTTGTCCAGGAACTAATGAAGACTCACACACAACAAATTCTCAGAAAAAGCAAGAAGAATATCCAGAACCAAAGGCAAGAAAGTATATTTATTCTTTAAAGTCAGAGAAGAAAAATGTTTTTGAGGACTTAAGAGTCAGATCTAAAATGGTACCAGTTCCAATTTGCTAACTAGTCAGACATACCTCTTGATTTCCCAATTGCATAAAATCCATAGAAACTTTGCCATCAAGTATTGAGCTATTCTCTGGTCTTGCTTAGCAAATGGACTGCTCAGAGAGGAGAGGGGGTATAACTTGGACATCTATGGGCCACCATGTTTAGGACCATCTGCAGAATGAATAGATCTAAACTTTACTCTCATGAAAGAATGAGACTGAAATCCTATCAGATGTATTTGTTATCAGTGTTATTCCTTTCTTCAGAAGGCTGTGCAAAATGTGTCCCCCAATTATGTGACTGGCTTATTCCACTTTAGTGTAAGGGGAGCTGCTTCCCCCTGGGTCCTCATTTGAAGTAGGGAAGATTGCAGAATTGGAAAATGTTCCCACAGAGTCATTAACTTGAGAAGCATCCCATTTGGTCCATGGTGGAGCATCCACCTGTGTGAGTGTCTTCACAGTCACACACTTCCTCCTCTATTCATGTGGCATCATACAGCTGAAAAGAATGTTATTTCATATATAATACAAAAGCAAGTAATAATTCTGCATGCCACAGGACTTGCTGAAGCGGGCAGAAGGGTCCAGCACAGCTCAAGTGCCCTTATTTCTATTTTATCATAGCCTGCTCTAAAAGAGAAGTTTCTTCTAGTTTTGATTTTTTAGGAGACTCCATGCTTCCTTCACAACACCTTTAGTTAATAGAAGACACCACAACTATTCAATATGCTTTGGGTATGCAAACAAGAATTAGCCAGATGCAAATAATTAGCAAATCCAAAATAATTCTGCTAAGATTGTGTAAATAAATCATGTAAAGTGATGTACTGAGTTCAATGTTAGGGCTGAAAAGGACCTTCAAGAATATGTAGTTGAACAGTTTCTTTTTACAGATAAGGAAATTCCGGTCCGGCACAGTCAAGAAACTTGCTCAAGGTCATTGAACATGTTAGAAGCAGAACTGAGAACAGCATGTAGATCTCCTGGCTTATTCAATTTTTTAAAATCACCTTATAAAGGACCAATCTCAATCTCTATTGCCATATACTACCCCATTTTCTGGAAGATAGAACCAAATCCTCTTTATGTGCAAGGAAAATCATCAAAGTTTCTTACTGATTCCATGACACTTAAAGTGGGAGAAGGCATAAAGGAATAAACAAGATGTTGCATTCCTTGCTTCTGGCTTTATGAAACTACCTTCCTTCAATCCTATATCCAAAATATGTCATCTAATTTTTGATTGAGTAAATGGGATGCTTCCATGTGCCTCAATTCATTTTACATGTGTATATAAACTATCATGTTTTAGAAACAATCCCAAAACAATTGCTTGAATCCCTTTTCTGATCACCAGCTTTCTCTCCCAGTAAGAGATTCTTTAGGCAAAAAGAACTGGTTCCCTTTATGATGTGACAGTAAATTTATAGTAGATTTTTCTGACTACTACCGATAATGCCACGCTGACAGACATAATCCTATTGCTATGATTACATACCAACAGACAGGACTCTGGAGTAACAAATGTATTGATGTCATACGCTAAGCATAAATCCAAGAACTATGCCAGAAATAGTTAACTGAAGATGTACTCGTATAAGTCATGAAAACACAGCAACCCAGATTCTTCATTTTGATAAAATGGGAGAGTTTACTGACATTGTGATTCCACTTGATTAAAACATCCTAAAGCACTTTCAGAGGACAATGGAAATGGGACAGAGGAACTAAAATAAAAGTGGACACAAAGGACATAGGAAAAATCCCAACTGGGGTGATTCTACTTGGTATCTCAAAGTGGTAAGGATTCAGTTTTTACACATCTCAATAACCATGGAATGACCTGGAGGTTGCAATCTTGACATTTATTGGTAAATAATCAGACACAGGAAGGCAGAGGGCTTGACCTGGGATTGCTTTGAGATCTGATTCAGCTTTGTGGTTCACCCACAGACTGTTAAGCTTTGAACCAAATCCATTTAAGCAGTAAACATTTGAAATGATAACAGCAATATAACATTTCCTCCCTCCTGAAGAGCTCTTTGATGCAGGCTTCAGGGAACAAAGCCCAGGTGACATATGAAAAAGTGCCTACAAGCTAAGATACAGGGCAAGTGACATGGCACCCTAAGGCCTTCAGCCCAAGTCCAGGAACTCTGTAGGATTCAACACCCAGAGCACAACCAGGCAATACAGCCAGAGCTGGGCTAAGCAGCCACTTTATTGCATTGCCTGGCTGTCCACTTATATAAACACACAGCTAAAGAGAATCCAGGAATATCTCCAAAGGAGAAAGCCCTGCTTTTGTCTGACAAAGCTGCTCTGACCCCCAAAGGAACCCACAATAGGAAATGAAAGTTGGACAGAAAATCAATCCCAACAGGAAACAGGATGATCCCTGCTCAAGCTCAATTCCAAGATATATCACTGTAATAACCCACAGCAGCACAGCCAGGAGCCCCAGCCTCAATACCGGCACACTGCAGGAAGCAAGAGAAGGGTGTGGTCCAGAGGAACCATGGAGAGGATCGACACTATAACCACTACCGTTTACTGTCGCTTCAGTGAGATCTAAATTCATCTGTGCTGTTACTAATGAAAGGTTGATGGCTGTACGTTAAAAGGAACTTGCACAAAAGAGTTAGGGGTAGCAATACTGAGTGACTTATGTCTGAAATCTTAATAAACTGAACTTGAACTGAGCAAATCAATATTGCAATTCTCCCCTAGAAGACTGATACCTTCAGAGGCTCCATTCAACAAATAGTTACTGAGTTCCTCATGTCAAGTACTGGGCAAAGTACAAGAAATAGATATGAATAAACCCACTTGCTCTTCCAGCCATATTGGAATTTCATTTGGGCAACAGAACACTGTATTTTCAGCAAAACAATGAACAGTCTCCAGAAGCCTTCCCAGGAGTATGTTTTGGAGCATCCTCCTGATTCCCTGCGGGGACAGTGGGACCCCAGTTCAAGAAGCCAAAGTAGGTGCTTCCAGAAACCATTCCTCTGTCTCAGACTCTCCTCACAATCTCTGCCTCACTTTTCTAGCCAATTAAAAATGGATCAAGTGCAGGCCATTCTCACAAGAATTACTAAAGTGCAAGGAAGAAAAAGAGAATCTTGCCAAATGGTGACTATGACTTATTTAAGAAAGGACAACAATGGCTTGGTAAATTGCTCAAAATACTGAATGAGGGCTGGGATTGTAGCTCAGTGGTAGAGCGCTTGCATCGCATGCGTGAGGCCCTGGGTTCGATCCTCAGCACCACATACAAAGCAATAAAATAAAGACAGTGTGTCCATCTACAACTAAAAAAAAAATATTAAAAAAAATAGTGAATGATGCTGAAATTATTTACATTAAATTGAATTTTCTTTCCCAATAGGTATAGTGAACTGATGAAAAGAATTCTGGATGTACAATCTCCAGATCCAGTTCTACCCAAAATTTGCTGGGCAACTTTGAGCACACCACTTAATTTCTCTGTGCCTCAGTTTCTTCATATGACATGAGGATACCTGCTAAACTCCTCCTTGGGATTGCTGTCAAGACTAAAAGAGAGATTATTTATACAAAAAGTATTCTGAAAATTCTAAAATGTTCATAAATACTAATTTTTATTATAACCTTTCTAATAATGTTTTTCTTATATAAAGTTAATTTATTTTGCTTCAGAAAACACCATCTGATGACAAGGTCAGTTGGGTAAGGAAAAGCCAACATGGGATCAGAATTTGTCCTCTTGGAACCCATCAAGTGGGTGATCCAAAGTGGAAAACATAAACCCCAAATTGAGTATGAATGCAAAGTGAAGGCCATTCATCAGAACAGACCTGCTAGGAAAAGATTTTATTTTCTAGGCTAGACTCTGGGTAGACCAATAGGTCTGAAGGTAGCCGAGGCAGACACTGATGCAGTAATAATAAGAAAAACAATGTGGCAAAACCAAGCTCTGGGATTAAGGGTTTAGCTAAAAGACAGGCAGGAGGCAGGGAGCTGGGTAGGAACACAAACAGGTTTAGTAATCAATCCAAAATCACAGTTGTGAAAACCATATAAAATGCCATCTGGCCGCCTGGATCGTGTGGAACATTAAGCAGAGGCAGCCTTCCAATACACATGTTCTCGTTTCTCAGAGAACAGCTCTTCTCATTACCCAATCAACTGTGAAAGAGTGACCAGATCCTGGTCCAGTTTTTCCACCCTTGCCAGAACTGTTCTGAAGGCTGGTGAAACAACTCACAGATTACTGAGCAGCTTCTCACTCCTGGATGCTTTCTGGATTCTGAAAACTAGTCAGGGACAAGTGGGGTCCCTTCTGCTTCCCAAAGACTGTCTGCTAAGGACCATTTCCATCTCCCTCATGCTTTAAAGGTGTTCACATGCATAGCAAACAATATTTTATTCTACAAACTAATTTGTATGTGTGTGGTAAAATAAACATAATGTGAAATTTGCCAAGTCCTAAGTGTACAGTCACATTAATATATTCATAATGTTACCCAACCATCACCACCATCCATGATAACATCTATTCTATGTTCTTTCTCTACGAATGTGCCTATCATCTGAGTGGAATCAGACAATATTTGTCTTTTTATGACTGGCTTACTTTATTGAACAATAGGTCTTCAAGGTTCCTCCATGCTGCAGCATGCATCAGAATTCCATCCCTTTTTAACACTGAATAATAGTCCACTGTATGAATGCCATGTTGTTTTTCCATTCACCTATCAGTGGATTCTAAAAACTAACTTTCGTAAAGTATAAGCTTACTCACAGGCAATGAAAGTAAATTTTGCCTATCCCTTGCAATATCATGCACAGAAGCAATGTGTTACCAAGGTGTCTCACCTCCCAGCCACTAATTTGTGAGCCTGGGAAGGACAGGAACCATGTCATTTGACACTGTTCCCATTCCCATCTACCACCAAGGTGCCACAACAGGGAAGGCACTTGACAAATGTTTGAAAAGGAAGCAATGAACCTTCAGAACACCTTTTTTTCCTAAAGGAAGATCCTAGTCCTTTTCTCTAAGTCAAACAATTTTCTAGGAAAATGATAGATGCTCAGAAGCTATTTCCTCCTAAGAAAGACCCTAAGAAACACTTTTTTTAAAATTGTGAGTCTAATTTGAGGGTGGGGGGTGGGTATGAGGGAGGTGAACTCAGGGGTACTCGACCACTGAGCCACATCCCCAGCCCTATTTTGTGTTTTATGTAGAGACAGGGTCTCACTGAGTTGCTTAGTGCCTCACCATTGCTGAGGCTGGCTTGGAACTCAAGATTCTCCTGTCTCAGCCTCCCAAAGTGCTGGGATTACAGGCATGGACTGCCATGCCTGCCTTAATTGTGAGTCTAATTTGTTTTAAAACCTTTATTTATTTATTTATGTATTTGGTATGTGGTGCTGAGGATCGAACCCAGTGCCTCACATGTGCGAGGCAAGCGCTCTACCACTGAGCCACAACTCCAGCCCCATGAGTCTAATTTTTGAAGGCAAAGTTTTATCTCATCAGCCAACCAAAACTATGTGGTAGCAAAAAGAATAATGGACACAGAATCAACAACAAAGATTCAAAATGTGTCTCTGCCTCTTACCTGGCTGTATGTGTGACACCTTAGTTAAATCACTTGACCCCTCCGAATTTCAATTTCATCATCTGGAAAATCGAAAGAATAAGACTTGCCCTCGCAGAGTTATTGTGAGAATCAAATAAAACCTTCCAAACAGAAAATTTATATAGTGAGATTCATACAATTCAGTTTTGTGTGGGTTGGTTCAACTTACTTCAGCATAAAAATACAAAAAGAAGGCATGTCCTGCTCTTGAGTGTACTACCTAAAAAGCCAAAACATAAATGAAATCACTTGCAAGTTACACACAAAATAACCACAGAATCATGTCACACTGAGATAATCTTCGATGAGTTCTGATTGAGCTCTTTGGTAAAGTGATGGGCAGTTAGCAGAGGGGATGGAATTCTAGGCAAAAGACAAAATTAATAAAGAGGAAGAAATGCAAACCAGTAGCTGAGCAGAGAAAAGTTAGGTCAACTTCTCCAAGCAACGGTTTGGTTCCTGACCTAACTTTCATCAAGACTCGTGAGAGCAGACGGCCCTTCAGACAGAAGTCTGCTGAGACTAACCTTGAAGCACAATGTGCAGTCTGAAACCAGTTTCCAGATGTGGCTCCTTTGTGTGAGCCCTTATCATCCCGCCCCCCCACTCCTACCCATGCCTCTGAGTGGCTCTGCCTGCCTCTGGTTTTACAAATGGCTCTATCTTGTAATTGTTGAGATTTGAAACTTGTTAATAAAGGGTATAACAAAATGTCAACTACTAAAATGGTTCTTAACATGGACCCTGAGAGAAGAGAAATTCAGTGAACCCAGATGTTACTCACTGGCTCCTAAATGGGAAATACCATAGAAAACACCATCTTGTTCTCTGACTTTGGGTTTTATTATCTGTAAAATGGAAAGAATAAGAATTGCCCTCACAAGGCTACTGTAAGAGCAAATGAACTCTCCCAAGCTGAAAATTAACAGTGGGGTTCACCCAATGTAGTTTACGTAGGTCAGTTCTATTTACTTACTTCAGCATACAAATACAAAAGGAAGACATACACTGCTTATAAGGAAAAAAATCACCACACATCAAAACTTCCAAGACCCTAAAATTTCTTCCCCAAAGGGAAAAGTACTATCAACAAATAGAGCCCAATTCAATGAATGAACACAAGTATCTTAGGCTAGAAGACAACCAAACTCTGAAGTCTCATTGGACATCTACCCTGGAATCAACATTGTGGTAGATGCAGGGGGTATAAATATAACAGAGTCAGAGAAGTCTCCACTTAAGTTCAAGTCTGAAGCAGAGCTGCCTTCAGGAAACCCATATTCTCCAAACAATTCCACACTCATTCAGGTCTCTTCACACCTCCAAAGCCATTGAGCAAACCCGTACAAAGCTCTCCCTCGAGTTTCTCAAACAAGTTTCTCAAAACAAGTTTCTCAAACAAATCTAGTTCTGATAACACTAGATGAAAGAGCTTTCTAAATATACTTAAAGGGTATGTTACTTTCAAACAGCTCAAGTCCCTGAAAAGTAATGTTTCCAAGAAAAGGACTTAAATAAACACTAACTAGAATCATCTCTAATATCCAAATCTAGAGTCCATTCTCTCTCATCACCTCCTATATGGTCCACTGTGCAACCAAATGCATCAACATCTTTTCAATACCCACTGAAAAATACTACTGGATGTGAAATCATATGAGGCCTCAGGGGAGGAGATTAAAATCTCATTTTACCATTTTGAGAGACCTGGATTCATAGATAGAATTCTCTGCATCTTCCTTAAGTTTAATTATAGCCATTTATCACTGATCAGTTTAACCTTATGACTTTGTGGATGTGCCTACATCACAAAAAGGACCAGCTGATTCAAGCAGTTGACCGGTTCAATTTTGTTAAAAATCAATTAAGAAGCTGACTGAATTGACCACTTGTTGAACTGAAGTTTCTAATTAATTCTGTTACAATGTTAAATCAATGGTATGTATAACATTTCCCTAGACCCTATGAAGTTGTATCTAATATTTGGAAAGGATAATTCTCTCCACCCCAAATCAAGGTTTGTTGGTTGGTTGGTTTTACCACGTCTATGCTTCACTATTTATGTCTTGATTGGTGTGACATTCTGCTTTGGGCTCTAACTCTGCAGTGTTTCTCCATGAATTGAAAGAGACAAAGATACACTTATGAAAATATCCAAGCAGCAAAAGCTGCAGTCTCCACACAATCTGCTCTCCTTCTGAATATTTCCATCAAGAACTGGTCTCAACCCCTTCCTCACCTCCACCTCCCACAATTCTCCTCTCCCTATTCCCAGTATGAGCCGACCCACAAGAGAAATTCAGTCATTTAGATGAAAAAGAAAATGCCTGCTATTCAGTTTTTATGTTGTTGCAGGGATGCCTTATTAACATTGATGGCTTAGGAACACAAGCCAGTTCATAAAGCAATTCAGAAAAAGGAAAAGAGTCACTGTAATTTTGAGGGGAAAGCTACTTGACTCCTTCAAAGATCTAAGATGGGATGATGCCAAAATTAATTGTTGAAAGGATTTTCATGTACAGACCCTTGCTTTGGTTCTTTCCTTGAGAACAGAGTAAGCAGGAGGAGGGTGGAGAGGGGAGGCTGGTAACAGATCCTCTCCCTTTATGACCTGGAGTGAAATGAGAGCTGGGACCTCTGTGGGAGGTTTCCAACACACTGTACTGCCTTCCATTTCTATGGCTCCTTTCTCCAAAAAACCTCTAAGTGTTTTATGAACCTTGCCATAGACTTCCTGTCCATGGCCCCTCAGGATAGAAAACAGGGCAGCCATTATGGTCTATATTCCTGAAAGGAAGAACTCAAAACAGTGTAAACTGCCTTATTTCTCCAGGGGACTCTGCCCACGGGAAATCAGAGTTTGAACTTGCAAATTCAAAGACTTATTCATCTCACAGCTTCTTCCAAGAAGACAAATTAAGATGACTAAATTCAATTTTATGCAAGTTCCTAAACAGAAAGATATAAATAAAGAAATTGTCCTTCTTTATTGCCAAGCTTTTACCCTAAAAATCTCTTCACTGAGAGCCATCTGCTGTGAGGCTAACTTTGATCAGGAAAGATTCTCAAGCTGCCAGGGTTGGGGGAATCAGACTGGGATACTTTGTTCATTTATGTCAAGAACAAAAAATCCATGCAGGTCACTTGTTCTCCATGCTAGGTTAAACCTGTGCCATGCAAGGCTCCAACCCCATGATGCTCCATGACTGCCACCCAACCCCTTACTCCTGCAGCACAGACTTGGCTTAGGCCCCCACGGTCTCACTGCCCAGATCAATCAGGACCTGACCAAGCAAAATCGACAACAAAATCAAAGAGACAAGCCAAGTAGATGACAGAGGGAAAACAAGGTTTTTCTCAGCCTTGGGGATAGGATTATGAAAGATTAAAAACACACGCTCACATAAGGCTTGAGTCAAAAGCCTCTCTAAATTACATTGCTCAGATTTTATTATATTATCTTCATGGCACAGTTATTAAACATTAAAGATAATGACTTCATTCTACAAGTAACCTAATATTGAACATGATTGATAAGCAGGACCTAGGCTTACAAGAAAAGCCTGAATGTCAAAATTCAGGAACTGAGATAGCACCATAGCACACGTGGGCCACTGGGTTAATGAACAGTTGGCCAGAGAGAGGCTGTAAATGTTTCATTAGAAAGAAGCTGGGCAGCAACCACATTGCTTCTGTGACCCACTGAGAACCGAGGGAGGCTGGGAAGGGAGATGAGTTTGCAGACACACACTTGGCTGACTCCATCAACAATCATCTGTCAGTTAGCTCTTCCCAGAATAGTCAAGTGAAGCTTAAGATGCTCCCAGGAGCCAGCACCAGAAGGGAGACCTCTGCTTTACTCTGAAAACCGGGTACTCTAAGATAGTGAAAGGTTTTCACAGATTACAAAGTTTTAAAAATGACACCCAATGTGGAAAAACATACATGAGGTAGAAATTGTGGCAGATAAAACATCTGCCCCAAGACCCCAAAGGGAAGGAGCTAGGCACGGTCCTCACCAAAATGAGACACTTCTGAGGTCTGTTTGAGGAACTGTGAAGTGACACTGAGTTCCCTGGGTCCAGCCCAGGTCAAAATGAGTGGGGGGTGGCACTGGGCAGCTGGCATGACAGTTCCTCTCCTTCCCTGTTTCCTGGCCTCCCAATACTCCCACGTGTGCTCACAGGCTGAGGGGTCGCCACATGTGTTAGCTTTCCGTTGTTGTAAAAACAACAACAACAACAACAACAACAACACAAAAAACCTGACAGAAATTAAAGGAAGAAAGATTTATTTTGGCTCACGGTTTCAGTCAATGGTCACTTGGCTCCATTGTGGGCCCATGGCAAGACAGAACATCCTGACAGGCAGGTTGTGACAAAGAAAAGCTTCTCACTTTTAAGTAGTCTGGAGGCAGAAGGAGGAAAGGGACCGGGGACAACATATATCCTTCCAGGGCACACACCTAGTGATTTACTTCCTCTAGGTAGTTCCCACCTCCGAGTTTCTACCACTTTACAATAATTAATTCAGTTATGAACCCATCAATGGATAAATCCATTGGATGACATCAGAGCCTGCATGATACAATCGCTTCCCCAAAGCCCCACCTCTGAACAATGTTGCACTGGGGACCAAGCCTTAACACAGGACACTTTGTACAACATTCCAGGTCAACACCATAACTCAGTGAAATGGTTGCTTTAGAATAACGCTAAAACTGCAAAAGATTACTTTGAACAAACACTACTGACCAGGTTATCAGTAACTTCAGTGTGAATTTTTTAAAAGTGTTTTTATTAGCTGTTGTTGGACCTTTATTTTATTCATTTATTAATATGCTGTGCTGAGAATCAAACCCAGTGCTTCACACATGCTAGGCAAGTGCTCTACCACTGAGCCACAACCGCAGCCCGGCTTCAATGTGAATTTAATGGGATGAATTGCTTTCTGCCTTACATCTTGCTAGGGTTTTGATGATAGACACTGGAAGAGATTTTACAATGAGTCTTATACACCTCTGAATATATTCTCTATATAGTCCAAGAAGTTTTTGTTTTGTTTTGAAGCAAATTGGGTTATATCTCTCCCCTATTAAACCCTTCAACAGTTTTTCATTACTCTCTTGAGAAAGAGCCTTCTCAGCCCACCCAGTCCTGCGAATCTGAGCTAGCACATCTCTCCTCTTCCTCACCCCTGAACTCCAGGTTCTCTGTCCTTTCCCCTCTGTTACTTGTTCTTCCTCAATTCTGCATGTCTTTGAAACTAATAACACCGGTACTTTCTAGTCAAATCTTTACCAGCTGAGAACAAGAATCATGCTTTACTTGCTCACTGCTGTAGCCTGGTACAAAACCTGGAGTATCCAAAGAGCTCAGCAGAACAGCAGGTGCTACCGACACATTGTCCTTTGAACAGGAGGACTTGAACACTGACAGAGGCCTGTGTGCTTGGGTAACAAGCACTGGAGAGATCCAGAAGCAAGAGATGGATGACAGGGATGTGGAATGGAACCTAAGAGAAATTTTATTTTCTTTGAAAGATGTTCCAAGATTTTGGCTAAATCTGATACTTTTTGGATTCAAAAAATTCAAGCATTTCAGAGCATTTATAAAATGCTTACAACATACTTACAATTTGCAAAAGGGAACTTGGTTATTCTCCTCCTTACACCCCTGTTCCTTTGCAATGTGACTTTGCAGCTCCTCCTCTCAAAATGAATCCATTCCCCCTCCCTTTAGGTCTGGACTAGTCTTTTGATGGCATTAGCCAATACAATACAACAGAAGTGACACTGTGCCCCAGTACTGCGCTTGAGCCTCAGAGGTCATGTGTATTTCTCACTTTCTGTGAACCCTGCCCCACTGCCACTTGAGCAAGTCCAGCCAGACTCTGGAAGATAAAGAATCATATGGAAAATCCCTCCCAGCTGAGGCCAACTTAGATCACTCAGGCCCCTACAGATCTGAAAGCTGACTATAGACACATGAGGTTGAAACCAGAAAAATTGCATAGCTGAGCCAGCCAAAACTGTTAGTCTGCAGAACCATGGATAGATAAATACGTGATGTTTAAAGACACAAGTTTTGGAGTGTTTGTTATGCAGCAAGAGATAGCTGGTACACCAAGTAGGCAGTGGCGACGCAGAAATGAATAAGTATGAAAAAGCCCACAACCTAGTTGAGAAAGGCATCACTTCCATTTACCCATTCATTCTTGCATTCAAGATTTCATTAAGCACCTACTGAATGTTCGACTCTGTATTATACGGTGACGCTCTAAAGGCAATAAGGCACAATCCCTGAATCCAAGTAAAAGAGAATGTAGACAATAAGCAATTCCAAAATTGAGTGTCTCAAGTACTAAGACAGGAGTAAGGAAGCCTAACAAAGCTGGAGGTAGGATTAAGGATGGAATGGGACAGTTTGGGAAAGCTTCCTACAAAAGTGATGTCCCAGCAGAGACCTAAAGGATTAAACTCTTAGGAAAACCAGAAAGTGTGTTTCTCAGCAGAGGCTTGCTCCTTACGTTTTCAATCTGTACTGCTTATTGTTAAAAAGAGGATGATACTTACTGTTTCCATTACATCTCTTGATGTTGTTCCTCTCTGTTTGTTTGTTTGTTTGTTTTTTTGAATGAACTAAGAAAACTCAGGGAATAAACTCCCAATTTTCCTATAGAACACTTGCTAATTTGGAAACTATCAGTCCATAAAAAGTTTTAATTGCACAGCCATCCTCTCCACCCCTCCCAAAAAAGGAAAAAATCAGATGGGAAAGGAGTATTCAAGGAGGGGGAGAGACTTCAAGACTGCAAAAACTCATTTGAGGCACAAAGCCACAATTTAAGTTAGCAATTTTCACCCTTGATGTTGCACATCACTCCTGATTATACCAATTAATTAAAGTGGGTGCATCTGGTTCCTTCTAATTTTCTGCTATCAGGCAAAGACCAGCTACTAATGACTGTTTATTACATGATTTTTTTCAAGCTTATATACTTGCTGAGTAGAAAATCATGATGATGATGATGATGATGATGATGATGATGATGATGATGATGATAATAATAATAATAGACTAGGGTAATAGAAGAGTTCTACAATGCCTGGATTCCTATAATTTGCCAGTAGTTTCTTCAATGATAAACTTCCCAAGGGACTGAGAATGCTTTCAGATCTCACCCTATAACCACATCTATGATTAAACAAGAAAAATAAAAAATTTCATTTCATTATGCCTTATGAAGATGGGACCTGACTTGATCAGTGAACTCTGGCGAGAATTCCAAAATGGTAGTTCAAAAGGAAACATTATTTCTGAACCCCATTTCTTCTACGTGGTAAGGCACGTGTAAGAGGTAGCACAAATCTCTCAGTACTCAAATGTAAGAGAGTCCACTGTGTTAGCTGCCTGTGTTGCACATGGAGAAGATATGAAAAATGGCTGCTGAACTATTTAGATTGACTTTCCTCTTCCCAACAAAAACTCCCTTCCCTAAAACAGCAACATCTACCTGAAAACAGGGTCTTCAACTGGCATAAACTTTATGGGTCTTTTGAGAGAGAATCAAGACCTTTGGGTTATTCTTGCTAACTACAGGGGCATTCTGTTAATTCGCAGATCTGTGTGTTAAATAGGTCTTCCCCTTTATAACACAAGAAAGGTAGACATACATTATAATTGACTTATTTAGACTGAATCCATTTAGAATCCTGTTGTCCATTCTGTGCTGTTGTCTCTCTAGGAACCCTACTGGCCCAATACCCACCACTGTAGAGTAAGACTTCATCTTCCATGTATCCAATCCCAATTTCTTATGGTGCATGTTCCTATATTTTCCTTCTATGTGAGTGCCACTTCTTCCAGGGAAACTTGCTCAATACTTTTTCGTGACAGCTATAATTTCTGCCTGAGAATATGTTCTGGAGGCATTTAGAACAGATCATTAAATGGGATGCTGTATTATCCTCAATCCACTTAGGCTGTCCATTTTCCTGCCTTATGCTAGTTGCTAAGGAGATTAGTGTGAAACGGGGCCCCTGTCCTAAGGGGTTAATCATTTTACACTGTTCACTCCCCACAGAAGTCATAATCTGCTATGTGTGAAATCACATTTAGTTGCTGTGAAAATGATTACGATGCTTGGAATGGAACATTATGGCTTCAGGTGGGGAGATAAATAGTGAAAGTAGGTGGATTCCCAGAAAACACAAAGTTCTTCCCAGGAATAATGCTCTCTACCAAAACAGTAAGACAAAGGGATAGTATGGTGAAAAAGTAATTTGGGACATGGGAATTGACTTTGTTGGTGGATATTCTGTTTCCTTCTTTGTTCATTCATTCTTTTTTTTTTAAACAATAATCATATAATTGGGATATTCAAAAGATAATTGCCAAACCCAGAAGCTGATGGGGAAACTGAGGATTGGGAGATGGAAAAGAGTAGGTACCAGGCAATGAAATCCCTAGTTACTACTAAAGTTGGGAATTCTTTCCTCTCCCTGGGGCATATGTCAGTAAAGAGAAGAGGCACAGACATCCTCAGATCAAAGGCCCTTAATAAGACCAACATCACTGTGATGTGCTAAAAGGAAGTATCAATCCAGCATAGAACAGGTTACAATAATCCCTTAATCAGCCTTGAAAACAGAGCCAAATCCCAACAATTTGGGGGAAAGAAAAAACACCCTTATGTAGATTACAAAAAAACAGAAATAACTAAAATGTGCAAGCACAGTCCAATTCTAAGACATTTAAATTCTGCTTAACATGAAAATTTAACAACTGAAAGTAATGGAAATTAACAAGTGCATAAAATGAACCATATATGAATCATTAGGTATTTTTAAAATAAAAATACAATAAAACATTTAAAAATAAATACGGATAACCAGAGAGGAGAATTGTCTCAGACATACAAAGATTTCTCCTATTACATGTGATAAAGAAATTTCTGAAAAAGTTCTAAGAAAGTAAAAATTTTAAGTGAATGGAATTCTAGATGTTTTGGAAAGTTTGCCATTTAAATTTACCTTGCACCAACTCATTTTATAAAACAAGGAATAAAGAAAGTCAGTGATAACCATCGCTGAATTTATCTTCTCATAAATAGGCCAAATGTCTAGATATCTTGAAAATGGACAAATGTGTATCCCAGTAATTCTCTGCATAATTAGGATATAGCTCATTCGTGGCTTAAGAATCAATATCCAACACTAAAGAGTTTGAATTTTTTTCTACTTTTTCCTACCCACTCCAGCCTAAGAAGCCACAGGTAATTCACAACTACTCCACAGCCCAGGCAACATATGGGCCTTTTATGAGCAAGTTAGAAGGAATGAAGCTTTCACATGAATTCCTTTTCTCAAAAAACTTACCCTAAGAATACAGTAGAGGAAGACACAGAGGTCCATTTGAGTTAATATTCTTCTGCTTTTCTTTGTTCTTTTTTTTTTTTTGGCTTCAACTTTATGAAATATCTCATCTAGAACATTCCACCTAAGATATTTCAGGTAAAGAAATGAAGATATCCCCTGGCACATCTATGAAGACTCTAATGGTGTGACTTTACCTGGTTTGCAACCAGAGAAATGGAAAAACTGAGCTCTGGTTATGTACTATGACTTGAAATGCATTTAAATAAAATAACTAAATTAAAAAAAAAGAAAGAAAAAAAAAGAAATGAACATATTTGAGTAATAAATCAAACTCTTAGGCACTGTAAATTTTTGAGCAGAGATCTACAAGACTGACCATCGTAGGTAAAGGAGAACAATGTTTCTGTAGCAAACTGAATTATTGTTCCAAATTCACCTTCTGCCATGTGATTTCGCTGTTCCTCCCATTAAAGGCAGAATAGATTTCCTACCTGACTGAGGGCCATCTGAGTTGCTCCAGCTAATGGAACATAGGTTAAGAATGAAGTGTGCAAGGTCTAGACCTCCAAGGGCACTGCATCTTCCACTCATCACTCTTGAAATACTGCCACTGCTAGGGGCTGAACATGCTCTATTGATCCAAGGAAGTCAAGAGATGAGTGGAACAGACCGAACCCAGCCTATACGTAGGTGGGCACCAAGCTGAGCTGAGCCCTGCCTGGACCTGCAGATACCAGCTAACTCCCAGAGACAGATGCAAACACAAAATGATTGCTATTTTAAGTCATTAAGTTTCGTAGTAACTTATCACACAGCACTACTGTGGCAGGAGAGAACCAATGTTTGGTTTGCTGGTGTTTGGTCTTTGTTTGTTTCTTTGCTGTGCTAGAGATTGAACCAAAGGCCTCATTCCTGCTGGGGAGCACTCTCCCACTGAGCTATAGCCCCAGCCCCCACCTTACATTTTTTTGAAGTATAGGAATCTAAATAAGAAAACTCCACAAAAAAATAATTAAATAAATAAAAGGATCCCCCACCAGGTGCAGTGGTGCATGCCTGTTATCTCAGGGCCTTGGGAGGCTAAGCCAGGAGGATCACAAGTTCAGAGCCAGCCTCAGTGAGGCCCTGTCTCAAAACTTAAAAAGGGCTGGGGATGTGGCTCAGTGGTTGAGCATCCTTGGGTTCAATTCCTGGTACAAAAAAAAAAATAGGACTCCCATGTCTTCCACATCTTCAGTAGATGAATTCAATCAAAACCTGCCCCATAGAAATGAACTACGAAGGTACATGCCTCTCTCAAACTTGGCTCCAGAGGGAATTGATGAAATTAAGAAAATACCACCTAAGTTTGGAATTGGAGTCAGAATTTGTACCACCTGTACGTACCACAAACGCCACAACATTTAGGTAAGACACCCTGGGCTGGTAAAACCCTAAGTACCTAGAGAAATAAAAGCCCAGCCCTTTCTGGAGGAAGGTTCTTTCCTAGAGATAAAATCATAAGGAACACGAATCACAACTTTAAAAAAGAGCACCGTAGCTAAATCAACACAAATAAAACTAAAATAATGATAATAACATTTAGAAAATGAGCAAGTTGCAGAAAAATACATACTATTTACCATTTAAGTAAAATTCAAAAGGAGGCAAAACTAAGCAATATGTTATTTACATATTTAATATGTGGGTAAAGACTATATTGATATCAAGGAGCTGGTTAGCTCTAAATTTAGGTCAAAGTTCACTTCTGATGGGATAGAGAGGGAAGGTACAATAAGGCAGTATATGGGACTTTAAAAGTACTATAATATTCCATTTCTTAATCTAGGTGGATGGTAGAGGTTGAGTAGCCCTTACCTGAAATGCACAAGAAATGTTTCAGAATTTGTATGTTTTTTAAGGGTTGAATGAGATGGACATCACTACCCTAATGGTGTGACTCT
Source organism: Geosciurus inauris (assembly GCA_004024805.1). Lineage (NCBI taxonomy): Eukaryota > Metazoa > Chordata > Mammalia > Rodentia > Sciuridae > Geosciurus > Geosciurus inauris. The sequence goes on along the minus strand of PVHX01000860.1, from coordinate 64,122 downwards.
ATCTTGTTTGCAACCAGAGAAATGGAAAATGTAGCTCTATATATGTACTATGACTTGAAATGCATTTTTAAAAAATTTAAAAAAGAATGTGGATGTTTTTTGATTTTGGAGTATCTGCATATACATCATGAGGTATCTTGGGGATAGGACCCACATCTAAACACAAAATTTATATATGTTTTATATATGCCTTATATATACACACTGAAGGCAATTTTATATGATGTTTCTATTTCTAATAATTTCATGCATGAAAAAGTTTGATGGCATGGAATTTTCCACTTGTCAATGCTCAAAAAGTTACAGATTTTGGAGCATTTCAAATTTCATAATTTTGGATCAGAAATCAACCTATAGTGTTCTTTTCACTACTATCCTTTAAACTTTATATTTATGCTACATACACCCTGATGCACATACATTTTACAATAAAAATTTAAATAAAAATAAAAAAAAAAAAACCAGCACAGGTACCAAGTCTGGACACTCAGCAAGCTTCCCCTTATCAGTGAGGATTGTCAGTTGGCCCTGGAGCAACCTTCCTCTTTTCAAGGGGATGAGAATTAAAAACAGATGATAGGAGGACTTACCATTAATGGTTTAGAAAGCAACAGCCTGACAAGAAAGCACAAATGATGTTAAGAGCTGATTACCTGTAGAGGAATAAGAATGGCCAACTCTGATGACCGTCTATGCTGCTGTCATCTTTCCATACAGATACAATAAAATCAATGGGCACAAACCCTAAGTGCCTTAGCTTCACAGTGTGATAAACAATGCAAATGTCCTGATGATCCGGGTGCCTGCAACAACGGAAAGATGGAGACCCCTTCTCTCCTGGCTTGGGCGAATTATGAGTTCATTTTAGATACACATGACTCAGACTACCTGTAATCTCTTACTTCCCAGCATCATCCCAATATCGGGATCAGCAATAACATTCCTTGAGTCTTCCCCACCTCCTTCAGGAGGGCCACCTGTTCCATGAGCAAGACACAGGCTCCATTTAGAACTGGCTCTCAGGCACACTGAGAGGAAATTGAGTTCTAAACAGAATGAACAGAGGAGAACCTGCGCTGGGGTCCCAGTGTCCAACTGCTTTTTTTTTTTTTTTTTTTTTAAACAAGGAGAACAATGCAGTTTAATAGCTTTCCAACTGCTTTGAGATCCAGCCACTCATTTCTCTGGAATAGAGTTGCTTCTCATATAGATCTTGGTTCTTTACCAATCAAAGCACTTCCCAAAGAGATCAGCAAGTCCCCATTCCCAAAGAGATCAGCAAGTCCCCACTTTGCAGGAGAGAAAACTTTCTATTATTTTCTAAGAACTGAAAAGCAAGCCTGTGGCAGAGTTGGGCCTGGAACTAATTATCAGGACGCACTGATCTCAGGAAGATGTTTCCCTTCTTTGGAGAGGAAAAACAGAAGGCAAGAACAGCACTGATAACCAAAGTTTAAAAGGCCAATGTAGGAGTACATACAGTCTCTTTTATAGGGAATTCCCATCACCAACTTTTATATTCATTTTTCTAACAAATTAAGATTTCATAAGCATGCTAACTATTCCCCACCCTGGACTTCCACAGAGAAAAAAGAAATTTCTGATTCAGGAAAGGAATTTCTAACGCCAACAGAGACAGCAGGGATCTGCCTTTATGTCAAGATTATTGATTTAGGCCTAAAATTCTGAATGCAAAGTAATGAAATAAAGGAGCTGTGAAAATGATAAGTGATGTAAAATAAAAAGTGTACTTAATGATGTCCATGACTTGAAAAGAAGACACATTGGCAGCAAAATCAGTGCAAAGAAATGAATACTCAACAGCTCAAGATGATAATGTATGAAATGAGTCCTGCTGACTAATACGCAGGAAAGAGGCCGCTGATGACACAGAGTGAACAATACAGGTAAATTGTTCTCCTAAAATTTATGCATGGCGGAGAGTCTGAAGTGTGATTTCTATGGCAATAGTTGGGGAAAATTATAGCACTCTAATGTAGGTACAGTTTTTCCTTTTGTTATTACCCCCACCTCCCTTTTCCCTTAACCCTTTTAAAATAATTGTCCTGCCTGCCCACTTTTCCCTTCCCCCAGTGTTTAATAATTTCACTCCACCCCTCAGTCTTTGCTATGAGCCATCAGTAAATGCAAGATGCCAGTCTAAGATGGGATTATTGGCAGAACATTTGTCATGAGAGGAGACAAGAATCTATAGTGAAGATTTGTGGCAGGACTGAGGACAACCAAACCTCCTTGGGGTTTTACCTGAAGTACTGGGGATTCTCCAAACTCCCATCCTCCCTGATCCAAGCCCCCTCACCATTTTTCAATCACAGCAGCAGGGGGTCATCATGTCTGCAGAAATGGCAGTGCCCCAAAAGCACCTCAAAAGGACATTGGCTAGAACAAGCCAGAAAGAGAATGGTGTTAGAAAAGAAAGAAGTGCAAGAATGAAACCTATAGCACACCTCTCAGCTATGGGGAGGCTGACAGGATCACAAGTTCAAGGCCAGCCTTGTGACCCTATCTCAAAATAAAAAGAGCTGAGGATGTAGCTCAATGAGAGAGCTCTCCTAGATCCAATTCAATCCCAGCACAGGAAGGAAGGAAGGAAGGAAGGAAGGGAGGGAGGGAGGGAGGGAGGGAGGGAGGGAATGCTATAGAAATATCATATTTCTTTTACTTTTATTCACTTTGCTAAGTGGTGGTGCATTTCCATTTGCTTGTCGTCATCCCCCCACCCCCGCCTTCCCCAAACAAAATCCTAGACTAAACCCCCTAAATGTAATTCATTTAAAACAGAGTTCTTTGGGTTATGTGGGTCAGGGATCTGGAGAGCATGGTTCTGTCTTTATTTGAGACATTCCTCACAACACAGCCTCCAAGGCATTTCCAGGGATCCCCAGGACACTAAGGAATCAGTTCGGGTGCCACTGAACAGTGGATAACAGGCATAGATACAGGTGGGCTCACTTTGATCAAAGACAAGTTAGGTTGACAACTAAAAAAAGGTCTAAAATCCTCCTCCCAGCTTTTTACAGTAAAACTCCCCAAATCACTTCCCATCTGTATTATTTTTCTAATGCTGCTATAAGAAATTACCACAAACTTGATGGCTCATAACAGTAGAAATGAATCCTTTCAAAGTTCTGGGAAGCCAGAACTGTGAAATCAAGGTATTGGCAAGGTTGGTTCCTTCTGGAAAGAGGGACAATCCATTCCATGCCTCTCTTCTAACTTCTTGCCAACAATTCTTGGCAATCTTTGGCTTAGAAACATCAATTAAATTTAAATCTCTGCTTCCATTTTCACATGGCCTTTTCTTCTGTGTCCTTATATCTTCTCCTTTTTTGTCTGTCATAAAAACACTCACCACTGGATTTGATGATGCTGCCTCAAGACCCTTACCTTGATTATGTCTGCAAAGACCTCCTGGTAAGATGATTTTGCAAGATGACACAAATAGGAAGCCCTAGATCCTCCTTTTCCCCACAGGGACACTTAACAATACAAGAACCAATTTCTTGTCTGATGGACCCAGAAAACAATTAAGAAGCTCCTACTTCCCAGGCAAGTGCAAAACTAGATGCATCAATTCTGGTAGGGAAGTTCTAGGAGCACTCACAGTCCCTCCACCCAGTTCAACAGAGTAAAACTAGAAGGGAGCTCTCAGTTCTAGCTTCTGCCTGAGGAGAACAGTTGAAGCACACATTCTGTGTTCTAGCTTTTAGAGGCTACCTGGGGAACTAGCTTCTGTCCTGTCTCAGATTGCTGACAGGAGCCAGCATATTCTAAAAGCCTAGAGGCCACTGAGAACAAAAGAGTGTCAGATAACTTGAGGAAAATCCAGAAAACCTGCAGACACCAAAGAGAGCAAAATACTATTGAGCTCCCGGGGGGAAAAAAGGAAATTGGCAAATTCCTCAAACACATACAAGTTCAGAAAAGACACATCCACAGAAAAGAAAAGGTTTGAAAGACTCTCAGAATCTCTAGAAGGGTTGATTGGTAAGAATCCTATATGAAACCTGTCTGAAAACTCTGAGAGAGAATTGCTTTTTAAATGTGTGAGTTTCAGGGGCTGGGATTGTAGCTCAGCGGTAGAGCGCTTGCCTCACATGCGTGAGGCCCTGGGTTCGATCCTCAGCACCACATACAAAGCAATAAAATAAAGACATTGTGTCCATCTACAACTAAAAAAATATTTAAAAAAAATGTGTGAGTTTCAGTACACATACACATACACAAAAAGAAACACAGCCCAATCAAAGGACCAAAATAAATTTTCAGAAACTCACTCCAAAGAAATAGCAATATATTAATTACCTGACAATAATTTCAAAATAACCATTGTGAAAATGTCAATTAGCTCAGGAAAATGTTGCATGAACCAAATGAGAACATCAACAGAGACAGAAAATATTAAAATTAAAAAGAACCAAACAAAATTCAGAGCTGAAGAATATCATAACTGAATTGAAATATGCACTGAGGTTCAACAGAAGACTTGATCAAGCAGAAACAAAAATCAACAAACTCAAAGATGGCATTTGAAATTATCCAGTCAGAGAATCAAAAAGAATGAAAATAATGAAGAAAGTCTAAGGTATTTATGAGACACTATCAAGTAGACCAATATGTACATTTAAGGAGTCCCAAAAGGAGTAGAGAAAAAGGGGTGGGGGTTAAAAAATAATGGTAGGAAACTTCTAAAATCTAGGGAGGGAAAAGGAAATGTGGACTCAAGAAGCTAACTGACTCCCACTATGTTGAACTCCAAGAAGTCCGTCCACACTGAGACACATTATGATCAAACTGTCAAATGTCAAAGACAAAGTGGATTTTGAAAGTGGCAAGAGAAAAATCAACTTGTCACATATAAGAAAGCCCCCATAAGGCTATACCAGTGGTCTTCTCAGCAGACAGCTTGCATACCAGAAGGAAGCAAAATGGTACATTTGATCAAAGTGCTAAAAGAAGAAAACTGCTAACAAAGAATACTATATCTGGCAAAACTGTCCTTCAAAAATGAAAGAGAAATATTTTTCCAAATAAACAAAAGCACTAGATCAATTTTGCCAGAACTACTAAAGGAAGTCTTTCAAATTGAGCTAGAAAGATACTAGGCTGCAAAATGAAAGTATATGAAGGCATAAAACTCACTGGTAAAGGTAAGTATATAAACAAGTATAGAACTCTACAATATTTTAACAGTGATATGTGAATTATTTTTAATTCTCATATGTAAGTTAAAGGACAAAAGTATAAAAATAACTACATAAATATGTTAATGGATACATGGTGTAAAAACGTTATCATTTGTGACATCGATAACATACAGTGTGGTGACGGAAAAGTAAAAATACAGCTTTTGTGTGTGTCTGAAGTTATTATCCACTTAAAACAGATGGTTAAATCTATGTATATTTAAGTCCCATGTTAACCACAAAGAAAATACCCGTAGAAGATACACACACACACCAAGAGAAAAAAAAGAAGATAGAGAAAGAAATCAAAGTATATCACTTGAAAACATGAACAAAAGGAATACATAATTGATGCCACAGAAATAAAAATGATCATGAACAATTATGCACTAATGAATTGACTAACCTAGAAGAAATGGATAAACTCCTAGAAACATACAAACTACCAAGACTAAATTATGAAGAAACAGAAAATCTGACAGACCTATAACTAGAAAGGAGACTGAATTGGTAATCAAAACCTCCCAACAAAGAGAAGCCCAGGACCAGATGGCTTCCCTGAAGAATTCTAGAAAACACTTAAGGAATTAATGCCAATCCTTCTCAAACTTTACCAATATAGTGTTGGGAGAGGAGAAAACACTTCCAGACTTATTTTTTGAGGCCAATATTATTCTAATGACAAAGTCAGACAAAGAAATTAGAAGAAAAGAAGAAGAAAAACTACCAGCCAATATCCCTAATGAATATTGATGCAAAAACCCTCAACAAAATAACCTGAAAACTGAATTCAGCAGTATATTAAAAGAATCCTATACCATGATCAAATGGGATTTATCCCTGAGATGCAAAGAACGACTCAACATGCAAAAGTCAATATTAAGAATGAAAGATAGGGCTAAGGTGGTCACTCAGTGGTAGAGTGCTTGCTAGCATGTATGAGACACTGGGTTCAATTCTCAGCACCACATAGAAGTAAATAAAATAAAAGTCCATTGACAACTAAAAAATATTTTTAATAAAAATAATAAAAAGTAATTCAGCAACTTAACAAGGCCCTAAGCAACTAAGTGAGACCAGGTCTCCAAATAAAATATAAAAAGGGTTGGGGATGTGACTCAGTGGTTAAGTGCCCATGGGTTCAATCCCTGGTACCAAAAAAAAAAAAAAAAGAAAGATAAAAATCATATGATTACCTTAATATGAATTCAACATCCTTTCATGATAAAAGCACTCAAAAAACTAATAATGAAATTAACTCAATAAAGTCCATATGTAAACATTCAACATCTTGTGTTCATGGATTGAAAGATAACATTGGGCCTGGGGTAGTGGCTCAGTGGTAGAGCACTTGCCTAGCATGCATGAGGCACTGGGTTCGATCCTCAGCACCACATATAAATAAATAAAAAATAAAGGTCCATCAACAACTAAAAAAAATTTTAAAAGAAAGATAATATTGTTAAAACATCTATACTACCCAAAGTGATCTACAGATTCATTGCAATCCCTATCAAAATTTCAATGACATTTTTTGCAGAATAGAAGAAGGTAATCTTGAAATTCTTATGGAACCCTAAAGGACCCTGAGTAGCCAAAACAATGTTAAGAAAGAACAAAGTTGCAATTCTCTTACTTTCTGACCTCAACACATCTTAGAAAACTACTGGGATCAAAACAGTACAAGACTGGCATAAAGTCAGATATGTAGGCAAATGGAGCACAACACAGAGTCCAGAAACCCGTATATACACATTGAAACAATCCTCAACAAGGGTGCCAAGACTATGGAGTGGGAAAAGCATGGTCTCAACAAATGGTGTTGGGAAAATTAGATAGCCACATGTAAAAAATGAAATTGGGTCCTTATTTTACACCATACCCAAACATCAAATCAAAACAAACTAAAGGACATATGGTAAGACCTGAAACTACATAACTCCTAAAAGAAAACAGGGGGAAAGCTGTATTACATAAGCAATGATCTCTTGGTTATAACAGCAAAAACACATGCAGCACAAGCAAAAACAGACAGGTGGAACTACACTAAACTAAAAAGCTTCTGCACGGGAAAGGAAACAATCAGTGAAAAGGCAAACACGGACTGGAAGAAAATATATGTAAACTGTATGTCTGCGAAGGAGTCGATATTCAAAATCTGATTCTATGGTATATAACTAAAAAGAACCAATAAATAAAATAGAAACTATAAAAAATGCCTACAACTCAACAGCAATAAAAATGGACAAAGGACTTGAATAGACACTTCTCTATGGAAGACATAAATGGCCAGCAGGCATATGAAAGATTCAATATCACTAATCATCAGAGAAACGCGAATGAGAACCACAACAAGACATCACCTCATGCCTGTTAGGAGAGCTGTTATCAAAAACAAAACAAAACAAAACAGAAAAATAACAAGGGAGCCACTATTCAACCCACCACATGTGTACACAGCTGTATGCAGCTCACCGGTACTAGGTATACAAAGTAGGTGTCAGCTAGGATGGCTAAGTATCCTGTTTGCTCAGGACTACCCACTTTTAGCACTAAAAGTCCTGTGTCCCAAGAAAACCAAGATTCTTGGTCACTCTAAAGTTGGCTCATTCAGATTTGAATTTATACTATGGTATCTGCAAAAGAGAAATCAAATGTTAAATCGGAATAGCTAGAGGGTTGGAGGACATACCTGGACAGAACGCCCAGACTGGTTCAAATGTCAGATCTAATCCTCCTCAGCTCTTATGCCTGTGTGCTGACTTGTCTGCCTGAACTGCAACAATGACAGAGATCCTAACAGTGCACTCTGGAAACACAGCTTCCCAGATGGCCAGAGATGGGAGCGGCCCAAAGGAAGGACATCCAAAGGGTCATGTTCCTAATTTCCTCACACTGATCTGAAATACCAACTTTTATTGTCATTCTTTAAGTACCTTCAAAGTAATGAGGATGAGCTTTTAAATCTTTTTGAGCAATAAAAAGCATGGCTATAAGAAAGTCCCCAAGTGCACAGACAACCAGCATTAGGCCCTAGGCCTCCTGCATTCCTTCTGTAATTGCCTAAAAATCTTTGTGATATCTCAGAAATATCTGTCACTCCAAAACATTAAAGTGGTCGAATTATTCTCATCTGAAAGCCTCAATTTAAGAATTTCTTAGAATTTGCCAAGTTCTTGGGTTGGTAATTCACTTGGAATTATTGCCTCTTTATCATTTCCCTCCCATTTTGTTATAGGGTATTTAGACATCACCAGTAGTTCTTAGCTAATTCCGGCTTTTTAATAAATGGCTGAGCACAGCAATCAAATCCCTGCATTTGCAGGTAACTCCAGTGAAGCTTTTCTGCACACACCAACATAAAAAATGAGATTTCAGGGAAGAACAACACATCTCTGAGAAGGCTGCATTGGGAGAAGGCCACTGGGGTGTGCTTTGACTCTATCTGTACATCAGCCATTTGGTCTACCATATTCTTTGCAATGCTGGGTTTGTAACCTTCAGGAAGCATTGAAGGCCCCCAGTAATACAGAAACAACATATCCTTTTCAGTGTAATAATCTTTTGTGTTTTGAACACGTTATACCAACCCTTAATGATTGACATGTTGACTGACTTTATTGGCCAAAAAGATGGTCACCATGCGATCAAAAGAAATGGGTCAGGAATTTCACATATAAGGAATATGTAAAAGAGGAGAGGACAGGGGATATGGAGGTTTGCAAAGAATACATATGGTTAGAGTTGGGCATTTATTGGAGACACTGCAAATCCAAATCAAAACCTTGCTTGATTGCCCACCTACTGTATGCAATATGGGGAGTAATAAGGAAGGGTAAAACTAGGTCCACAGGGAGCTTACCCTCCAGTCAAATTAGTAATAATGGCTATTAATGGATCTTAATACAAATGGATGCACTTAGTAAGGTTTACTATGTGCCATGAGTGTTTAGTCACTATATACCACATTCTCTCATGGGAGAACTGAGAAAGTCATATGCTCAAGAATACATAACTTAAAAATGATAAAACTTGGATTCAAATCCAAGTTTGGTACATCTTCCAAAGCTCATTCTCTTTCCACCAGGGTCTATTCCTAGGAGTAAAATGGTAGGACCATGTGCCTACTACTTGGTCATCTGGGTAAAAATCTGCCCTTCAAACTTGCTGTTTCATGTTATAATCTCTCCAATTGATTATGAGAATTTCTACTTGCCAAACATCTCTTGTCAGTACTTGATAAAATCAGACTCATATTTCTGCTTGTCTACCTGATATAAAGTGGTATCTCATTAGGGCTTAATTCCAAGTTCCTAAATTCTGATAATTAAGCTTTTTTTCACATGCTTATTAGTTATTACTGTTTTCTCTGAAATGACTGTTTAAGTTATTTGTATATTTTCTTCTGAATTATCTGTCATTTCTTATTTATTTATGGTATTTCTTAGCTTTTATATATATTCTTAGTACTAAACTTATTTAGCTATATGTATTGGAAATAATTTTCTTGAATTAGTGGGGTGTTTTTCCTTTATAGTAAAAAGTCTTCTCTGAGGTGCAAGGGAGCTCTACCATGGAGCCACATCCCCAGCACTTTTTATTTTTTATCTGAGATAGCGTCTCACTAAATTGCTTAGGGCCTCACCAAGTTACTCACTAAGGGCTCACCTCAAACTTGAGATCCTTCTGCCTCAGCCTCCCGGAATGCTGGGATTATAGGCATGCACCACTGCACCCGGTATATTAAGGTGTCTTTTGATGACCTGATATTCTTCATTTAATACAAATTTGTTAGACTTTTAGTTCATGGCTTATGTTTTTGTGTCTTTTTCATAAAGTCACTCACCACATCAAGATCATAAAAGTATCTTCCTATATTCTCCCCTACACTGCTTAGAATTTTCTTTTCACATTTAAGTTTTTAATCTACTTCGAATTAATTTTTTGTATTTGGTGCAGGTAGGAACCTGATTTTGTTGCTGTCTCCTCTTATGATTTCCCACTTGTCTCAGCACTATTCATTGAATAATCCTTTCTTCTCCCACTTGTCCCCATGCCCATCTGTCATAAACCAAGTTTCACTATTCAGGAATTTATTTCTAGCTCCCTATTTTGTTCCCTTGGTCTATTTGTTTCTCCTCAAGACCATACCACAATGTTGTGACTATTCATACCCTTACCTCTCTGTTCCTCAACCCTCACATAAATTTGAGAAATCAGTGTATCAAATCCCCCTCTCCCCCAAAATTTGTAATTCTGATCAGAATCCCACTGAATCTTTGGATCATTGGCTGGAGAACTGAAACTTTGTAACACTGATTGAGTCACCCTATTGCCAACATGGTATAGCTCTCAGTTTATTTAGAATTCATGTCTTTTTAAAAAATGCTACCATTGTATCCATAGGGGGTTTTGCACATCTTTTGTTCCATTTATTCCCAGGTCTCTTTCATTTTTAAGCTGTTGGTGGTCTGAATAAATACAAGTTATTTTTTATATTGCTTTTCTATCCAGAAACCTAGACCAACTCTCTTTTTTTAAATTAATAATTTCTTTGTACTTGGATGGTCTGCATTAAAAAATTATATCTGTGAATAGTGACAGGACTTTTTTTTTTAATTAAAGAACAATAATCTGGAGCCAGCTGGCATGAGACCAAACTAATAGTTTCCATTTTTTTTGAATAACAGTTAAATAGTGTTAACAATGAAGAGATCACAGTGAGCTCCAGTTCTCTACTTGCCACCAAAGAAAACAAAGGTGGAGTGACGTGGAGCAAGGACCATCCACGTTCAACCATGAATACATCTGTTAGAGTGACTACGAAAGAGAAATCAAAATCAGCAAGCATTCTCTGTATGCGAGGGGTGTTTTTTTGTCCATTATCACATCTAAGGGTGCTGGTGATGATGGAAGGAAGGAAAAGAAAAACACTGGAGAGACTGAGTATCTTTTAAAAAATGTGGTCAAGAGTTTAGAATTCTTTGGAGATAGACACCACAATATAAATGCCAGGCACTGCTGTTTTATAACACAAGTCTATAATGGACTACATTTTGAAGAGAGAAACAATATACTATTGTGTCTAGCAAAGTTTGAGCCAAAATCTCAGTTGTGCATGTGTTTGTATTTAGAGAAATAAATCTGCCTTAACAATTCTTTAATCAGTGGCATAATAACTTAGATGCTACCATCTGTGAGTTTAATCATTTAAATACTGGGGGGGGGGGGGAGACTGGTGATGATCCTGAGGGAAAAGCCTTAGCATAAGAGAGCCAGGCACACACACACAGACGGCGGCTACAGGATGACAAAAGGCCTGGTCAGCTCATTCCATCAGCCCCACCAGCTATTCAGCATTTTGATATCTGTTAACTAATTGTGCTTCTCTTTCTTCCCAAATGAATTTCTGGATATCTCCCAGACTGATTAAGTGGCCTACGCTTGACTCTAAGAGAATCTTCTGTGACGATTCTTACCTTTTTTTTAAGGAAATGAGTCTTAGGAGTCACGCGTCTCCCCAGGGGTCTAGGAAGCCTCCAAGTCTATAAGCTCCTGGACCAATTAACCCGAGTTCCTGAGGGCAGGATGCAAGTGAAATCAGCACAGGGGCTGCCTGCCTTTCATCTTCCCAATCCCATGCCTAACTCTCGGCCTCAGCACCCGCGAAGGAATCGAGCGATGTTCGAGCGATGTTTATGAACTGCATCTGCGTTTCTCTTCGGAAAGTTCACGGTGTGTTTCTGAGTGATGTCTGTCTCGCTAGCATGTCAGCTCATCAACGATGCAAACATTCTGACCGTAGAGTGAGGAGGAAGCTCTGAAAGGCCAAAGCCCAAACTGGAGCTCCATGAGGCACGTTTGACAGAGACAGGACTTCATATATGGTCCCCTCCACCTTCTCTGCAGAGTGAACCAGCACCAGGGATGTGACCCCTGGGTAAAGGAAATCAACAGATAAGGGAAACGAGCAGGTGCAGAGGCGCAGCAGTCTACCCTTCACTACCCCGGCTCCCCATCAACGTGCCTCCTACCATTCTGCAGTTACAAAAGCAGTGGCCTATAAATCTGACACAGGCTTTTGAAGTTCCTTTGTCATGAGGATCCTTGTCTGCCACTGCCATGAGTCACTGAATACGAGTAAAAGACAACAGTGCAAATAACAACGAAAATGTAGTTTTATTACGCGCAGGTATGGTTCTAAGTCCTTTAACACAGGTATACAGTTGTCCCCCAGAGTGCTGCCCCTGAGTCAGGCATGAGGATAGAAAAATGAAAGGCAGTCTCCTCCTCTGATTTCATTTGCATCCTGCCCTCAGGAACTCACCGTTAATTGGTCCAGGAGTTTACAGACTCTGAAGCTTCCTGGACCTCTTGGGAGACATGTGACTTCTAAGACCCATTTCCTAAGAAAAGGTAAGAATTGTCATAGAAGATTTGTTAAAGTCAAGCATCAATCATTTAACTAGTCTAGGAGACACCCAAAAATTCATTTGGGAAAAAAAGAGAAGCCCAATTGGTTCTAGGACCCCATGGATAACAAATTTATAGATGTTCAAGTCCTTTACGTAAAATGGCATAATATTTGCAAAGAAGTTACATACTTCCTCCCATGTACTTTAAATCATCTCTGGATTATTTATAACACCAAATACAATGTAAAAGCTATGCATATGGCTGTTATACTGTATTACTTAGAAAAGAATAGTCCACATAGTCCATACATGTTCACCATGAATGTAATGTTTTTCCTTTTTTTTTTTTTTTAAACTAGGGATTGAACCCAGGGGTGCTTAACCACTGAGCCACATGCCCAGTGGGTGGGGGGGGGGTTGCGCTTTTTTTTGAAACAGGGTCTGGCTAAGATGCTTAGGGCCTCACTAAGTTGCTGAGGTTGTTTTTGAACATGCAGTCTTCCTATCTCAGCCTCCTGATTTGCTGGGATGACAGGTGTGCACCATAGCACCCAGCCCAAATACGTTTGATCCACAGTTGATCAAAACATGGATGTCAGACATGCAGATATAAAGGACTAACTATATAGAAAGAATGAGAATAAAATTTCCTAATATATCCCCAAACACTGGTTGAAATGTCACTGTCGTTGAGGTTGTGTGTGAATATCACATCCTGCTCTGTGAAACAAACATCTGTCTTTCATCCTTCTAGAAATTCCATTCTACTTCCAGAGGCAGACTCCTGAGAGATCCCATTAGGAAACAGCCCCCTCACTGGAGACTCTACCTGGAAAAGAAATTAAAAAGTGAAGCACAGGCAAATGTTCAAGAGATCTTCCCTATGTCTTCCTATGTATCTCAGGAGTCAATGAACAAGTTAAACAAGTAACTGTCACCAAGGAAATAAAACTGTATACAAAGTTAAATTACAAGTAATCAAACTTAGCAGTTCCTGGTCTTCTCTTCAGACAGTTGCTTTGATAGGTAACTGTCCCCTGTACTCTTTACAATGGTGAGTCCTATGCTTTCCGGTATATATCTTACATATTGAGGTAAGGCTCTCCAAAGACAAATGCAAAGACATGCCCAATCTGTCTGTCAGCAAGGAAAGCAGTGGTAATAATGTGCCCCATCTGATATATTATGTATATATATATACACACACCCTAGTGCAGACAAGATATTTGAAAAATGTTGACAACAATTATCAGTGACCAAAGGAACAGGAGGCAAGCTGTTGTGGAGAGAGATGATTTCAATGTTAGATGCAGAAACCATTGGTGTTTCCCTGATTTCAGATTTTGCATGGAAATAGCCTTAAGAAATTCAAGGGTTAAGGTTGGGGCTGTAGCTCAGTGGTAGAATGCTTGCCTAGCATGTGTGAGGCACTGGGTTCTATCTTCAGCACCACATATAAATAAATAAAATAAAGGTATAAAAAAATACAATAACGGCCGGGCGCAGTGGTGCACACCTGTAATCCCAGCATTTTGGGAGACTGAGACCAGGGAATTGCAAGTTCAAAGCCAGCCTCAAGCAACGGCAAGGTGCTAAGTAACTCAGTGAGACCCTATCTCTAAATAAATCACAAAATAGGGCTAGGGATGTGGCTCAGTGGTTGAGTACCCCTGAGTTCAATCTTCGGTACCAAAAACAACAACAACATTATTTAAAAAATATTTTTTAAAAAAAGAAATTCAAGGGTTGACTGAGATCTCATCAACAAGCATCTATGGAGAGCTATGTTCACAGTTCTGTGCTAAGGCCATGAAGATTTAAGAAACCAGGAGACAAGATAGCTATTGAATTAATAATCTAATAACAAATTTGTTGCATCTGCGGTCCATGAATTAAATGTGTATCTGCAGTCAAGAGCTCGGCTCTATGTCTGTCTAGGTTGAGCACATACCCCACCCAGGTCCCAATACAAATGACACAGATGCCAGCAAGACATTTACACTTGGCAGAAGATAACTGATGTGTGAGAAGAACTTCCATCCTCCTGCCCTTCAAAGGAAGTTCTACCAGGTATATGGAAGACTGAACAAATCAGTACATGAGGCTCAAAAGTTGGTACATCTCTAGAACAACTGAAATTAGACATATTATGTTTACAAATTATCAAAATTCTATCTATCAATTATTCCTTCCAAAGCCCTAGAGAGTCCAACATATTCATTTCCCAGAGAAGTTAAGTGGCCTGCCCTGAACCACATAGTAAGTCAACAGCAAAGCTGAGAAATCTCCATGCACCTGAAATGGGCCCTGGCCGCACTCCCTGTCCTGAATCACATTACGTTCTTCAGTGACAGATGGACAGAGAGTGCTGCACACTTACGAATTAACTAGTATGGTTCCTAGACTCTGGAGACCAAGCGTCTACCAAATTCCATGGGAAGCACAGAAAGGGCAGGCCGACAGCCCACCTGGAGAACCCAGTTTCTCACAAGTCAACTTGATAGTGCTTCATAATTTCCTGTTCTTGCCTGGTTTGTGGAGCTCTCTCCCACCCAACCTAGCCCCCAAGATAGCAACAGGAAGTATGTCCCTTCACCTACCCTGTGACATTGTCCCACCGGCCGTCTACTATCCTTCAAAAATACTCAACAGAGGAAAAACTCTCCTTTTTTAAGAGATTCATTTTTCCAGTTATTATCAACATAGTAAAATGCTTTTCAACATGCCAGGGGGTTATTATCAGGAGGTGATGTTTGCTGTTAGTGACCAGCCATGACTAGGCCCTTGGTCTTGTACCCCTATTTTTTTTTTTATCTCAAGTGTGCTCATTTCCTTGGGCCTCATTCTCTAGAACTGTGACAGCAGATCTGACGACGGTATTTATGTTCAAAGACATTGGTCCCAACAACTCTCTGCCCAGTAACAGCTGTGCACTTTTTTGATGGAGCCACAGCCCTCGCTGCCCAATGGCAAGAAATGTGGCAGTGGGACAGGAAGAGGGCACATTTGAGGTTGTGCATCACCTTTCACATTGCCTAGGCACACACTGATTAGGGCTGTGCTCCAAGTGGACACATAAACAGCAAAGGTGAGCTGGGAGGGCCGGGGGTGTGGCTCAGTGATAGAGCACTTGCCTAGCAGGTTCAAGGGTCTGGGTTCCATATCCAGCACCACCAAAAAAAAAAAAAATTAAAAAATAAATAGTGAGCTGGGAAAGAGCTTAGTGAATCATTCACTTCAATGCCTCTTCTTTCAGTGATAAGCGGAGCAAGACTCGGGACAACTGTGCAATGTCCCCCCAAACCCAGGTGGTTAGTGGCACAACTAAAGGTCAAACATCTTTGAATCCATTACTGTTTCTATCATTCAAAGATCATACACACACACACCTTGGGACTGGGTAGGCCTGGCACTGGGGGACTGCTGCAGAAATCTGGCACTTCTCTGTTGCACAACACAAGGGGCATCTGTGATTCCCAGGTAGTCTTGCTTTTACTTTTCATGCCAGCTGGCTGATCAACACGCCAAATATGAAAAAGTGTTCACACACAGGGAAACCAGAGCAGAGGCAGGTTAGGTCACCTCCCAGCCAACTTGGTGAGTCAGCAGCCGTCACCGGCGGCCTCTGCCTCGCAACCACTGGTTCTCACCCCTACCTGCGGGCCCTGCTTGTTCTGATTTCATGCTGTCCTTAATGCCTTGCTTCTGTAGCTCTGTCATTGTTATCCTTGGCACACACCCGTGTATTGTTACCCAAGGCCCTGGGTCAGACGCTGTGAGAAGACACTTGGAATGAGACACCACAGTGCCACACAGAGCAGGTGGAATTTGGAAAGAAGCCAGCTGTTAATCACGGTAAGACAAACTTTCACTGTAGCCTCTATTTTATGGCTCCCATTTGTTTACCTGCTCCTTTCTGTAGGTTAGAAAGGAAAGAGCTTTGATCCTGCTCCAGCGCCAATACCACCATTTGTCCACAATGTTCAGGAAAAGAAGCCTGTTGAGCGACGCAGGTCAGGAATGGGCCCTGGCTTCAGTTCTGGAGAGAAACCAGAGACTCCTCCCTCATACACTTTGACACCAGCAGTTCATATCTCAATATGACTGGATGGCTTAGGGTATTGTTCATCTTTCATGTGTTGGTCTTGCCTCCCATTTAGATGGACAGCAGCTCACAGATGATGGGGCTCCATCTTTTTGTTTTGTTTTTTTTTTGGTACTGGAGATTGAACTCAGGGGCACTCGACCACTGAGCCACATCCCCAGCCCTATTTTGTGTTTTATGTAGAGACAGAGTCTCACTGAGTTGCTTAGCACCTTGTCGTTGCTGAGGCTGGCTTTGAACTCATGATTCTCCTGCCTCAGCCTCCCTAAATGCTGGATTACAGGCTTGCGCCACCGCGCCCGGCTGGGGCTCCATCTTAAAGCTGTGGATGCTGAAGATTCATGCAGAGTTACTGAATCAACACTATGTGTGATGATCATCATGAGGAAATGACAATAAAAATAAGGAGGATGACCTACCCAGCATAACCTAGAACAGCAGTCCTGTCAAGTTCCCCGGGACCCCAGGCCTGGGCAGCTCTTGACTCACCTCCAGAGAATGTGTGAAGAATGGAAAGCCGTGATAAGCAACTCAATAAGGACAAGAATTTACTGGAGATGGGGGATATAATCTGTCAAGCCCACAAGAGTCCTATAAAAGGTCAGCTAACTTCACCAAAGACTCAAAAAATTGAAAAGACTGAAAAATATTGCCCAGGAGCAAAGAGAACTAACCTCATCCCTGCAGGCTTGGAGGACTAACACTGGCCTCAGTTTCCTCATCTGGACAATGTGGCTATTGGGCTGGGGAAAGATGAAAGTCCTTCCAAATTGAACATTCAACATCTGCTCCAAGTATCAAGAGACAATATGTATGCCAGTTTCACATTGGCAGTTGACATGTCATGAACCTAGATTGCATTAAGTCAAATCAGGATTTCATGTAAAACTCCATGTTGTTTATAAGATGCCTAGCCTGCAGCAGTGACGATGTGGAAGCCCAAATCTTGTCGTAAATTCATTGTAGATGAGAAAATGGACACCTTGAGAGGTCAAATAGCTTGCGCTAGGTTGCACAATTAGATATGGGTATTATCCAGTCCAGTGAGATTTCCACGACAGGGGGTAGGAAGGAGGGAGGACCCACAGGACACCGAGAGCAAAAACAAACAAAATCCCCTTTGAATGACTTTAAGAGACTTGTTTAATCTCTTCATGCATCTCTATTTCTACTTCTCAAGGAAGTATTACAACCAACTCTTATTATTATCCAACTCTTAAGAACCATGAATAAATGGGTGATGTGAAACCAAAGAAGCACTGTGTCTAACAATTTAGAAATTACTATTCTGTGGGCAAAAAAATAGGAAGAAAATATTTGCAGTACCATCTTGTTAAAGACAGAAAAAGAGTATCTCCATGTCTTCAGATTTATTTTTTTTTTTTTTTGGAATGGTACAACATGAGATGTTACAAGTATAACCTGCAGCTGCCCTCAAGGGTTTTTTGTTGTTGTTGTTGTTGTTGCTATTTGTTTGTTTTTCTTTTCTAAACTCTCAGAACAGGAATGTCTCAAAAGAACACAAACTGGTTTTCATAAAGAGCTGGGCAGCACTGCCTCTGGGCCACTCTGTGCAACCAGAGCCACAGGGCAGCTCACATGTGGGCAGTGGGTTGTCACAGGCTATGTAATTATACCAAGAAGAAAACATAACACGTGACAAGAGTGCCCAAAGTGCTTCTGAGGAAGAGTGGGTGAGGATCAGGGAGGGCTTTATATTTCTTGGTGCTGGAGACTGAGCCCAGGGTCTTGTACATGCTACACACACTCTACAGCTGTGCCCCCTACTCTGGGAATGACTCTTTAAAAAAGAATTCACAAGCCTGACCATGTTTCTGATTTCAACATAAATGGGTTTCACAAAGCTTCAATCAGGACTCAACAGGAGTTTCCAGAGACTTTTCCAAAGGACACTAGCTCCAGTGAAACTGGACCCTGCACTGATTTTGGCAAGTGGAGAAATGGACAGAGGGAATGTTTAGAGCTTTTAAAAAATAGAAATAGAGGCTGGGTATGTAACATAGTGGTAGAGAGCATGATGGGCAAGCACAAAGACCAGGGTTTGATCCCCAGTAC
Organism: Geosciurus inauris; assembly: GCA_004024805.1. NCBI lineage: Eukaryota > Metazoa > Chordata > Mammalia > Rodentia > Sciuridae > Geosciurus > Geosciurus inauris. The sequence goes on along the minus strand of PVHX01000860.1, from coordinate 45,319 downwards.
CAAAAAAAAAAAAAAAAAAGGAAATACTGTTTTTGTTAAGAACACATAATTGCCATATCACAAGCCAAGTTCCTGAAGGGGTCACAGTTTTAAATCTGGAGCAGACATGCCATAAACCCACAAAAGGGCAGCTGCCCCTGTGGTTCCCACTACACAGCATCTTTTAGAATACACTGGCAGCAGAGAGTACTGAGCTCGCACGAGGCATCAAGAAAAATTCTATTTTATGCCATAGGAACTGAGCTCCATAAAAGCAGAAAACATATTTCCTTCCTGGGTTACTCTTTCCCCAGAACTGAGAACCTGCTATCTTTATAGCAGTTCTAGAAATCTCTACAAATTTCTTTCAACAGAAATTGCTCAGGCTCAAAAATCTAAGCTCATCAGTGCAGGCAGGATACATTTCCAAAATAAATCATCACTCAAAAAGAATGTTATTTTTCCTTTAACAAAAGGAAAAGCCCCCCTGCTTTGTTAATTTTCATAGAATTGTCTTTACCCTAACCCCATAAAGAATGAGGAAATTCCAACTTTTTGCTCTGGAAAGTTACAGTACCTGGGCTGTTCTGAGCACAATGTCCAACAGAAGCCATTGTGTGTCTACCGTGTGCCTAACACAGCTAATTATTCTTTCTTATGTATACCATATATGTAACCATATAAAATTCTAGACATATAATTAGTCATAAATATACCCATTGTTAAAGTAAATGTTTTAAATGTTATTTTCTCCATGATTATTTATTTACTTATTTATTTATACATATCTGGGATTGAACTCAGGGGTACTCAACCACTGAGCCACACCCCCAGTCCTATTTTCCATTTTTTTTTTTTTTTAGAAACAGTGTATCACTGAGTTGCTTAGCATATTGCTGTTACTGAGGCTGGCTTTGAACTCGTGATTCTCCTGTCTCAGCTTCCCAAAGTGCTGGGATTACAGATATACACCACCGCGCTCGGCTTCTCTATGAATATTTAATGATGTAGGAAATTATCATAATGCTAAAGAAAAAAAGCAGGACTTAAAATTCCATGCATAGTATAATAAAAAAATTTACTATATATATGACTTAAGAAAAAATTGAAAAACTGAACAGTCCTATAATCATTCTTTAATTAAATTATTGGTTTAAAATTGACACACAAATAACTCCTATGTGGAAGTAAGGCAAATTCTACCAAATTTTATCAATCCAATCTTAGGTAAACTCTTTCAGAAAGTACAAAAAGAGGAACTATTTTCCCGAGTCATTCAATGACACTAATATTATTTTGAAATCAGACCAGATAAGGAGAGTACCAGAAAAGTATAAGCCATATTCACTCATGAACACGATGTGGAACCCCTAAATAAAACTTTAACAAAGCAAACTAGCTGTGTATTAAAAATAATATTAACAATAATTATGATCAAGGACTCTTCAGTGAAATAATATAATAACTTAACATTTAAAAATCTCCTTATGTAGCTTCTCCATTAATATAATAAGGAAAAAAATGATCACTTCAATAAATGTACAGAAAGCATTTAATAAAATTCAATTCTTATTCATAAAATTTCAAAATGTTAACTGAGACAAAAAAAAATCCCTTACTTGGATAAAGGATATCTACCCATATCACAAAACAAATATCATATTTAATAAATTACAAAAGCATTCTCTCATTAAATTTTAAAGTGATAAGGATTGCCAACCCTACTACTCCTATCAACATGGTATTAGAGATCCTAGCTAGAAGAGTATGACAAGAAAAAACCAATTAGAAGAAAAAGGATTGAAAAGAAAGAGACAAATGGTCATAATTACAGATAACATGATAATCTCCACAGAAAATGCAGGAGAAATCTACAAAGTTCTAAACTTAATAATAGAGTCCAATTTATTGTACATCTCACTGATATGTAGAAATCCATACAAGTCAATATCAATCAACTACAAAATATAATTTCTAAAAAGAAGAATCTATTCACAATAACAAAATATAGCACTGGGTTCTTCTACTTTTATGAAGAAAATCAAAAAACATTTACCAAAAGACAGTAAAGAAGAACTCAATTAATGAAGAACTATAAATAACTATCCATGTTTATGGATAAAAAGACTAATATTTTTAAAGCTATGGTTTCTCCTAAAATTAATCTACAAATTCTCAGTCATTTTAATGGAAATAGTAGCATGATTATTTTTGTATAACTTAACAATTCTTTCATAAAAGTCAAGAATAACTAAGACAAAGGGAGGCAAAACACTATTAAATATCAAAATAATTTCCAATTGGATTATAGTCTTAAACATAAAAAGCAATGTGTCAAAACTATCAGGAAAATATATTTTTAGGTATGACATTAAAATTATAAATCATTGAAGAAAAATAGATATCACTGCTGTGTGAATGAAAGACAATACAAACACTGATTGGGATATTTGAAATCAACCTAACCAGTGGAAAATAGTCAATATTGAAAAGCTTGAAAGGCCTACCTACAAGATTGGCCCTTGGTTGGCATCTAGGGACTTGATTTCAGGAGGGTTCACACCATTCTCAGAACTAGTAAAACTGGCACAGTGTGCCTAAACTATTTGAATAAATATTGTGATGTATGCTGAACACTTGCTTTCCTTCTGGGAGTCTGGATTTTGGAGCCCTCTAGGCAGAAGATACATACATGACTAGCTCCCAGTAAGAGCCTTGGTCTCTGAGTCTCAAATAGTTTTCCCTGGTAGACAACACCTCACACACTTTGTCACAGTTTGATGCTGTGGGGAATTAAGCACATCTTGTACGATTCCACTGGGACAGAATTCTTGGAAGCTTACACTTGGTTTCCTCTGGACTTTGCCAATGTGCCTTTTCTCTTTGCTAATTTTGTTTTGTATCCTTTTGCTGCAAAAAATCCTTGCAGCAGTGAAACAACTGGCTGAGTCCTGTGAGCCTCCCAGCCAATCATCCATCCCAGGAGTGGGCTTGGAATTCCCCACCCACTGCAACACAATAAACAACAAACCCCTCCCAAAATTTAATTACAATAATGGACATGAAAAAGATAATGCAATAAGAAAAAAATGGGCAAAGACAATGAACAGACTGTACTTAGAAGAGAAGAATTCCACAACCAATAAAACTGTTAAAAGGTGTTCAATCTTAAATTCAAAACAAGGAAACACCCTTTTATCTTTTTACCTGATTGGAAAAATACAAAAGTCTGAAAATACAGAATGGTAATAAGATGGTAGAGAAACCACTTTGGAGAACAATTTGGCAACATCTAGTAAGTTGAAGATGTATGTCCTGAACAAGACAGGTGTGAGGTAGATGCATGAGGTTTGCACAAGGATGTTTACTGCAGCATCACCTGCAATAGGGAAACACTGAGAAGAGTTTCAGAAGAATGGTGATGTAGAACATGATGCAGTCAGTCATTAGAAAGTTCCACAGGGCTGGGGTATCACTAAGTGAGAGAGCACTTGCTTAGCATGCACAAGGTCCTGGGTTCAATCCTCAGCATAAAGGAAAGGAAAGGAAAGGAAAGGAAAGGAAAGGGGAAGGGAAGGGGGAAGGGAAGGGGGAAGGGAAGGGGGAAGGAAAGGAAAGGAGGAAGGAAGGAAGAAAAGAGGGAGGAAGAGGGGATTAAGAGGGCAGAGGGGAGAGACAAAGTGAGAGAGAAAGTTACACAGCAGTTAAAATAAGCTAAATTGGTAAGTACATCTTAAAACTAATGACAAGTTCTCAACTGATATATAAGGTATGCTACCAGTGTGAATAATTTGGAAACACATAATAAATATAATATTACACCTTTCTACTATTAAATACTCCTACATACAGAGATATGTAGGTACTTGTGAAAAATACAGATGAAGTTAATTTCGGTCATTATCTAAGGAAGACAAGAAAGAATGGATTGAAAAGAAAAAGGAAGTGTTGCCTTCAACAATGTTTTATTACATTAAAACAATCTGAGGAAAATATAGCAACACATTAAATTTGGGTGAAGGATACATGGGTCATGTTATTATTTCCTGTAGACTTAATTTTTTAAATATTTTATGCATTTAAAATATGTTCAACACAGAGAGAGGACCTTCTATTAAGCAGGATTTCTTGTTTCACAGCATATCAATTTATAGAAACATGAGTTAAGATTACCTTCAGGCCAAATGTTAGTATTATTCTAACCTATCTTATACAAACTCCAGAACAAAGTGATCATTCTCAGATGAGTGCTGTGGATTCAGTATACACATTAAATTGTCCTAACCTAGATCCACAAAGCAAAGGAGCTGACATCTGTCATTGCAATAAGACAAGAATTCTGTTTGACCATTGCTCCACCATGTTATAGATGCCTCTTTTCCTCCTCTTCCATTGCTGCTCTTGTCTTCCTACCTCACTAAGCTAAATAAAGCAAAATCACCTTTGTAGTTCTAGTTTTTAATACTTTTCTCTCCATAGGAACCTGTAAGAGCTTCTCCAGAGATTAAAAAAAACAAAACTAAACAACAACAAAAACACATTCCACACTCAAAAAAAGAGAATAGAACACAGTAAAGGCATTCACACCCCAACAACTGGTTTTCACTTGAAGTACAGGCTATCTTACACCTTGATTTCCTTGCCATGTTGGTTAGTGTCTATTGCCATAGGAGAATATATGTCAGAGACATTGACAGTGAAGACAGAAAAGAGGAAGTAAATTCACAAATCAAGTGCCGTTTAAACAACTTGGGTGGTAATGTGTTCACTGAGAGATTTTATGAAGAAGTTTAACCATAAAAGCGACAAAGTGTTATCTGAGCCTGGATCCCCGCCATGAAGTGAGCAAGAGCATTTCAAGCTCATTACAATTTAGTTCTTAGGATTAACAGCATGCATCACAGGGGAGCATGCAAAAAGCAAGAGAGTTTCTTCGATCATCCTTAACGATGAGTGAACTTGATAAGTATTGTTCCAAAGTTCAGGAAATAGGCAGAGCTCAGTCTTGGGCCAAATACACATATCTTCATATGTGAAAAGCTATTCTAAGACAGTTCTGGAAACACAATGGAAATCTAGAGGAATCTGAGAAAACTACAAGATAATTATGTCCTCTCAGAGGCAGGTGGTAGAGTGCCAAATGTCTTAACTATTTGGTGCTGAACACTGGCTCTCAGACCTCTGAAGGCAGCTCTCTGTAAAAGGTCTTTCTACTGCCAAAACAGCACCCCAGCTAATATTGCTCAGGTTTGCTGTATCTCTGCCAATGTGCTCAATTATTTGGAGGTATAAAAGTTTACTACAGCATTTTTGTTATAAGGAGAAAGAAAAGCAAGTATCAGCTAAGACTCAGATTCACTCAGGATGTTGAGAACATAATGAAGCCATTTGAATGTGCATAGCCATGCTGGCCCACTGGTGGTGTGACTAATAAAAGATCTTATCTTTCCACCCTTCCATGGGACTAAAGACTGGAACCCCAAGGCTAAGGCGGTCTCTAGTGAGCCAAGGGCATCTGCCATGCATCTCCCTCCAGAGAAGTTAAAAAAGCTACACATAGCAAAGTTGAAAAGGGCAATGATTTCCGAAGAAGGTGGTAGCTGGGCACGGTGGTGCCTGCCTATAATCCCAGCCACTCAGGAGGCTGAGGCAGGGGATTACAAGTTCAAAGACAGCCTCAGAAACTTAGTGAGACCCTAAGCAACTTAGTGAGATGCTGTCTCAAAATAAAATATTTTTTAAAGAAAGGACTAGGGATGTGGCTCAGTGATTAAGTGCCCCAGGGTTCAATTCTGGTACCAAAAAAAAAAAAAAAAGAATGTGGTAACAAAATACGAGATTAAAGGTAGGTTTCTACCTCTGTACCCCTCTTTTCTCCAAAAAAGATGATTGTTCTAGGGCAAGGAAACCATCCTCTGTCTTAAGAGATGGTTGGCATTTCTTCACTATGTCATTTTTTTTTTAGTTGTTGATTGACCTTTATTTATTCATTTATTTATATGCGGTGCTGAGGATCAAACCCAGTGCCTCCCACATGTGAGGCAAGCGCTCTACCACTGAGCCACGATCCTAGCCCCCACTATGTCATTCTTTCGTATTAAGTCCAAAATCCAATGTCCAGTTTCAGGGAACTACAAATTCCCTTCTGGGTCCCTCAGGCCCACTCAACATTACTTCCATAAACACCTACCACCTGACCAAATTCAGCCCCATGATAGCCCACAGCTGGAGCCCCTTCCATGCGAGCCTCCCCATCCAGAGTTTCTTCTCTCCTCTCCTCATCAACCTGTCCTGCCTCAAAAATCCATTTACTTTAGGTGTAGTTCAAGTGGTAGAGCATGTGTTTAGCATTTCCAAAATCCTGGTTCAATCCCCAGCACATACCCCTCCAAAGATCACTTTTTATATATTCCCCCAATCAATTAAAACTTTAAGTATTGACTAAAATCCTATGCAGCCTCTTTGATGGACCCTATAAGAAACACAGAAAGAAAACCGTTTCCACTCAGGAACAGTTTGGCTGTATTTTCACTCTCTGATCCTACTCAGCACCTAGGTCTGCAGCAATGTTAACATGGTGAAATATGGCTTTTCTAAGTGTGTGTGTGTGTGTGTGTGTTCTATTTTTACAAGTGAATTTTTCATGCATCATATATGATTTTAGTATCTCCAAAGAACCCAGCACATAGTTCTGAAAATAATGTAATTCTTTTCCCACAGAAAAGGTCCTAAATTTCTGTTTTTGAATGTTTTAATATTCACTATATTTAACAACTTTGGTGGTGCAGACATTGAATGATCAGAATGGACTCCTCAATGACTGTGGAAGTTGGGGTGGAGGTGTGTCTGTCTCCTTACTAGAGTATGAACCAGCCAGACCTGTTGCTCCATCAGGTGTCACCCTTCAGCTACTGGTTCATGGGGAGGTCTCAGATGGTTCTGAGGGCCAGGATAGTACCAACAAGTGAGGCCATATGTATGCATACCAGTTAAACATCAGCCCTACTGTTGATGCCACCAAAGATAAGAGTGATGAGGACAATTGCATCACCCAGCCCTGGATGGACTGATGACGCTCAAGAGCAAAGACTGAGTCAGGTGGCACCTAAATGACTTGGGCTTACTCCTAAAAGGTGGAACTTTTCTGGGAGGGGTCTTTTCAAGAGTGACATTTGAAGAGGCAAGTCCAAGGTTGCATCTTTAAGTTCTTTGTTCTTCTGTAAAAGTTTTTTTTTTTTCTTTTCCTTTTCGCAATGCTGAGGATGGAACCCAGCCCTTGCTCATGGTAGGTAAGTGTTCTACCACTGAACCACACTGCCAGCCTCTGCTATAAATCTTACATCCACCCACACTTGATGCAGAAAAACCACACAAGGTGAGTCAGCAAACTTTCAAAGGTACACAGTCTGACGTTGGAAGACTGGGCCAGGTGCATGAATTAATTTTCCCAAAGCCCTGCCCTCTGCTGAGAACCATCAACATCCTGTTGCAGGAAACCAGACTCTCACTAGTATCACCCCATCAGGAAAGGGCAACAGCAAGGTCTAGCCTTCCCAAAACTCTTCATCTTGGGATGCCATGAATGGGTGATGTAGTGAACAGCTTTGATCATCAGTAAACCATCTGCATAGAATCTGAAGAATACAGACCATGATAGACGGGTCCGGCAGTTAGGGACAAAGACGAGATGGCTCAGGTAGACACCAGATTAAGCCACGGACATCTCTAGTGTCTTCAGACTTTAAACAGCCAACTTTCTCTTTCTTAAATTTTTATAAACTCATCACTTAGATTTATGTGCTCCCTATGTGGAACTCTAAACCTTAGAGATATAAAAAGAATCTTGGTATAACAATAAATCTTGGTACTAAGTTGACTAAAAAGTATAAGAGGTAGGGGCTGGGGATACAGTTCAATGGTAAGTCACTGCCAAGTATGCCCAAGGCAGCCCTGGGTTCAATCTCCAGACCTAAAAAAAAAGGAAAGCAAACTACTTGGATTGTCTAAGAACAATGGAACAAATGGGCTTCTAGAAGACAATATATAACTATATTTAGGGGAGTATTCATTAGATAAGACATGCAGAAAGCATAAACAATACCAAAAAATGGGACTTTGACTATATTAAAATTTAAAACTTTTGGAGACTCTAAAAGTCTCACGAAAAGACCAACCACAGACTGGTAGGAAAAACATGCCACACATACAACCAACAAAAAAATATTGCTTAGAATCTATAAAGAACCTCTAAACCAATAAGGATAAGACAGATATCTGACAGGAAAATGGGCAAAAGATGTGATCAGGTAGTTGATAGAAGGGAAAACTCCAAAGGGCAGATGCAAAGATGATCAGTCTCATGAGGAATCAAGGAAATGCTAATTAAAACAATGAAAAATCAGCTCTCACCTATTTGACTGGCAAATATTTAATGTCTGATAAGAACAAGTGCTGGCAAGGAGAAAAGGGATGGGGAGTGTTCACTGGAACAACAACTTCAGAGAGCAATTTGGCAATAATGAGAAAAGCTGGAAACATATACTACCTATGACCTGACAATCTTCCCCCACCTGCTCTCCCTCTCCTCTCTTCTCTCAAAATTTATCATAGAGAACTCTCAAGTAGGTGCAAAAGATGACGTGAAGCATTCTGGGCAACAGAGGAAATAAAGTCCTAAATGTCAATCAACAGCAGAAGTAAATAAATCATATATTTACATAAGAGGATCTATGCTAATTCTATACCTGTATCAACTTGAATGGATTTCCTAAAGATAATAATGAATGAAGAATCAAACTGCAGAATGCCGTGCACAATAGATCATTTACATGCAACTTTTTAATGGTTCAAAACACTCTATATGTTTATATTTGCTATACAGTTGATAAAGCTAAAATAGAAACACCATACATGAAAATGGTTAACACAAGTTGCTTTAGGAGTTACAACTTCTCAAAGAGACTAGGAGTAAATATGAGTCACAGAGAGCCTCCACAAAATCTTATCACTTTAATAGATATAAAATGTTCTAGTCATCTAATGCGCCCCCCCAAGAGTTTGATGAAAGTCAATGCAAAGAACAAATTCATGTTCTAGTAAATAACTAAAATATACCTCCTCTGGAAAATGATTCAGAAGGTCATTTTTATTAGCTCATGACCTTTTCTATTGGCCTCATATGACTATGTGCTTTTTTTGCCATGCGCAATAGAACTATCTTCTGTGGGATATCTGTGTGGAGGGAAGAATAACATGGAATCATTCTCAGAGGAACAACTGACTACATCAAGAAGCAGCAGCTTCTCATTGCACAGACCATTCTAAGATTTGAGAAGTGAAATAAACAGCCTGGCAGGGGGAGAGAGAAATGAGGCAGAAAATAAAACACTTTTGGTATACGGTAGAAAACAAAAGTTGAGCTAAGAAACCATGTCTCTATCTAAGGGCTCCTCAAGGCTGGGTCTGCACTTTACTGATCCCCCGAAATAAGTGTTGAAATTGAGAATAAGCATTCAGAATCTTTTGCAGCAATGTGAGTGGTTGAATATCAATTACATCCATTACTCAATAATTAAAACATTAGGGCTTATATTTTTGTATGTCTTCTGAATTTGGTTTTGTTCATTTTTTTCATTCACTTATTGTCAGTTGTAAATGTTACAACATATTGAAGATTTTTAAAACAGGTTCTTTGTCACAGTTTGAGAAGCACTGCTTTCTATCCCCCTTCAATATTTAAAAAGACGAGTTTTGTGATTCACAAATAATAATATTCTTATTTGCACAGTTTGAAGATTCCCTAGAATCCTACAAACTAGAGCATTCTCTATAAAAGATAGCACTGCCGGCAAAGAATGGGGCAAAATGTATGTTTCCCCAAAGCTGAAAGGAGTAAAGTGGCAAGACCCACAGAGGCTTTTTGGCCATGCTGTCTATGGGGCTCCTGGGCCCACAGCTCTTCAGCATCACCATTCACCAGGGAACAATTTTTACTAAGCTAGGGAAACAGGCTTTACCACGGCTGGGCAATCACTGGCACCATTACCCATCCAAGGCTTCCAGGGTACTGGAAAAGCACTTTCCCCTGTTATAAAACTCCATCCAGATGGTCTCCAGGAGTCAACGGTACCTAGAATTTGGTAGACAGGAGGGCAGACTTGTTCAAAAAGAAACAGAATGTGCCATATGTCCATAGAGAAAGGAGGTTAAACACTCACATGTGCCACAGGTTTTAGCGTAAAGATGAGCTTTATAGGTACACGGTATGGAACAGTACTGTAGATCACATCTGTCTCATCCAGACCCAGTGCTGACAAAGAACATCCCACTAGAAATAAGGACATGGGAGGAGAAGGGGGGGAAAGGAAGAAAGAAGAAGAGGAAAGAGTAGAGGAACAAAGGGAAGAAGAGGAAAGGAGAGAGGGAAATAAGCAGCCAGCTACTGAGTTATATAGGACACCACCATCTTCCTATCAGAGAAACTCTGCCCTTTTGTGAACTTTAGAGGTGTTTGTGATCACTACTGACCACAGGCTCTGGTCCCAAATCCATCTTAGGTAATATTGGACAAGTTATTTCACTTCTCTGTATCCTGTTTATCTGTATGCAAAATGAGGGTACTAAGCTATGTGACCTCATTCATTTATTCAAGCAATGCATATTTGTTAGGCAACAATAATGAACCAAGCAGGATCCTCTGCACAGGGGACACAGCAGTGAGCTAACAGACACCATCGCCGCCCTCACAGTTTACTGCCCAGTGAACTCAGTGTCCACTCCTGTAGTGCTTGCATTCTGGGGTTCAAGGTCATGACCTGAGTTTTGCTCTCTAACACATTTGGGTTAAGGTTTTCTTACTAAAAGTAAGAAAGAAAAAAAATCAAGCATTGATTTTTTTCATATTTAATTTATTTATTTGTTCTATTTAGGCTTACATGATAACAGAGTGCAATTTGATTCACTGTACACAGATGGAGGATAACATTTCATTTCTCTGGTTGTAAGTGATATAGAATCACAACACACATGCAGTCATACATAAAGCTAGGGCTATGATGGCCATCATATTCCACCACCTTTACTGTCCCCATGCCCCCTCCCCCCCTTACACCCCTGTGAACAGAGTTCCACCATTGTTCCCGTGTCCTTCCCCACATTATGGATCAGCATCCACTTATCAATGAGTACATCTGACATTTGGTTTTCTGAGATTGGCTTACTTCACTTGGCATGATATTCTTCAACTCCATCCATTTACCTGCAAATGCCATAGTTTTATTCTGTCTTATTGCTGAGTAACATTCCATTGTGTATATATACCACAGTTTCTTTATCTGTTCATCTGTCGAAGGGCATCTAGGTTGGTTCCGCAGTTTAGCTATTGTGAATTGTGCTGCTATAAACATTGAAGTGGCTGCATCAGTGTAGTATGCTGTTTTTAAGTCTTCTGGGTATAGACCCAGGAGTGGGATAGCTGGGTCAAATGGTGGTTCCATTCCAAGTTTTCTAAGGAATCTCCATACTGCTTCCCAGATTAGTTGTACCAATTTGCAGTTCCACCAACAATGTATGAGCATGCCTTTTTCCCCCACAACCTCGCCAACACTTATTGTTGTTTGTATTCTTGATAATTGCCATTCTGACTGGCTTGAGATGAAATCTTAGGGTAGTTTTGATTTGCATTTCTCTGATTCCACGCCGTTTTTGTTCCTATAGCTTTGTAGTATAATTTAAGGTCTGGTATTGTGATGCCTCCTGCTTCACTCTTCTTGCTAAGGATTGTCACGCATTGATTTTTGAGCATCATGCAAAGCAAGACAGACTTTCTTTAAGAAAACTAACCATACCAAACTTCTAATTTATACAACAAATTTAATTCAGAACTGACTGTTAACATTGTAGGTTTATAAAGGAATTCAATCTAAGATTCTTTCAAATGGCAAAAATCTTGTAGTTCACATGTTAATAATTATAATATTTATGGAGTATCAATTATGTCCCAGGCATGGTGCTAAGCTATTTCATATGTAATATCCATTAATGCTTATAGCAAGCCTATGGCCTGATAACATTTACATTTTATTCCCATTTACCATTGAAAAAGCTGGTGCAGAATGAGGCAAAGACTAACTTGCCCAAAGTTCCTCTGCCAGTAAATGGCAGAATCCAGACATGAATTTAGTGCTTACATGCTCAACTTTCTTACCCATGTCTATCTTGTTCATCAAAATGTAAGATGCATGAATAGCTGGTAGAGATGGCGGGGTTCTGGGAAAATGATAAACATTTCTTATTCTAACTCCTCACAAACCTATTCAAATGACAAACCCCAATTTCATTCACCTGTCTTTAAATCACACACATGGTTCCCAATTAGCACAGTGGCCATTTGAGGATCTCTTAAATTGTACAATTTAAATAAGGACAACTCAAGTTGTCCTTATTTAAACTATCATAATACAAAGCCCTTCAGTACTCTGTGGACTTTTCCTCTCTAAGGACGTTGAGAACATATTCTTAACAGAAATTAAAAAGCATATCTCACTGAACCAACATAAATTTTCACTTTGGCAAAGGACACCTACCTTTAATTAACTGTGGCCTTTGAAGTACAATCTGAAAGTAAGAGCATTAAAGTAAGAACAATCTAATTTATAAAAATTCACATTTACACACATTTTCCTGAACGCATTAACTGCCAAGAAAGGCCAGTGGCGGTCCCTCCACAGACAACTAAGCCCAGGGCAGAAAAGGAGAGTGGGGGACCAAAGGGACAGTGTTAGTTGACACCTCTCTGCTATTTCACCAAACAAGAAGGTAGGGAAGTAGCTCTCTTGCACAGGTTCTGCCTTCTGAAAGACAGGGGGGGCCAGGGCAACCTCCTGCAGAGCTAGCCTGAGTGCCACCAGGTGTCCAACAGATTGGCTAACGGGGCCCAGGGCTGCTGGTGGAGGGCACTGTGTTTTAACACAACAGGCTTTTATTCTCTTAGAAACACTTCCTAGCAGGCTGGTGTTGCAATGCCTGAAAAGGGAGCTCCCCCGCTGAGCTCAAGCAAGTCAAAAGCTTTTAGTCAAACCAAGGGAATTCACAGCTGAATAAATCAGTGCCCTTCTCCAGCATTCCTTCTTTGCCAGTCCCAGGAAGAGGACCTTCCCACCTTAGCCTGAAGCACCAAAGTCAAGAGGCTAATGTGCTGGCCTGTTGCCAACCCAGACCTACGGGCCTGTCCCCAACCAAGACCTGTCCACACATGGCTCCGGAAAAACTACTGCCTCACCAGCAACCCTGGTCATGCCAGGAAATTCCTCTGCCCACCCTGGATCTTGCAGGAACAGGGGGAACAGCCCAGGAGCACTAGGAGCTGGAGATCTGTTTCCATGCAATACTTAATAAGGCAAAGCACAGCACCCAAGCTCCACCCAAGGCTGTCACTGGGGCATGTGTGTGTCCTGTGTGGTGTGAGTACAGGTGTGGGAACCAGCGAGGCCTGCAGGGGTGTTTCAGGTATATTATTGGGTACTTACTGAAATGTGTCAAGCAAAAATCCATAACTAGAGGATTCAGAAGTTCCTCCACCGAGAAACAGGTTAGAGTGCTGACGGGCCATTTTAAGTCCCCAATTTTCCATTAATCTATTATCATTTATATCATTCATAAAGTAATCATTATTTTTTGAGCCAGGCACAATATGGAACACCATATATGCATTCTCCCAATAAATCTTTAGTTGTCCTCCAAGTCAGGCACTAACAGTATGTGTGTTAATCAGCTTTCCATCATTGTGATAAAAATGCCTGAGAGAAGCAACTTATAAGGAGGAAAGAATTACTTTGGCTCACAGTTTTAGAGGTTTCAGTCCATGGACCACTGTTCCTACATCTTTGGGGCCTGTGGTGAGGCAGTATCATGGTAGGAGCTCAAAGCAGAGTGGGCTATTCACCTTGTGTTGGCTAGGGAGCAAAAGAGAGAAACAGGAAGGGACTGGGTCCCAATAACCCCATCAAGGGCACACTCCTGATGACCTAACATCTTCCACCAGGCCCCACTCCCTGAAGATTCCACCACCTCCCAATAGTGCCAAAGGCTAGGAACCAAGCCCTTAACATGTAGGCATTTGGGGGACACTCAAGATCCAATGACAGCAGTATTGTCATTTTAAAATAGTATCTCTTTATTTTACAAATAAGAAAAGTATGGCAAAAGAAAAACTGATATTTGAAGTGTGTTGATTGTGTTTGGTTAAGGAACTTAAAAACAAGTATAGGTGGGGAGCAAAAAGTAGCAGGTGGCAAATGATGACTTTGTTCTGGAGGAACATGGTGAGAGAGTCTGCAGTGCTTCTCAAACTTTAATGTACATGCAAATTGCTATTTCGTGATCACCGAAATGTGTGGTATGACTTAAAAGTGACACAAATACAAGGCAAAGTCTATAGAATCATTCATTTCCTTCTGAGATCTATGAACTTCTTGAAGATGGGAATATGCCCTCATCATTTGGTAGGACAGAGACTGCAAATATTTTTCAATTCACAACAAATGCAGGTATAATAGTGATAGTTGCTTGGGAACTCTAAAGCTTCATCTGAGCTCAGTGAGAAAGAGCCATTGCCAAGATCAGTTATCCTGCCCAACATGACTTTGGAGGAAGTGAAAGCACACACACCATGTACTGGCTACTATCTCCAGATTATAATTTTGTCTTCATTTTCTTTTTAATTGACATTTTATAATTGTTAAGTTTAAGTTAAGTTTAAGTTATGGAGTACAAGTTTACAGGGTACAATTTGGTACTTCCTTTGCCTTCATTTCTGTGATGATTCCTGTCTCTTTCTTCAATTTCTGTCTTGCATGTCATAACCTTTCCATTTTGGTGTGTAAACATTCTGAGATTTTCAGAGTTCTGATTTCAGATTGTCTTCCATTTCTTCAAATATCTGTTTAATGATATTCAGTTCATGTTATGGTTAGTGTTGCAGTTTTCATTTTCTTTGTGGTTGTTTGAGGGAGAAATATTTCTTTTCTTCCATTCATTTTTTATTCTTTGTATAATAATTTTATACATATTACCTACCAGTTTCATAACTTGGATTTTCCTAGACCAGTAAGAATAGGTGTTTCTAAAATCCTTTGGGTCACTAAACTTTGTAATTCAAGAACACCTTCTAAGTGGCACCTTTGGGGGAGGGAGGCTGGGGAGTCAGCTGTGTTCCAGATGTTTATTTACCCAAATTTATACTATACTTTGTCTCCTATTTACACTGTAGGTGTGGGTTACAGAGGTTTTATGTGTTCTCCTTGTTGATCAATCGTTGGATATAACAGCAGGAAAACAGATAAAGAAATTTGGAAAATCATAGAAATTCAGATTTAGTTGTTTTACAAAGACAGTCTTCCCTCTGTATCCATGGGAGATTGGATCCAGAATCCTCTGAGGACAACAAAAATCCAAGGATGCTCAAGTCCCTTATATAAAATGGCATAGTATTTGCATATAACCTGAGTATACTGTCTTATATACTTTAAATCATCTCTGGATTACTTATAAAACCTAACACAATGTAAATGCTATGTAAATAGTTGTTATGCTGTATTTTTAATATATTTTAGTTATACATGGACACAATGTTTTTATTTTATTTATTTATGTTTATGTGGTGCTGAGGATCGAACCCAGTGCCTCACATGTGCGAGGCAAGCGCTCAACCACTGAGCCACAACCTCAGCCCCATTATGCTGTATTCTTTAGGGAATAATAGCAAGAAAAAGCCTGTACATGCTCAGTCTAGACATTTTTTTCCTGAATTATTTAATCTGCAGTTGATAGAATCCACAGATGCAGAACCTACAGGTACAGAGAGCCAGTTACAGAATAATCAAAAAACTAACAGTGTTTGCAGAATAACACTTAATTAGCACATTTCCTTAACAAGCACTTTCTATAATCACAGTTCCCATCACTTATAGGCTATAATGAAACTAAAAAGGTTAGGAAAATACAAACACAATGACTCTTCATCAGATTAATGGACAATAAGAAGGTCAAGACCAACATTACTGTGTACCATCCATTGGTGTGGTAGGCTGGATTTTGTTCCAGCATGTATCTCTTCTCTTTCCTATGAAAGTTCATAGGTTGAAAGTAAGTCGTAGGCTCCTCACCTTCAGGAGTAATGAACTATCCTATACCTCTTTTTTTTTTTAATATATATATTTTTAGTTGTGGATGAAAGTTTATTTATTTATTTATTTAGGTACTAGAGATTGAACTCAGGGGCACTCTACCACTGAGCCACATCCCCAGCCCTATTTTGTGTTTTATGTAGAGCAGGGTCTCACTGAGTTGCTTAGCACCTCACCAATGCTGAGGTTGGCTTTGAACTTGCGATTCTCCTGTCTTAGCCTCCCAAAGTGCTGGGATTACAGGCTTGCACCACCGCGCCTGGCTTATTTATTTATTTATTGTATGTGGTTCTACCACTGAGCCATAACCCCAACCCTATCCTGCACCTCTTTTAAGAAACTACCTATATCACTCTAGAGAGAGCATATTCCGCCCTTAAAAGATTATTTAGAAGAAAATTTTGCAAACTTCTTAGAAATACAGTTTGGATTTGACAATATACCCTGTTAGAGAAGTGCAAGTAAAATAAATCCCTACAGCTAGAACGTAACCTTATTTTTTGTTAAAGACTTCAAGCTACTATTAGGAGACAGTATCATGCAGTGTTGGAAGACGAGCTTGGGAGCACACGACCCTGGGCTTGACTCTGTTCTACCACGACAAGATGTGTAACCTTCAGGAGCAAAGCTACCTTGCTAAATTTTAGCTATAAAATTAAGATGATATTGCCTCTCAAGATGATTGTGGGGATTATATGAGGTAATAGATGTAAATCACTATGCACTACTTCCTGCACACAGTAAGCACTCAACAAGTGTGAGTATTTTGTTGCTATCATTAATACTATTATTACTCTTTTCTCTAGTTCTAAATATAACTGGAAAAACTGCTCCTTTTGTTTTTAAATTCAGAACACATGGGAAGATATAGAACTAGTGATGCCCCTTATATATGAACACCTAGATACAAAGGAGATTTCAGTTATGGAAATCTGTACAGTGTACAGAATTAACAAGGCTTGTAAAAGATAACCCACTACAGAGCTATTAGAAAGGCAGAAAGGAGGAGGAAAGAGGAGTAAACAAAGGTGTCTCCCTCGTGTCCTAATCTGCTACAGAATCTATGTCATACCTGGAATGCACGTGACATTATTCATGCAGTGGCTTTGGGAGGTTGGTCTAAGAATTTGATGTTACTATTTCCATTGAAAATGACTACAAAAGGATTTTTGGAAAATAACTCAAATATAACAAAGTCTGATACACTTAGTGGCTTGGGATACAGTGGCATCTCAAAAATGCCACCTGCCAAAGCAGTGACATAGAACTGGATGTCTGTGGGACTGCACAAAGCGTAGCAGAAACAACAGGTTTTCCTTAGGTCACACTTATGGTCAAGGGGCACAACCTGCTGAGCTTTATTACACCAATTTAGAAGTTTAAACCCAGGAATGAGAATTCCATCATCACCATAATTACTCACAGCCCATGACTCTGCCACGATCTCTTTCTCATTACAAAACTCAAAGAGAGGCACACTCCACATGGATGCAAGACCAAAGGCTGAGATTTCCAGTCAAACTGGCAAGGAGGGAAAATCTGCCCCCTGATGGTCAGGATGACCTCACTTTCAGTCTCTGCTGTGAATGCTAACAAGAGAAGGTGCAGTTGGCTCTCTGCAATCTGAAAACGCCAGCTAATCTGCATGTCCCCAGTTCATGTCTCCATTTTTGGTTTCATCTCTTTCACCATCAGGGGATTTTAGGAGGAAAAGCTAATGCTGTTGGACAAAGCCTAAATTCCAGATCTTTCCCACTTTGCCCAGATTTCTACAGGTAATAAGGGCCCTGAACTGCGCAGAGCTGTTACTTCCCCTCGTGAGGGAACGCAGCTGGCTGCTAGGATTGCTGTGAGAATTAACTGTGATAAAGGATATAAATCACTAAGTACCACTTCCTGCATACAGTAAGCACTCAATTGTGGGACTATTAAGCATCCCTGTTCTCTTTCTTTCTTTTTTTTTTTCTTTCTTTCTTTTTTTAAAGAAGATGTATTCACTGAATTTGAAAACAAATTTGCCAAGTGTCTGTTCCCTTAATCCTGAACCCCTTGTGTGTTTTAAGGGAAACTAGACCATATGGTTCAGATTTCACTCACAAATAAATCAGCATAATGTTAGTTCAATAAAAGCTGTTTCATGCTCTCATTTTTATGGCCCTTTTTATCCCACGTCCTAAAATAATAATAATAATAAGAGTTAGTTGTGTTTTGCTATGCGTAAATAAACTCAGGCTTAAATCCTTCTATCCCCATGGACTAGGGAAGGTGGCCTCTGATCATAGCTAAATGAGTCCTCTCTCTGGCTTCAAGCCACCTGCCCAGGGCCTGGAAACTAGGAGAAGAATCCATAGCAAGGAAAGCCAGAAATGTAGATGGGTGAGGGCAGCCCAACAGAAAAGTAGCCGTGGATTCCCAGTAGGAGCTATGAAACAGCAGACAGTAGGCTCATTCCTCTGCTCTAATACAGCCATTGTAAGCATCTAAAACATGTTTTCTTCATTAGCTCTCCTGCAGAGGGTCAAAGACTGCTCTTTGTAGAACTCTAGAGCCTCAGAAGATGTAGAGACACAGCAAACGGACAGTAAAATACAACCAGTGGCCACACTGTTAGCCACAGGTACTGATACTCTGGGACATGATCTTCTGTTGGTAAGAGCCACCCCCGTACCCATCTCCTTGGTCTATCAACAGTGCCTAACTGACCTCATAATGCCTTAAATCTGGCTGTGCACCCAAGGTTACTTCATCTCAAATCCTGTGCTCTTCACACCCTTTCTTTCATTTTTACATAGTATCATCTCATCCACAGGGATTCCAAAATGATACAGGGGAGGGTAGGCATATGTGTGTGTTTTGCTGTTTTTACTTCATTAAAAGGCTATTAAACTCCTCATACATTGTGGTGGAAACATAAAATAGTAAACTACTTTGGAAAATCATCCAGAAGTTTCTTACAAACTAAATCTATACCCATAAATTATAATTAACCCAATTCACCTCCTAGGCATTTACCCTATAGAAATAAAAGCATGTTCAAAAAAGATTTGTACAAGACTAATTAATTCACAGTAGTCAAAATCTGGGGGGGAAATGCTATTGTGTTGTAATCTCTTTTGCACTTAATATTATATTGCTAAAATTTAGCCGTATGATTGTATGCCATTGTAGTTCATTCATTTGGGCTGTTTTAACTTTTCTCCCCCCACCAAAAAAAACTGTGTGAAAAAAAGTCCTACAATTTATCGGCTTTCCCCTCAGTGGACAAGGTTTTGTAGTTATGCTGCTATGAATATTCTTGCACATGTAGTTTGTCATTCTATTTCTCAGTCTTGTTCATTGATTTTTTTCTTCCCTGGCCATCATGTTTAGATGAAGTTCCCTTATTTTGAGATCAAATGATAATTAACCTATATTTTCTTCTAGTTATTTCAGAGTTTCGTTTTCTATCATGAATTGTGTGATCTCTCTGGAGTGCATGTGGATGGCTGGCATTGTACATTCCAAAACATTTGTTAAGCGGTTCTCTCCCCTCACTAAGATGGCATGCCATCGTTCTTAAGCATTTGCAGCATACCTCCTCCTACACAGATAAAGCAACTGAGAATGTACCCCAGAAATCTGTTCTCTGTAACTTGGAAGATTTATTATTTAGCGTCTCTATACTCACATGGCATTCACCATACACAGCCATGCACCAAAACCTTTCATCTATAGATCTGATTATACTGATATATGATAAATTCCCATCAGTTCACACAGCAGTCACACTGAGAACTCAAGGGTTCTGACTTTCTTGTACTTCAGAAGATAAATTAAAATTTTTAGCATTTACTTCAAAACCTAGAACCAAGACTCACAAATATTGAGCTGTTTGGGAAGGTTGCCTGAGCTTGTCAAGTGAAAAACTGAACGCAAATGCAAAGCATAAAGCAGGAAAAGAGAAAGCAGAAGCCAAACAGGAAAAATTCTTTCATTTCCCTTCAATCTTCAGACGAAAGTCAAGCCACCTCTGACCTAAGAGCCAACAGTCTTATAAATATTGCTGAGTGTTTATAGCCTGTGAGAAACTGTTTCCAAAGATGCTGTTGTCAGTTTTGCTTTTTATTCTTTTTCTTTCTTGGGTTTAATCTCACAAGTCTTCTTAGTGACATTAGCTCCCCTGTTTGCTGGTATTTCAAAAATATTTCAAATGTGGATATAGACTGAGTATTTTTTAAGATTGGAGAAAATATTAATTTCCCATTAACAAGCTTATTTATACAAATGTCACTTTAGAACTTAATCGACACCATGTGCCTCCTCTGACACCAGCTGATGGAAGGCAGTCAGTAGAGATCACACCAAATGGGGTCCTGGGTTGATGTTTGGTTTTTATGGCCACTGTCATCCCTGGGGCCTGCTCCTTCCTGATCCCCATTTTCCCAGGCTTAAACTTGAGCATCCTGCAGACAAAGTGAGGACATGGAGCCATGTGAAATTCGTTACCAAGGAAGGACAAAACTGTTCAGGCTGTTCCATGCCCTCCCCCTGCCTGTCCACACCCACCCCAGCTCCCAAACCCACACCCCACACTCTTGGAATTTCCATTGTGTTTGGAAATTCTGTGGCTTTCTGAAACAATGCTGGTGTTGCTGGTAGTTAAAGAAAACCAGCTGCAAAAGGACTCAACCTTTTTTGGAAAGAGACAGTACTTCCTGACTCAAAGAACACAACTCAGCCTCGCCCAAGACACACAGACACACGCTTCACTGGAATAATGCACAGTCCCATGTCCAGTTCCTGTGCTGTGCCTGACTCTCTCTCCATCTTGGCCTCCTGCTGTCATCACAAATGACCAATTGCTCTGAAATCCTACACCCTGTTCCTTACCACACCACTCTCCCCCTGCCCCCAGATGGCATTACCTGTCCAGCTGGAAGATGAGGCCTCCCAAACCCACAGGGAGAGGCACAATGGAAGAAGCAGAGGGTGTGATGACAAAAGACACTCCCTGGGTCACTCACCCTCTCTAAGTCTCCAAGGAAAATGGAGCCCGGACTGACAGGTCTCACCTTAAAAACTCACAGGGTTACTATGAGAACTGAACATAAACATCCATGGAAGACTCCAGAAACTGGTCAGTATGACATTCATATTGGTGGTTCTCATTAACACTTGTCTAAAGAAAGAGGAGAAAAATAATTCTCAAGAAGGAAGATGCTAGCTTACCCTCTTATCTTCCGTTCACATACCTCCCAAACTGCCCACCGTTTTTCAATACCAATAAGCAACATGCTGCTGAGAGATGCCAGCAAGCTCTGTTGGGAAAAAACATGGCCCAGTCATTGTCCCATCAGGCTCTCACTCCCTTCAAGCCTCCCCCAAACACAAAGAAAAGAGCACACCAGAGTTGAGGCTGCTCAGAGCTGGTCAGAGTTTTCAGTAAGGAAGAATCTGCTAACCCTAAAAGCCTGTTGAGACCTACATGATACAGTCCCAGTAGCCTGGAGGGAGTCCCTCATCTCTCCCCTGTTGTGGAAAGAAGGCAGCTAGCAGGAGAAGCAACGAACAGGGTAAAAACTCAAGAGGACACACCTGGTGATCTGGTTTTTCACAGACATAGGGCTCCAGCACTTCCCGCGATGACAGTGCATTCAGCTCCCAGATAGACATGGAGAAGCAACACAAGCCAGAGGAAAATTCTCAGGAGGGGACGTCTTCCCCAAGAGCAACAGGGGAAGATGCTCCCTCCTGGCATATGTGGGCAGTATCAGAAGAGTCAATGTCAACCAGGACAGCAGGGCTGACAGGTCCAGCTGGGAAAAGCTTGCTAAGATGTACAAAATGCAGGCGTTAAGAGCTAATCACTTTTTGGGGATACTAGGGATTGAACCGAGGGGTGCTTTACCACTCATCTACATCCATAGCCTGGCCCTCTTTTATTTTTTTTATTTTGAGCTAAGTTGCTGAGGCTGGCCTCAAACTTGCGATCTTCCTGCCTCAGTCTCCTCAGTCACTGGGATTCCAGGCATGTGCCTGGCAACAGCCAGTCACTTTTTAGTGGTTCGCCCTCCTTTTCAAAAGAAGTTCATCCTGTTTATTAATTCATAGGTTTGGAGTTACAAATCCTCATCTCCTGTGGCAAGGTACAATGCACACGTTTATTAAAATTCTTAGCTAGAAGACTGGAGGTTTACGTCAGTGGCAGAGCACTCACCTAGCATGGGTGAGCATGGTTTCCACTCCCAGCACTATTAAATAAATAAATAATAAAATTATTAGAATGCGTATGTGAAATAGACAGCAAAATTGGCCTTTCCTAAGTAGCCCATCATCACGTTACCACACTGGGGAGCTCCTGGGTCACCTGGGCTGGCAATGGGGCAGAAGGGAACACCTGGTTCCTGTTTTTCCACAGATAGCTAATATTCAGATCTCCTGGCACGCTGAGTGAAAACCACTGGGCCCCATACCCAATAGCCTCCTGATCTCTTTCCTCTTACTCTCCTCTATTCTCCTTATGTCTTTGGGGGGTGTGGAGGGTGGTAAACAGGAAAGAAAAAGAGAGACAGAGAGTTCCCTACTAGTTTTCAGCCGAGCTCTTCTTGCCCTCAGGGTGACAGTTGCTAGTAACACACCTGTTTGTGTTATGCAAACCAGACCAAGCCATGGAACCCATAACCTGAGGTGACCCACATGCACCCCGCTGAGAAACCACAGGCACTACCTGTTCCCAGTGGCTGGAATTCACTGCTCAAATAGGCAGAAAGCCAGGAGACCCCCTGGGCCTCGCAGACTCAGAGTTTGGGGGTCCTAGCCAGGGCCTCTGCCCTCTGCCTGCTGCATGGATATGCACATGCTAACCTGTAGGCAGGCCCCTATGTAGGTGCTGGTGGCTATGACCATTGTTAGTATTAAAGTGTGTATCCTTGGAAACGTCACAAAGCCACTCTGAGCTTCAGTTTCCTCATCTGAAAAATGGAATTAATCATCTTTACCAGGCAACCACTCTGTATTCTTAGTAAGAGGTAACATGAGAAATAATGTGTGTGCTGCATTAAAATGAAATGTATCGCCCCAAAAGAAGGTAAGAATCATTTGTTGACTCTACAGGGGATTTTTTTTTTAAATCTCTCCTCCATACATGGTTTCCTCCATTTCGCTGCTAAATTGGGTGCAGGTTTTTAATTGTTGTTGTTTTTAATCATTCACACCTTTTTTTTCTTTTATTTTCAAGTTCCATCAGTTCAGTGCAAATGGGGCCTCAATCAGAGAAGAATTAGACATCCCTTCTCTGTCCCAAGAGGAGCAGACAGCAATAAGATCTCCCTGCTGGGACAAATATCTTTTCCCAGGGTGTGATGCCTGTGGGGCTGGGTCAGGAGACAACAAAGGGGGGCTCTCAGAACCCAGAGGGACTGCAATTGTTTCCCTGTATACTGCAAGCCCCCTGAACAGATGCAGTAATACTGTGGTCTCAAATATGAAACAAGGCAATAGCTAAATGATTTTATATTAAATACTTAAAACTGTAGTCAGAGTGGAGGCAGGAATGGTCTTCCTTAAACAAGGCTAAACCTGCTAAATCTTTCAACAACTTGATCCAGCCCCCAAAGAACCAGTCTACAAAACAATCAAGGTCACAGAGGACAGGACACATGGCAGAGCTAAGTCATACTGATTTCCAGGAAAAGTGGTTTTTCTTCATTTAAAATCCAAAGATAATTCCAGAGAGCATAAAGCACCCATTCCAAAAGGCTACGATAAATCAATCTTTCTTGCCTGTGTACCATCTAGATGTAGCCACTTAGTTCATCTTAATAAACAAGTTAGTCATTCAAAGGAAAATAAATGAAATGTTTTGCCTTGAGGGACAGTTTGTTTTTAATAGTTTGGTGCTACGGCAAGAGAAGTAATATTCTGCGATCTGAATTGCTTTTTGTCCTTCGGGACCACTGGAAGAGGGGGAGGAGGTAGCATGGGGTGAAGGGATAGTTAGTCTCTTTCTCAGTTTACCTTATGCGTGAACATAATTGCAAGATCTGTCTCCTGCTCCTCTTTTTGTTACAGAAGCTCTTGCATGGAGCTTCATTTAAAGAAATGGCAGTTTTTCTTCATAAGATATCAATATGATATTGGGTGGTTTGGAGTTCTGCTTTTTTTTTATTAAGTAAGTCATTTCAATAAAAATGGAGAGACAAGAGCTAGTAGTGTAGCTCAGTGGTAAAGCTCTGCTTGGCAAGTGTGAGGCCCTGGGCTCCATCAACCACCACCACAAAAAAAATTAAAATTAAAAAAAAAAGGAATTCAGGAAAAGGGCATTCTTGCTTTCTCTTAAAGAAACAATGGGTAATACAACTACAATGTTGGGGATCTGGAGGATGACTCCTTTAAAGTGAAATCTTGAAAGACAGATGAGGTCCTGCCTAAATTATATCATTCTAAATAATGAAACCATAGGACACATTTTCAAATTACCTCATGAACAACAGTTGTTCCCCTCTATCTGCAAGGAAAGTGTCCACTTCCATTTCTGAAAGTCTATAGAGGCTTTTCTTCCCCTGGAGGATTCATTCTGTTAGTTCACTCACTCATTCACTCATTCATTCAGTGACTCAACACATCATTCATTCAATGTCTGCTTTGTGCCATGTTTTATGCTGGGCTTGGGGGATACAAAAGGGATGAAACCTGGTCCCAAGGCACTGGGTAAAGGAAGGACAGGCAATATAATGTGAATGAGTGAAGTTTTTGCAGACCCTGCAGAGGGGCCTGTGACTAGCACCAATGCCTCTCTAGTCTCAAAATGACATTTTCAGGAATCAGGCGCTTCTGATCTCAGGAACCGAATCTGCTTCCCACAAGTTCTTCCAAACAGCCTCACCAATATCCCAATGAAGTGAGATTACTCAGACCCTGTCACATGGGGGCCCCAGGCTGGGAGGTACCTGACTGGTCACCAAGTAGCCAGGACCTTGAAGTACTCAGCCACCATTCATTCATGAGTACTACCATCAACACCAAGAATAAACCAAACCTGTAGCCACCTTCCATCACAGCCAGAGACAAACAAGAGTATCAACAGCCAGAGAAGAGTTTTAGTCTGGGAAAAGGAAGAAAAACTTAAGAAAAGGGTTAAACATCAAAATTTAAGCAGAAAAGAATACATAATCCTGCCAGTTCTCAATGGCCCAACTTTAATGTCACCTCCTTCATGAAGCTGTCCTCAATCAGCTTATTAGACGTAATGCTTTTTTAAATTTCCAAATACTCTCATTTTGTTGCTCTGCATTTCTTTTTTACCACCTACCATATTCCATCTTCTACTGTGGTTATTCACGTACTTGCATTACCTCCCTGTGTCCCTGAATTCCCAATAGACCATGTGCTTCCTAGGGACATGCCTTCATCTTATTTGCCTTCGTATATTTTAGGGTTGCTGAACTTAAAAATCACGTGCAAGAATATGATTGGCATTTGGAAAATAAGTCATTGATTTTAAATTCAGTGTGAGAGTGAAAGGACAGAAGCCTGTTATGAACTCTGAAAAAATCTGGAAAATTCTAAAAACAACAAAAAAAAGTGAGATTAAAGCTATCTGTAAAAAGCAAGACACTTGCATTACCTCCCCATATTCCCAATAAACCATGTGCTTCCTAAGACAGGACGACATCCTATTCATCTTCGTATTTTTTTTCTTTTTCTGTGGTACTAGGGATTGAACCCAAGGGCACTTTACCACTGAGCTACATCCCCAGCCCTGTTTATATTTTATTTTGAGACAGGGTCCCTCTAAGTTGCTGAGGCTGATCTTGAACTTGTGGTCCTACTGTCTCAACCTCTTGAGTTGCTAGGATTACAGAAGTGTGCCACAGTGCCTGACCATCTTCATTTTTTTAGGGTTCTTAGACCCAAAGAAAAAGATATAAGACAAAAATCAAACCAGAAACTGGAGGAAATTAAAAACGTAAAAATAAAAAAAAAATTCATTTTCTTTATTCATTTTCATGTCCAAATATTACAGTAAATCCATAGACAACAATTTCAAAGATAGCTATTCCACTTTAGCTTCATAGGCTAGATAAGAGAGATTCAGAATGACCTTTGACAATAGGAAGGAGAACAACTTTTGTTAATTTAGTAAAATGGTGCTATTTTGAATGGAACCATGGAAGCAACATGCATTCATGGATAGAGAAAAAGCTTTTCTCTTAAAATTCCTTTTCAGTTGCTAGTCAACTCTGTTCAAATATAACTTGTTTTTGGAATTCTACCAGGCAGCAAAGACATATTATACTTGGCTTAGAATTAAATGACAGATAAGCATTGGTGTGAATGCTAAAAGGTCTTGTGACCATTTGTGCTTAATATTCTTTAAGCTTCGCTCTACAAAGAAGGTTAAAGAGTGGGCCCTTGATGGGGTATTCTTGCCTTAACACAGGACATCAGCTGCCATTTGATGCATGGATAATAGAAAGCCAACCCCTTGTTCACTGAGACTATGAAATGAAAATGTACTCCTAAATAGAAAGTCTGGCTTCTAACTCAGACTCAATTTTTGGAAGCCTGTCAGCAAGGGAGGCAGAAGATGTACCAATTTCCAGCGAGAAAAATGCACATGAGCTGGGGATGAGACTCATGGTCATATTGAGGGCTTGCCTAGCATGCCCAGAGCCCTGTGTTCAATCCCCAGCATGGAGGGGTGGAGGAAGAGACTATGAATCACTACAAAGAGAAGAGTGTGTTGGGTATGGGTATATCTAGGGCACTCATGTTCCAGATGCTCATAAAAGAGAACAGAGGACTTAAATAAGAATGGGAGATACTGAGATGCACCAAGTGGTGTGAATCCAGGTATACCTGAGACTCACAGTCACTGAAATGTTGGTCTCAAAGAATCCTCCCTTTTATCAGGTTTCCACCAAATTACAAACTAAGATGTTTGGGTCCAATCTATGTGTCCTTCCTTCCTATGAAACACATTTTCCTGTCAACAAAATTTCAGTTTCTGCTCCCTTTGAGAAGAAGACAGTGTCATGGGAAGGGCCATGGACATAACAATGGGAATCTACTTCTATAGAAATTGTAGAAAAATGTACCTTCCAGAGATGATGACCATACCATTATTACCTTGACATGGCCCCAGCTTCCAGCCTCAATCAGAAAATTCTGCAGTCAATTGGAACTTAAAGTTGAGGCTTCACATCTTTCATCATCTAAATAAGGAGCAAGGGAGGGCCGATCTAAGGGTGCTTGCCCAGGGCCACGTGCACATCCACTTTTGCAAAAATGCCTCCTGATGATAAAAGGTTATGTGGACTGGGAGGGTGGTTTATGACCCTACATCTAGAATAGAAGGGAAACTGGCTCTGTCTTCTAGCCCCTGTGCCTCCAGTCCTCTCATCCCTATTCCTCCATCTTGGCTTTAGGTCTGCCCTGGGCAGTTGCTCCCATGCCTGAACTCCATCAGGGATCCTTGGGAGGTGAGAGTGGGTTATCCTTCGTTTCAGGAAAAGAGAAAACATGGTCTATTCTAAAGGACAGAAAAAACATGAGAAATGGAAGGCCCTCTGTCAGGGTTGTAGTATACAATGTTTCTTTTCTACTTACTTATTTTTATTTTTTGCGGCACTTGGGCTGGAGCCCAGGGCCTCTTGCATGCTAGGCAAGGGCTCTACCACTGCATCTTGTCCCCAGCCCACAATGTTTATTTAACCAACCAACAAGTAGGAAAACAGGATGCTCCCACCAGGGTGCCCATGTGAGCCAATGGCCTAAAGTGGTCATGGGGCTCCTCTCCTAACCCCATCAGCCTGAGAATCTTTTGGGGTTAATTATGGTAACTTAGCTCCCTTAGGGTCTGGTTAATTTTCTTTCCCTCCAGAGGCTCATTCTTAAAAATCTGACATTAACCTAAATTGTTCCGATCCAAAAATGAATGAGGTTAATAGAGAAAAAATAATTCTCTGGCTATGTTTTATCCCCCCAACCCCCATCCCAGCTTTGGAAAACCACTCTCACTTAAAGGATATCGGTCAATAATCCTAAAATGTGTTAAAGCTGTTTATTAACTTGAGCTTTAAATTAACTGGGTCAACTTCTCATTCAGTGGTTGAATGAGAGCTCCAGGGAGGACACCCATAAGCAATGACTGGAATCCTTTTGTAATTATAGTCATGGAAAATGCCAGCTGCAAAATAATTTTCTTCAATATGTGGGTATTAAGTGCTCATTAAGTGGATGACACTCCACTACAGTGTGACCTGTGATGAACAACAATGGGGTAAAGTAGAACAGGTTAACACAACGCAGACTCACCCCACTGCAGGGACACCTCTCAGGGCAGTGTCATGTAAAGTCACACCAAGTATATGCACTTTTGCTCTAAATTCAAGGGCACACTGGCTGAATTCACACCAGCCAGAAACGTGAAATTGGCCAACTGGGCTGCTGCTCTTCAATGGCACTAAAAGAGACACATAAACTCAGGCCACCCAGTAGGATTTGGGGCAATACTGAGGCCCAGGCAGAAGAGGGGAGAGAAAACCCACACTCACTTTTTGCTCTGGACTCAAGCCAGGCATCCATGAGGTCTCCATCTCTCCAGATGGAGAGAATGAAAAAGGGAACTACAATTGTTGAGAGAGGAGAAAAGGATTAAAAGGAACGTCAAGCGGGCTGGGGTTATGGCTCAGTGGTAGAGCACCTGCCTAGCATGTGTGAGGCACTGGGTTCGATTCTCAGCACTGCATATACATACATAAATAAATAAAATAAAAGGCCCATCCACAACTAAAAAATGTTTAAAAAAAAAAAAAAAGGAACCTCAAGGGTCTGCACCCATCACAAGTGACAGAATGGGGCTGGGGTGGTAGCCAGGTGCCAGGAAGGGAGAATGTCAAATCCCAGCCTCCGTCACTTGTGTCTTATCTTGTGGTTTACCGTGTACATGCCAATTAATCTCTCTAGGTCTCCAGTTCCCAAACCTTAAAATGGGGATGAACCTGGGCTGGGATATTGCTTCGGGACTGCAAAAATGAGAATGAACTACACACTTCTTTCCCAGAGAGAATCATGAGAAGATGCTTGTAAGAGGGAGAATTCAACTCTAAAATGACCAAGCAGGGAAAGAGAGGCTAGTCCTATCTTCTACGTGTACATGGAGCATCTCAGACAGATTGCCTCGTCTACAAGGGCCTGGGAGGAAAAGTGCCCCACCCCCAGAATGGCTAAGGTTCCAAAGTGCTCTATGGGATGAATACCCATTCTCACGAATCCCAGCCCCCCACAGCTCCCTCCCAGGCCTCTCCCATGAGGAACGGTCTTGCATAGTCCACTTCTGTGAGTGCATGTCAAACAGAAAACACCAGCATTTGATATGGTGTGGTGCCAACAACAAAGCAGATAGCATATTCTCAGAAACTTAAGAAGGAAAAATAAATGCTTCCAAGGGAGAACTCAATAGCTCCTGCTAGAAATTTCTCTCCTTGCTTTGGGCAAAGCAGGGGAGAAGAAGAAAAAGAGATGATTTGATTTTTTTCTTTATAAAAAAAGTGATCATGAACTCTTTCAGAAATAGAAAGGAGTATAAAGAATAAAAGAATAACCTGCATCCATAATCAAACCTAAGAAACAAAATATTACCATCAATTTGAAGGCTTTTTCCAGGGAGAAAATCCCTAAACAGGCCACCTATGCAGGTGTACCAAGGAGAGTTCCAACCACAAGCCTAAAATGGGATGATATTGGACAGGAAGGTGCCCAGACTCTCCCCCACCCATGATCACTCCCACTTTCAGTTGCCTTGGCCTTTCAAAGCTGGCTTCCAAAGCCAGACTAACAAAAGGCAGAAAGCTAGACAACTGCGGTGGAGATGGGGATGCCTCCAAGTCTTTGGACTCTCAATCTTTCCTGAGCCAAGCAGGAAGAAACTTTCTAACTGGGAGAGCCTCAGGCCACACAGTTCCTCAGATGTCTGGGGATCATGTGGTGACTGCTCCCATCCACACCCAGCCTCGCCAGATTCTGGTTGGGCTGAAACTGGGCCTTTTAATTCACAAGAGAATATTGCATTTAGCAACAGTTGGTGAGTTTTTCTCTTTCAGGCCCAACTCTGGGAAACACAATAAGAAAACACAAGCCCATGCAAACATATCATTGGTGTGACCTTAAGAACTGCCATATTCCTCAGGATATATTTTTGGTCTGGAAAAACTAACGAGGCTGTGGCATCCCAAAGAGAACAGAACATCCCCAGTGGGGAAGAATAGTGGGTGGAGCTATAGAGAGGTAAATGTGTCTTATGAAAGGATTTTCTCCATTTGAAAGCTTCCTTAGGGGAAGAAAAAAATTACAGAACTGTATCTTAGTCCATTTTCCATTGCTATAACTGAATACCTGACACTGGGTGATTTATAAAGAAGAGTAGTTTATTTGGCTCACAGTTCTAGAGGCTGGAAAGACTGAATGCATGGCACTGGCATCTGATGAGGGCCTTTTTGTTCATCATAACACAGTGGAGGGCAACACATGATGAGATGGAACAAATGTGCTAGCTTGAGTTTCTCTTCCTTTTCTTATAAAGCCACTAATGCCATCACAGGGGCTCCATCTGCAATCTCATCTAACCCTAATTTTCTCCCAAAGGCCCCTCCTTCAAATACTATCAACAAATGAATTTGGAAATTAAATATCCAACATGGGAGCCTTGGGACGGGGGACATCTTCAAACCACAACAACCTGGATGATTTGAACATCTGCTGATGCATTTGGGTATATCCTCAATCCCTGCACCTGCAACTGGCTGAGCTCCTCACACTGGGAGGATGGGGATGGCCAAAAGTTCTAGGGCTCCCTAACTCTTCAAATCCAGCTTCTCTTCCTTTGGTGACTCCCTGCTCTACAAATGTTTTTCTCCTCCAGCTTCCATTTTGAACTGACCATTAGAAATATAGACTTTGTGCCCTCTGAAACAAATTAAAATCACACTGAACTCTGTCAAGAAAGACAATAAAATTCACCCACCAGAGAAAATTAGATCTTCCTTCAAGATGTTACTGAGGATCCTTTTCTTCTGCCTGGCCTAGGGTTATCCTCCTTCCTATGGCTCCTATAATATCCTGAAAGTTGTCCAAGGGTCACATGGAAAAACCACATCCCCTTCCATCCTTTTTTGAGCTCCAGGGTCAAAAACCTAACACTGAGCTCACATCATTCCAAGAGTCACTGTCCATTCCAACTTCAACAAAGCCACTAGAAGAACATCATTTGGGGAATGATCATACTACCTGACATTGAAATATCTTTAATAACTCCTCACTGGCAATGAATCAAGTCCATCCTTACCCTGATGGTCAAGACCCCCATAACCTGCCTCCAATCCCATTTCTCCTTTCATCTCCAACTACTGCCTCACACACACCTAATTCTCCAGTCAAAGCCAGAGATACCTTGCAATATTCCTTCCATGAGCCCTGTATTCTCTGAATTCACTGCTGAAATGCTGAACCTTTGCTCTCCACCTGTCATAATCTTACCCATCCTCCAAGCCAACTTCTCTATGAAGGCTTCCTGGCTTGCCCTAGATGAAAGGGACACCTTCTTGGTCTAAGTTCTACAACAGTTTTTGGAACCAGTCAGAGCTTCCATTACTGTCTCTTTGCCAGTTCTGCAAATATGTCTGACTTTGTCTTCTCTCCTTGCTTTGTTTTAGATAAGTGTCCCCCAATGGCTCATATGTTAAAGGCTTGGTCACCATCCTGTGGCATTACTGGGAGGTGGTGGAACCTTTAAGAGGTGAGGCCTAGTGGAAGGAATTTAGGTCAGAGGGGTGTGCCCTCAAAGAAGGTAGTGGGAATCATCCACTTCCTTTTCTCTTTTTGCTTCCTAGTCAAAATGAGGTGAGCAGCTTCATCTGCCATGTGTTCCTGCCAAGATATGCTGCCTTGTCAGAAGCCCAAAACTAATAAGGCCAATTGAGTACAAACCAAAACCTCTAAAACTTTCCTCCTCTTAAATTGATTATCTCAGGTATTTTGTTATAGTAACAAAGTTGAATAACACACTCCTCCACTATTTTAATACATTTGCTAATGTTTCTTATGTGCACTGTGTTCTGGTTCTACAAAAGAGAAAGAACTAACAGAGAAGATAAGGACCCTTGACCTCAAGGGACTACAATCTGGTGGGGAAGTAAATAACAACATCAGCATCCAATAAATACCCAAAGGACAGTAACTGGTTTCATCTTCATAAACTCAACAAACAGCAGATGGCCACAAGGATACTAAACAAACACAAGAAAGCAGCCACAGAATTGGGTTGTAAACATACTGAGTTAGAAGCTAGACTAGGTTATTTTGAGTTATTTTTCATGGTGGTGACCTATCCATGCTATATTTTGAGATGACTTTGAAGGAAATGGTATCCAATAGCCAGTCCAGCAAATTTTCCCCCTCCCCAGTCTCACCTCTAATCCTACCCCAAAATTCTGCTGGGTGCCCTAAAAAGTCTTCTCAAACCTAGAGATGTTGGAGTCTGTGTAACAGGAAGCAAATGAAAAGAGAAGGCTCATTCTCTAACTATAGATATTCCCTGTCCACCCAGGTCTCTACCTCAGTATCTCTAATCTGAGGATTTTCTGTGGCCCTGTCACCTCTACTCAGAAAAGAAAATAAGCTCCAAGCAAAAGTGGCCAGTTGGCCCACTGGATGAGGTAAAATCAATGAAGCTCTCCAGCAAGTCTGTTTATTTTATATCCTTAGAGAAACACCCTTGAAAATGACCAACTTGTGTCAATTACAGAACACAAGAGCCTGGTGCTGTCAGTGGGAGAAGTGTGAATTACAGCACACTGAACTCTAGGGAATTAGTTGTTAAGTGGAACAATGGGCTAAAAGATGTTGTTTAGAGGACCTCATTAATAAAATTCAAAATTGTGTTCTGCAATTATGTGCAATCATTGGTTATTTTACCCCCAGCCAAGAAGAGTCCCCACTGGCAATCTATCGCTTTGGTTTCAATTGCCGAGAAAATTTCCCTGGCATAGAGGTGAGAATAGAAGAGGAAACTTGGATTCAGATTCCAGAAGCCCATGATTAGCTAACGAGAATTATCTGTTGAAAAAAGAAACCTGCTGAAAAGGAAACCAACAGGTGCCTCTCCAAGGTAGTGCTTGGTAGCACAGCCCACCTCCACGTGGGCTTCCCAGTTGGTTTTGTAGCCAGAAAGCAAATAGTAGAGCTGCCGTCTCCCCTAATGTTCTCTCCTGCTGTGGCTCCTGCTTGCTTTACATTTTTTTTTCAGTAGACCTAACAGTGTTTGTGCCATTCTGGTCAGGTACTGACTAATGCCGGCAGAAATGAATGCACTTCTTGATCAAAAAGGATGATGGTGTAAAAATTGGATGTGTTTGTGTATTTGGGAGGAGTTGTGGGAAATGGGTGATGGAAAGTAGAAACTACCAACTTAGCACGGCACACAGTTTTATCCACAGTGAATGTCCCAGAAATTCCATTATGTTTCTTCTGGGGAGCCCTGCCTTAATTCCACACATCCTATTCTGTTTGCATCATTCATTCATTCATTCATCAATCATACAGCAAAGCCCCACTCGACCCTCCTCAATGCTGTGCACCATACTAGGCTTCAGGGCCACAGGCTTCTCCCTCTGAAGACCCAGCCTGACATCTTCAAAACACAACACACTCTATTTAAATGTTACCATGCTAATTCAGACTTGATCATTCCAAGCCATTTAAATTATTGGGGCTCTTCAATCTGTGGTATCTGTATGGTGGCATTACAGATGACATTATACTCTTGGTTTCTTTCTATATTTTCTACAATCTCTACAACAGGCATATGTTACTTTAGTAAGCAGAAAAAGAGCTTGGCTTCTTATTTAAAATGGAACTTTTTATTAGCTAATTTGAGATATTTAATTTTTTGAAAGGGCAAAGCAGATGGGAACAGAAGTGGCCTGCCATCAGAGTGTTTGGGGGAATTTACAGTCTGACCTAAGGCATAAGAAACTTGCACAGCTACTGTAAAGAGCTGTGGGAGAATCCAGCGTTGAAGCATATCTGTCTAGATATACTCTAGTATTCTCACGGTCTACTTCAGTAGAGATGCAGCCTATTTCTCAGAGCAGCCACTGAGGTTAATTCTTCAGATCAATAACTGCATACATCGCTATGTGCAAATGTGCCTTAGGCTACTCCACAGCCTGAAGTTGTTCTTTGAACATCAAGAACAAATTATCTAATGAAGCAAACACATTATCTGATTCAACAATTGTCTTCTATTCACACTTCCTGTCCCCACCCACAAGGAAAATCAACTTCGGCCATATCACAAGAAATGCATTATCCTTGTACAAAGATGGTGGGGGTGCCCAGGAGAGATGCAAACAGTGGAAGAAGAGGGGACCACACTGGTATCAGGAGGGCTCCAGGCTTCATGTCCCATTTCTGTGCCCAATTGCCCTATTTCTGCCCACCTGAGCAAAAGATTTTCACAGTCATGCTTCCAGCCTTTAAAGGGACTTGGAGAATAAAAGGTTCTTGGTATTTCAGGGCATTAGTTTGAGTAAATATGAGACAGCCCAAGGCATGAGTCAACAGAGAGGAACTTGCCATGCCTTACCTGGTTCTCTGAGCACAGAAAAGGCCAGTAATCAGAAAAGTTTCCTCAGAACAGTTCCTTGGTTGGGTCAGCCCAGAACAAGATACAGCAATTCATCCATCTTGGAGGTACCATACATGGGAAAACTTGGTGGCTGGTCAATGGTTGTGGCAATGTCTATGGTTTTGCTTTCCCAAGGGAATGCAGCAGTTGTGTAATTATTGCAGAAATGCAGTTTACAACCACATCATTCTTATGGTAATTGGTATTGCTGGTTGAGCACATTATTGTTATTATTGTGTACTTCAAGCATTATTTCCCTTAGATTCTTATGCAAAGATCCAATAAGAAAGTATAATTTCTGTGCCTTAGTTGCTTTTTTATATAAAATAGGAATTTAGTGTACTTTCCACACACCTTAATGATAATACCACTGTGAATTCTAGAAATGATTCTAGCATACAGTACTTAGAATAAACTGCATCTACAAAAACAATAAACTATACTAATGGTCCCTTTAATAGATTCTAGTATCCTCATGTGCACAGAATTTAGTGTATTAGGGAGAATGTGCTGGAAGGTACTCTGGTGGCCTGGATTTACAGAGGATTCTAAGTACACACACTGACTCGCTTCTATAGACCCAATCAGGGCTGTTAAATGAACAATCTAGAAACATTACACAAAATAAGCCTCGTACAAAGAAAAGCTAACAACCTGAAATCGTAAGGGGCTTATTTTGCATTTTAGATGGAGCCTTAAGAATTTACAAGATCCTTAGAATAATGAAGATGTATTTCCTACAGTTTCAAATTAGTTCACTTCCTGGGTGATGCTCCAAATAGCATGTTTACCCCATGCCATTGTATGTTAGAAGTATGTAACAGTTTCCTCTGATTTCTTAAGGGCTCATGAGTTTGCCTTGAGTCTCAGGGAAGACTTTGGACTTGGCCCTTTCAGCCATGCTGAAACAGTTAAGACTCCAAGGACTCATAGAGACTGATTAAATGCATTTTGCATTGTGAGATGAACATGGGCCTTTGGGGACCAGAGGTGGAATGCTATAGTGCAAATCTGGAATGTTTCCCAAAGGCCCATGTTTAAAGGCTTGGTCACAGCTTGTGGCATTTTGGGGAGGTGCAGCCTAGTGGAAGTAAGTTGGGTCACTGGGGGCATACCCTTGAAGGGGTTATTGAGACCCCCAGCCCTTGCCACTCTCTGCTTTCCCAATCACCATGCAGTGAGTAGTTCCCTCTACCACAGGCTCCCACCATGGTATACTTGCACCACCACAGACCCAAATAGGACCAAACAACCATGGACTGAAACTGTGAGCCAAAATAAACCTTTCCTCCATATAAGTTCCCTTGTCTCTGGTATTTGTTACAGTAATGAAAGCTGACTAGCATTTATTCTTAGTGCTCTATCTAGAATACTTCATATGTGAATTATCATCATACAGGAAGCCCCAGTGTTCTTTCTATTTGTTCCCCTCTCCTGGGCCTGACACACCTTCCACTCTCTCATGAGAGTTCCCTTCCATGTCCCCACTCATTATTTCCCTGCCTCACAATTCCCTGAGTCATGTGTGACGGTGATCGCAGAAGGACACATGGAATAAACCTAACACATCTCTGTGCAAAGATGTGCCCTAACTACTGACTCTGTCAGCAGCTTGCACACTGGCATGAACAGTCTGGGGATTAACACTTTCTGGGGAACTGGACCCAGTTCCTAACTAACTGTACTCAAGAATCTCCAGTTGACATCAATTCCCATGGGACCTTTATCCTAAAGCGTTTGACTACATGAACCTAAGTTCACTGACTCTCCTCTGTTCTACCCACTGGAATACAAATGTGATGACAAAACCTTCAGAAAAGGTTTAGATTCACAGGAATAAATGGCAAGGGAAGAGATGTCAAGACAGGAGGTGTGGGACAGCTGGGGTATGAACAGGGAACTGGACTCCTGAGAAAGGCGCTTTCATGAGGCACCTCCAGGGAGTAGACAGGAGGGAGCACACATCATTCATGATATAAGAAGTCCACTTCCTGATGTGGCACATAGCTATAATCCCTGCTGCTCGGGAGGCTGAGGCAGGAGGATCATGTGAGTCTGGGGGCAGCCAGGTGACAAAGGGAGACCCCAGGACCCAAAAATTTAAAACTCTACTTCCTGATTCAACATGAAAGACAGTTAAGCAAGTCTTCACAAGTGGAAAAATGCAGTTGTAATGCAACCCGCACATATCCATGAATATCTGCCCTGTAGTCTATTATGACAGCAGAAATCCATGCACTTTGAGAGCATTTGCACAGGTGAAACTCAAATTCATCATGAAACACTATAGGTTGACCATAAATACTTAGTGCAAACCTCTGGGAAAAGTCGAGGTAGGGGGAAATCAGATATAGGTATTAAACATCTCTGAGCTGGGGCTGGAGTTGTGGCTCAGTGGCAGAGCGCTTGCCTCGCACATGTGAGGCACTGGGTTCGATCCTCAACACCACATAAAAACAATAAATAAACAAAACAAAGATTTTTTTAAAAAAATTTTTTAAATATCTCTGAGTCAGAAACCATCCCATGGCAATTCTCACGAAGTGACTATCATTCTGTCCAGCTGTCTTACAGATACCATGGTCTGCTTTTTTGTCACCTTAATCCATTTTCAAATGGAAAAACTGAGGATCAGGATATTCTATAACTTTTTCTGAGTTCAGACAAGTAGACTTGGATCTAGACTGAGATCTCCCTGACTTTAAAGCCTGTGTTCTTTCTATGAAACTTCATTAGTCTTTGTACTCTGGTGTAAATGAACTTTGCGACCATTTTCTTGGAACAAACTCAGCTAAGGCAGAGGACGCACAAAGCAGGAGGGTTCTGCAGTGAGGACAGAGTGATGCCACAAGGACTGAGGATGTCAATTGGAACTTTCCCCGCCAACAGCACTTCCCGGGTCTTTCTGGGTGTTGGCAATAACAGCAAGTGACCCTCGTGGAAGGACGGGGTGGGGGTGGGGAGGATGTGATACAAAGGGCTAAGTCGTTCAAAATGGGATAATTGAGTGCATATGGCTTGCCTAGCAATCCTAAATAAAGCTGCTCTGTAATTCTAATGCCCCAAGGCCAACATAACATAGACCAACAGGCCTCCCGCCTTTCAATATTCAGGCTGACTTACTAAAGAGCATCAGCCTTAACAAGGCAACTTTAAAACTGCAACAGGAAATAAAAGGCTTCTCCCTGAAACATGAAGTCAAGCTGCCTCCTCAGATACAATCAAACTCCTGTGGTGCAGAATAGCTGGGGGTAAAAAATTATCCTTATTTAAAAAAAAAAAAAAAAAAAAAAAACTTCTACAGAAGCAGGGCAAAATTAGAAATAGATCCCCTTACCCGCACAGGACCCAAGAAAGGAGGCTTGTTTCCATTCTAGAACAGGCTTGAATAGTACATAATGACTTCTGGTAATGTTTAGCTTTGATTTCTTCAGGTTGTGAATCTAAGGAAGTGGAAAGCTGAGTTTATGTTAGAGCACAGATCTAAGACCTCGAATAACAAGCCCTTTATTGTAGTTATCCGCTGCCTCTAGGTGGTTGTCTTAAAAGTTATAAAGGTGCAATTATCCAGGTAGTTAATAATCTTTCTGAATTCAGAATTCCAATGGCCACAGAAGATTCCATGGCAGGCCTGGAGTTTAGAAGCCAAATGGGAAGAATCTGAAAATAGCAAGAATTCAGAACCCAGTAAACAATTCCTTATGGCATTAAAAAGATCTCTGCAACCTCTCTACTAATATATAAATCTCCAGACAGATCACTATGCTTGCTCTATTATCAGGATTGTTTTATTTGGAGCTTAAGACCATCCACATGATGACTGCTATGCTATTTCAAAATGGAACCGACCTGGCCTATTAGTGTGTTTAACTTGTAATGTCTTAAAATTCGGGAAGAGAGGCCATGAGGACATGGAGACTATGTTTCACCCAGGCAGGTGATCCAGACCCATAAACCAGACCTCAGGATTGAATCTCAATCTCAGCTGTGTGGCTTTGAGCAAGGCCCTTGGCTGCTATCATCTTCAGCCATTTAATGTGTAAAATGAAGATAACAATGCCTCCTTCTCATGATTGTTAGATGATATCAGCACATGGTGTGCATTAATAAACTTAAAAAAATAAATTCAGCCCGGCACGGTGGCACATGCCTATAATCCCAGCGACTCGGGAGGCTGAGGCAGGAGGATTGGGAGTTCAAAGCCAGCCTGATCAATTTAGCAAGGCGCTAAGCAACTCAGTGAGACCCTGTCTCTAAATAAAATACAAAACAGGGCTGGGGACGTGGCTCAATGGTTGAGTGCCCCTGAGTTCAATCCCTGGTACCCTGCCCCAAAACAACAACAACAACAAAAAAAAACTCTGTTACATTTTCCACAACACAAGAATAGAGACACACAGGTATCAGGATGGCCTTCAGCCCATTTGGAAAATGCCCCCCACTATAGCCTTACTCATGCACCCAGTG
This sequence comes from Geosciurus inauris, assembly GCA_004024805.1. Taxonomy (NCBI): domain Eukaryota; kingdom Metazoa; phylum Chordata; class Mammalia; order Rodentia; family Sciuridae; genus Geosciurus; species Geosciurus inauris. The sequence continues at coordinate 6,022 of PVHX01000860.1, read as the reverse complement.
TTATCCTCTACTTTATGATTTCAAGAATGTCTAGAAAATCCTACTAACCCCAAGTCAACCCTGCCTACATCTGAAATTCAACAATTATAGAGTCATTTCTTTGCATTAAAGCTTTGATCTCTATGAAAAAGCAAGTTTCCTGAAGATAAAATAATAATTCCAACCTCTTTCACTCATTTATAGTAACATTTTTTTATCCTTTTCTGAAAACCCAGACAAAAATATATGTCAAGGAAAACAGAGGCAAAAGGAAGAAAGTAGGGATTTACCTCAAAGGAGAAAGAGATACAGAACTGGGAGGCTGGAGAAACTAATGAGTATGCATGACATTTCCAAATACAAGGATATTGACACATTCTCTTGGGATAAAGATTGTGTCGAATAGCATCTGCTGTGTAACCCCTCCATTAATGATATTCCAAAATATTTAGGATTTCAGCCACAATATTCCTTCCTCAAAGTCCCTAGAGTAGCAAAAGATTTAAATATTTTGTCTAGGAGATTATCAGGGCTCTAGACAAGATCAACCAGACTCAAGAGACCAGAAGGGAAATAAAAAATGGTTCATGAAATCCCATTCCTCCTTGTATGCAATGTGTGGCTGCAATAGCTCCCTATCCTTCACTGAGCATCTGTGAAAATGAGATTTAGGAGGGAAATGAGATGTGGGAATATCACTGTCCCCATCTTGGAAATTAAAAATAAATAAGCCAGTAAAAAAACAGCCTGTGGGATCAACAAGAGCATGCATTTCTTGTGGGTGTTAGATCCATCTTGCATATCTTTTTTAGTTCCTTAACACATTGACAGCACACATCAAGTGCAAACACGCTGATTAATCACTGATAGACCACAAACTGCACGAGGGCAGAGGTTGGGTTTGTTTGGTTGACCATTGAATGAACATACCTAGTGCAAATGCTTGACTCAATGATGCCTTTCAATAAATACTTGCGGATTGCATGAGTAAGTGAAGAATCAAGTGGGCAGGTGGGTGGGTGGGTAGATGGGTGGATGGGTGGATGGATAGATAGACGGATAGGTGGATGGGTGGATGTGTAGATGTATGTATATATGGATGGATGGACAGAGGCCAGATGGACAGACAGATGGATGGACAGACACATGAATGAAGAAACACATGGGTCAGATTTTTTAAAATCTAGAAACAATGGGGCAGCCTGAACTCTTCTCTATTAAGCAATCTACTATCATCCAACATGCATCCCTGAGCTCTATTACTCCCAAAGAAGGAAGGAAGGAAGGAGGGACACATGTGCAGGCATTTGTTTATGGGCAGTATATAATACATACACTCTGCCCTCTTTTGGTGTAAGAATCTGTCACCCTATTATCAGGCACAGCCTAAAGACATATATTGCATCTGATAGAAACTGAAAGTGATGAAAGTTAAAGGGTTAAGAATTTCCTAGCCAAGACATAAGGTGCAAAGAAACCTGTCTTGCCTTAGCTTTGCACCAGCCTGGTGATCTGGATAAAGCAATCTTTCTGGGCCTTAGTTTCCTCATGTCTAAAATGAATGAAGTGAACTTAGATGCTCCCAGGCCCTACTTAATCTGAACCCTTCCTGGGACTCCAGCTTCAGGTCAGCTCACACACTCTGCCTTCTCATCCCTTTCTACCACATGGCTACCCTTCCAGCTGCTAGGATTCCCTGACCTCTCAGTCTAAATTAGAACTCCTAGTTATACTGTCTGTTAGCATCCTTCCCCTCTTCTTTACAGAACTTACTTAATTTATAACTTTGTATATTTATTATTATTTGTTTAGTGTCTGTTTCCTGGTTATAAATAATGACTAACATTTATTGACCACTTACCAAATATTAGGCTCTGCTCTAATCGCTTTACATGCATTATTTATTTTAATCCCTACAATACCCTTTGAAATAGGTACTTTCATCATTCCCATTTCACAAAGAAACCATAGGTCCAGCGACACAAATAACTTCTCTGAGGACACACAGCTTAGTGAGTGCCTGATCTGGGATTTGAATTCAGGTTTGAGATTTCACTGACTCTGTTATCCTGATTTAAACCTCCCAAAGGTAAGTAAGTATTGGGTCTCTTTTGCTCACCACTGTCTCCCTACTGCAGTGTCTAAGTGGGTAGTATACAATAAGCTACAGAGTACCTGAAGGAAGAGGGAGGAAACAGATCTCAATCCTTAGCAATTTTTTTTGTCCTGGGTATGGAACACAGTGCCTTGTGCATGCTAAGCACACTCTACCACCAAGCTACACCCCTAGCCTCATCCCTCAGCGTTTATTGCCTCACAATTAATTAATTTAATTGAAGTCATCTACTTAAAAGAGGGCTGGCTTGGGCTGGAAAGCACTGGAAAATGCTCACATGTGAAACTAAAGCAGACTTGTGAAATTCAAGTATGTACAGGAGTGCTAAGAATTTTGAGGTCACCAGAAAAAGCACATGTTAATTTTTCTGGGTAATAATACAGTGGCTGATTGTTATCTATATTGTAAATGCCATTTACTTTACTTTGGGGCATTCAAATGTCAATACATGCCTACATATCACTAAATTATATAAATGTACTTCCTCAGGGGTACTTTAACTTTTGACTCTATCCACTTCTGTATTGTTTACATCATTTAGGTTGAGCATGTGTTATTCTTAGAAATTTTGTTTCTTGTTTTTGTTTTGTTTTTGCAGTGCTGGGATTGAACTCCAAGTCCTGCACAGGCCAGGCAAGCACTCTATCACTAGTTACACTCCCACTCCTTATAAATGTTTTCAATCAAGTACCAAAAATAAATTCTTGAAAACAAGATACTTTTTCTCCATTGCTGGTCCCTGCTTCTGAGTCTTCCCGATGGGTAATTAATTACACAGCCACCATCACTTGCCCTAAGAGACTTCTGAAGTGAGTGTGTGTGTGTGTGTGTGTGTGTGTGTGTGTGTGTATGCACACGCTTGTCTCAATTACACTGAAATAAATAAAAGATCAGCCTTTACTGTCAGCTTCAAAATGTTCATCTCTGGAAAAGCAATAACCTGGGGATACGCCATGCCCTGCCCCTCCTCAAATCTTCCTGGTAATGGAGACTTCTGAAGGCTAAGTGTTTAAGGATAATAAAGAGGTTTAAACTATGCCACATACAAGTTCATTAAAAATAATTCATGTTCTTCTAAAAGCCCACAGTTTATAAGAGGATTATAGCAATACAAGCAAGAAAGCTATATGGTGCTTTCTCTTTATTTCTCAGGCCTGCAACATCTTGAGTGTGTAAGCTTGTTGTTCATTCAACAAATATTTATTATGGGCCTACTGTGGGCAAGGAATCAGTCAGGTGCTGCTGGAGGATTCCAATATGAATAAGATATAATCCCTGCCCTCTGAGAATCACAAAGCACTTGCCAGAGCTGTGAAATGCAGAACAGAATCAACTAAAAGTAGAATTTCCTATCACCAAGCACTGAAGGAGGTCTATACGCTTTTTTTTTCTTGAAGAGAAGGGGAGAATAAGATGGAATATAAACAACTCCAGGACATGGAGGTTCTGATGAAATAACAGGACTCTGGCCAGTTAATGGAGGGTGTGTTGAGTCATTTGGTGGGACTGGCAATCATATCCTTAAAAAGGTGTCAGTGGAAAAAACTCCAATGGATGTGTGGGATTTTGATGGGCAGAATGAATCAAGGAGCTTACCCGAAGTAAAGAAGCAGCACTGGGCTGCGGGTATGGCTCAGTACAGAGGGCTTGTCCAGCATGCACAAGGCCCCGGGTTCAGTCTGCAGCACGCGCACAATCACACACAAACACAAACACACAGTAGCAGCAGCAGCACTAAAAATACTCAAGGGAGGTTTTTGAGGTCTTTTAAAGTACAAGTGACTCACCTGGCTACAGTAGTGCCTCTCCAGGATCCCTGGGAATCTGTTAGAAATGAAAGCTTTCTAGTCCATCCCAGAGCCACTCTGAGGGTAAGCCTGGCAATCTATGTTTTAACAAGTCTTCCAAGAGAATCCAAAGCAAGCTGAATGATTGGTCTGGAGCATAATACATATGCAGGGAGTAAGAACTTAGGAAAGGGGGTAGGAAGTAAAAGTGGGCAGCAATTTACACTGAGGTAAAAGTAGTTTTCAATGGAAAGTAATGAAGGTTTTTGTTTTTTTTTTAATTTAATTATATTATTTAAATGTGTTTCAATTCATAGTACATATATAGAGCTCAATTTTTCCATTTCTCTGGATGCAAACCAGATAGAGTCACCATTTTTGTCTTCATACATAAACCAAGGGTAGTGATGACGATCTCAATCAACCATCTTTACTATGCCCATTCCCCTTTCCTTCCTCCCACCTCCCCCCTGCCCCATCCAGAGTTCCTCCATTTCTCCTATGGTCCCCATTCCCACCCCACTTATGTATCAGCATCTACTAATCAGAGAGAACATTTGGCATTTGGTTTTTTGGGATTGGCTTACTTCACTTAGCATAATGTTCTCCAATTCCATCCATTTGCCTGCAAATGCCATAAATTTATTCTTTTATTGCTGAATAATATTCTATTGTGTACATGTACCACAGTTTCTTTATCCATTCATCTATTGAAGGGCATCTGGGTTGCTTCCATAGTTTTGCAATTGTGAATTGTGCTGCTATAAACATTGAAGTGGCTGTTTACTGTAGTGTGCTGTTTTTAAATCTTCAGGGTATAGGCCAAGGAGTGGGATAGCTGGATCAAATGGTGGTTCCATTCCAAGTTTTTTAAGAAATCTCCATACTGCTTTCCAGATTGGTTGCACCAATTTGCAGTCCCACCAGCAATGTTTAAGTGTACCTTTTTCATCACATCCTTGCCAGCACTTATTGTTGCTGGTATTTTGGATAGCTGCCATTCTGACTGGTGTGAGATGGTATCTGAGCGTAGTTTTGATTTGCATTTCTCTAATAGCTAGAGATAATCAACATTTCTTCATATATATATTTATTGATTGTATATCTTCTTCCGAGAGGTTTCTATTCAGCTCCTTAGCCCATTTATTGATTGGGTTGTTTGTTTTTTTGGTGTTAAGTTTTTTGAGTTCTTTATATATCCTGGAGATCAGTGCTCTATCTGATGTGCGTGTGGCAAAAATTTGCTCCCAGAATGTAGGGTCTCTGTTCACCTCATTGATAGTTTCTTTTGCTGAGAAGAAGCTTTTTAGTTTAAGTCCATTCCATTTATTGATTCTTGCTTTTATTTCTTGTGCTATAGGAGTCTTGTTAAGGAATTTGGGGCCTAATCCAATGTGATGGAGATTTGGGCCTACTTTCTCCTCAATTAGACACAGAGTCTCTGGTCTAATTCCTAGGTCTTTGACCCACTTTGAGTCGAGTTTTGTGCATGGTGAGAGATAGGGGTTAAGTTTCATTTTGTTGCAAATGGATTTCCAGTTTTCCCAGCACCATTTGTTGAAAAGGCTATCCTTTCTCCAATGAATGTTTCTGACACCTTTGTCTAGTATGAGATAGCTGTATTTATGTGCATTACTCTCTGTGTCTTCTATTCTGTACCATTGGTCTACATGTCTATTTTGGTGCCAGTACCATGCCATTTTTGTTACTATTGCTTTGTAGTAAAATTTAAGGTCTGGTATTGTGATGCCTCCTGCTTCACTCTTCTTGCTCAGGATGGCTTTAGCTATTCTGGGTCTCTTATTTTTCCAAATGAATTTCATGATTGCCTTTTCTATTTCTATAAGAAAGGACTCTGGGATTTTAATTGGGATTGCATTGAATCTGTATAGCACTTTGGGTAGGATGGCCATTTTAATAATATTGATTCTGCCTATCCAGGAACATGGGAGGTCTTTCCATCTTCTAAGATCTTCAATTTCTTTCTTTAGTGTCTTGTAATTTTTGTTGTAGAGGTCTTTCACCACTCTTGTTAGATTGATTCCCAAGTATTTTATTTTTTTGGAGGCTATTGCGAATGGAGTAGTTTTTCTGAATTCTCTTTCAGAGGACTCATTGCTGATGTATAGAAATGCATTTG